>LR749506.1:2762330-2850109 GCA_902729485.2 Mus minutoides | reverse complement strand
AATGCCTGACAGAGCAGCTTATGGAGAAAAGGAGTTATTTCATGGCTGATGAGGGTACAGTTCACCCCCGGTGGCGTTCACAGGAGCAGGAACCTGTTGCTGGGACCCCTCTGTCTCTACAGACCAGAAAGCAGTTTGTGCTGGTCTCTTAGACTGGCCTACATGCCCATTCTCCAGCAGCCTGCTTTGTCCAGCCAAGCCCCTCTTCTTACAGGTGCTGCAGCCTCCCCATAGCTCCATTGTCTAAGGACAGATGCTCCAACATGAAGCTATGGGGAGTATTCCACACTCAAGCCTAACTGGAAACCCCAAGAAAACTACTTTCTGAGGCCGCTGATTCATGGCCATGTTTGTGAATATACTTAGAGCGTATGCAATTATTTTACTATGAGCTATGGCTGAGTTGGGGGTGAAGGGAATGAAGGCCAGGTCTGGCCACTTTTCATGAAACAGGCCCATCTGTAGGCTACACAGCTCATACCAGTGTCTCTAATACTGGTAAAAAGCCTGTGACTCTGGCATGTGGCTCTCACTCTGTGGTGTATCACTTTAACCCGAATCCATACACTTAGAAGACTATTCCACTTATCTCTAGAAATTCCAGAATCAATCATTCCGAAACGATGCCCCCATCTGTGGCCAAGACTTCTAGATATAAGCTCACAAGAAGGAGGTGGATGAGATGAGTTAGTGACATAGTAGTCTCGCCATGGCTGGGGAGAATGTGTGGATTCTTTCCCCACCCCCAGCCCCACTCCTGTTTTTAACGTGAACTCACTGCCTTGTGCGTGCTAGCACTCAGCTACTGAGCTGTGTCCCAGCCCCAAGATATTTTATTATAATCCAGCCCTTTAAAGATGTGGACTTTGTGCATCTCAAAAATCCTTTCTTTTCAGGGCTAGAGAGGTTAAGAGCACTGACTGCTGTCCCAGAGGACCCAAGTTCCATTCCCAGCTCACAACTGTTCAGGCACACACACATGCATTCAGACAAAGCATCCAGGTCCATAAAATAAGTAAATGTTAGAAAAAAAAATGTTTTAATTCCTTCTTTTCATCTTTTCATGATCTTAACACTACTGAAATGTCTTTTTTGGTGTGGAGGGGGGTATATGCCCCTTGCTTAAATTGAGAGTGTGACTAAGCTGATTTTCCCGTTTTGACCATACCATCTGAAGTCCCAGCAGATCAGAACCGCTGTGCATACAGTTTGTATGTGTATGCATACAAGCTCATCAGTTCACTCTGCTTCTCTCTCCTCAGGGGTCTGACGAAGGCAGCAGCCCTCAGGATCCTGTATGACACTACATCATGAGTGACAGTAAAAGTGATGGTCAGTTTTACAGTGTGCAGGTGGCGGACTCAACTTTCACTGTTCTAAAACGTTACCAGCAACTGAAACCGATCGGCTCTGGAGCCCAAGGAATTGTTTGGTAAGTCTGGGCTGTTCTAATAGCCTAGACAAAGCCTTTAGTAAAAAGTGAAAGAAACTATTGAGTAAGACTTTAATGGCCCTGATTAAAAATTAACCTCTCTTGTAGAATTTGAGCTAAACTAAATCAGTCCTTGCTGATTTAGTCATGTGTAGGATACAAACTCAGTTTTTCATTTGCTCTGTTGCTGGCTTTATTGATTTATTTGTTTGTTATCTTTTCATTTGCCTTGCCATTATGTTGTCAGAATGATTGGTGTAACCGGAATTTGGCGTTTTATTCATTTCTTCATCATGGCCACCTTCTCCTCCCTCCTCCTTTTATTCCCAATCACTCCTGTTCATTTCCAGGCGCCATCATTGCAGTGCCTTGCCATTCATTGGCAGGATGAGGCCAGGCAGTGTCATTGTCACACCAGGATTAACCAGGAAGGGATGCTGTGTGAGGGGTTGGGCTGGCCCTCTCTTCCTTGGTGTCTCTCTTCAACTATGTGTCCAGCCCAGGACGTCAGAACCATTAGTCTGACCCTGAACCTTAGGCTCTTGCATGGTAAGACAGTCAGCTGCTGCGACATCACTGGCCAGACAAAGGTAACGTTTCTCACGTGTTTTCTAGACCTCTGTTGTCAGCACTTCCCCAACTTTTTAGTCTGTAGTTTTCTGGACAAAGCGCCCCCCCCCCCCCCCCCCCCCCGCCACTGCTAATCAACAAGATTATTTTTGTCTTTAAAAGAAATTGCGAGCGGGTGTGGTGGTGCACGCCTTTAATCCCAGCACTCATGAGGCAGAGGCAGGCGGATTTCTGAGTTCGAGGCCAGCCTGGTCTACAAAGTGAGTTCCAGGACAGCCAGGGCTAGACAGAGAAACCCTGTCTCGAAAAACCAAAAAAAAAAAAAAAAAACAAAACCAAAAAAAAGAAATTGCGATTGCTGGTGATTACCAGGTGTGGTGATTCATGCCTTTAATCCCAGCACTCGGGAGGCAAAGGCAGGTGATCTCTGAGTTCGAGGCCAGCCTGGACTACAAAATGCATCCAGGACAGTCAGGGCTACACAGAGAAACCCTGTCTCAAAAAAAAAAACAAAAAACAAAAAACAAAATACATAAAAAAAAATACTGTGATAAAATAAAAACATTTCATGTTTATAGCTGGTAGGCCAAGAGAATTGAAAATGAAAGTACTCTCCCAGACATTCTGGGAGGAGAGTTTTGGTTTCCTGTGATGACACTGAGCCTAGCATCATCAGGGTTCAACAGAGGCTCCGCTGCAGACTCTGATCAGGGAGACCTGCTGTTTTCCTCCGTGTGGGCAGCTGGGGCCCTGGTGCTTGGGATCACAGTTTAGGAGGCTCAGAGGAGAGACTGAAGAAGGAGAAGGCGCTACAGGAAAGAGTGTGTGCACAGTGTGACTGACAGCTGTGTGCACAGTGGGGGCTTAACAGTGAAGATGTGCTTTAGTGCAGATAGAATGTCCTTTCTCTCAAGTGCTCAGGAGTAGAATATTTCTGATTTTAGACTTTTATCACAATTTTAGTATTTGTGTTTACTGATAGGCATATGTAATCCCGAAATCTGAAATTCTCCAAAATCTAGCAGTCTAAGCACGATGATAGAAAATTATAGAAAGAATATTATATATTCGCTTGATTTGTAACCTTTCTTATTTGGAATTAATAATTTGATAAGAGGATTGCTGAAGGGGAACAGGAATTACTTTGGGGGAGTTTACTTTAGTGAAGTGAATAGTGTATATTATACAACCACATGAGATCCTTCAGGACCCTCTCTGTATATGTAGTGCATTTGAGGACAAGGAAGGCTCATTGACTTTTGTCTCCCATGGGTTCTGGGGGTAGGTCTAGGTCTAAAACAGTCTTGGTGTCTTGGGACCTTAATTCACTTAGTTAAAGCTGATGACTTTGAATCGCTGATACTTTTTATATGACCAGGACTCTGACCCAATCTCTGTTCAAGATCTTCATAATGATGAATAAATCAATATTCATTAAATTCCTCTTTAGAATCTCTCAATAAATTATATTCATCTCCATAGGAAAATGATTACATTCAAGAACTGTGTAGGGCTAGAGAGTCAGCTCAATGGTAGAGCATTTTTCTAGCATGTGAGATTACCTGACATATATATGTTATATATATTTAAATATACATGCATGAATTTGTGCATACATATATATCCATGTGTACATATATATGTTTATACACATACTTGAATACATATGTATACATACAGATATGCCCATACATACCTATGTACATATACATACATATTTATACAATGCTTCCATACATATATGCTCATATATGCATATATATGTGTGTATGTATGTGTATACATATACATACATACACACACTTTAATTTTGTAACTGTAACTGACAGTTTTATAGTATCCTCCCACCTTAAATTCTAACATAAGAAAGTAAAAACTTCAGAAGTGATTGCACCTCTCCCCTCCCCCTTTCTACATTTGTATTTATCCTTTGGTATCAGATAGGATAGGAGGGTGATCTGGTAATGGCACATTCCTATAAAACAAGCCAAAAAGGTTTACTTTTGCTAAAATAAACTCACCAGTGGGTGAGCTGCTACTTTGACAATAGGCTCTGGCCAGGCAGTGGTGGCGCACGCCTTTAATCACAGAGTGAGTTCCAGGACAGCCAGGGCTACACAGAGAAACCTTGTCTCAAAAAAAAAAACAAAAACAGCAGGGTGGTGGTGGCGCACGCCTTTAATCCCAGCACTTGGGAGGCAAAGGCAGGTGGATTTCTGAGTTCAAGGCCATCCTGGTCTACAAAGTGAGTTCCAGGACAGCCAGGGCTATACAGAGAAACCCTGTCTCGAAAAACAAAACAAAAACAAAGACAATAGGCTCTGGATTTTCTGTCATAGATTGTTAAGATCCAGTCTTTTTGCTGTTGATGGTCCAGAGCTTCTTTTTGCCAGCGTCGTACTTTTAAAATATCTACCAGTGAACCTTTAGGGGTGTGATGGGCAGAATAGTGTTTACTCAGATATAGCCACATCCTAACCCTGGAATCCTATGAATGTGTGACCTAACAGGGCAAAAGAGATTTTGCAGACCTGATTATATTGATGATCTTAACATCCAAGCAGGAGGATTACTGTAAGCAGCAGGCCAAACTGGGTTACATAGTGAGTTCAAGGCCATCTCTGATGGTTCTCCATCTAAAAACCAAAGCAGCAAATCAATGATCTGGAGGTGGGAGGATTGGCCTGGTGGGCCAATGTAAGTGGAAGTGTTCTTACAAAACAAAGTCAGGACTGTCCTGGTCAGAGACGGAGGTATGATCACAGAGCATGGAGTGCTGTGGGACAGGGACGCAGGAAGCTTCTAGAAGTTGGGAAAAGGAAGGAAATAGATTCTTCCCAGAACCTTCATGAGGGTCACAGCTGAGTTGACCTTACTGTTAGCCCCTTAGGGCTCGTTTTGGACTTCTGAACTCCAGAAGTGTAAGATAATAAATTCATGTTGTTTTAAATCAGTAACGCGTGGCCATTCAGTAGGCACAAGAACAGCACTAGAAGTTAATGTAGAGGCAAGTGTGCTTCTACAGCTCTGAGAAGTGAAATGTGTTAGCACCAGTCTGTGGTTTCCAACCTAGTCAGTTCCATTAAACCAGACCATGGTAGACACATAAGGCCAGCTGTGCACAGGAACTACAGTGTAGGTTGGCCCGATGGCCTACAGACTTACATGTAAAGAGCTGGGGCCAAGATAAAATATTCTGACCCTAGTTTTATTTTTGCTTTTGTTTGCACTGTTAAGCGTCAGACTCAGGGCTTCGTGTGTGCTAGGCCAGCCTTCTTGCTGAGAGGCTCCCAGGCCCTCCCTTCATGTTCCAAATTGTCTTTACAGTTTTGGACTTATTTGATTTGTTTCTATTTTTGTTCCTTAGAAGATGGTAGTAAAGCTTATTAGGAAATAAGTTTTTTAATGTTACCGTTTTAGAGTATAAATGCCAACTAAGTTATATATACTGTTTACTCAAGATTTAGTGTATACTTTTCCTTTCTCCTTCTAAAACCCCGAGGTGTTCATCCCAAAATGTAAATCTGTAATATTGGGTTTGGCAGTTCCTAGGAGTAACAGTTACAGTAAGGTAAGGAGTACCCCAATGCAAAATAATTAGTATAGGCAGATCCTGCGGGCTTGCCTTTTAGCTTTCTACAAGCATGAACATTGGTCTGTCTGTACATTTTCTTATTTTCCTCTATAAATATAAACAAACGATAATAATCCGCAGAGTAATATGTCTTTGATAAGAAGGCTGTTGATGTGAAGCTCAGAATGTCTCTGAGATAGGAGACGAGCTCTGAGCCCAGTACAGACCTTTGGCCCAACTTATTTGTGACCTTGGGCAGCCCACTGTGTCTTAATGAGTGTTTACATTTTACCTCTAAAATAATGGCTTGAAACTTTTGATTCAAGGTGATAGATCAAAGAACTAAACAAAAGAGAATGACAATCACCAGTGAATGAAAAAGTTCTAATAAATTTCTGCAACATTAAAATAAGTTGGGGTCTCGGTCCAGATACACTACAGAGGAAGGGAGAGTGAGCAGAGGGGTTGTGTGAAACAGGACAGGGCCTTGAACCACAGAACTCCAGGGGACGGGAAATGTAGAGATCACAATACAGAAAATGAGGATGGGGTGGGGAGGAGGCTAAAGCCAGGAACATCTTTGAAACAGTCCAGTTCCCACCAGCATGCTCACTGTCCTCCATGCTCAGCGTTTGTCCTTACAGGGCTAGTAAGATACTGAAGAATCAATATTACACCAAGCAAACCTAGCATAGGAAACCCATCATTTGAGGCTTACCTGTTTCTTGGTCGTTTAAATTCTGAAAGAGACTGCTTGAACTGTCCTTGTGGCTAGAGAATAGGAATCAGGTCCTGAGGCTCTCTGATAGGGCCTGGGGAACCTCTGCTTTGTTTTGGTGCCACTGAAAATAATAATCTGAATAATATGAAGAGACCACACCCTAAAAATAATGGGGTTAGCTTGAGTGAGGCACAGCCCCCATGCAGTTATCATCCACTCATTGAACTTACACAGTGGCCAGTCTAAACTGTTCATGCCCTGTGTGCCCAGTAGAAGCAAATAAAATTCTGAAGAAGGATAGCATTGCCCTGGATTTCAGATTATTTCTAGAGCAGCTTTATAAATGCAAGGTCCAACACAAGAAAAAATGGCTAGGTGCACAGGGAGATAAGACAAAAGGATCAACAGAAGATCCCAGCATCATTAGATCCAAAGTGTTAAATAGCTGTGGTCATGTGTTCACGATGGTTAAAGACAAGATGGAAGCTTTGGTGGAACAGCAAGAACTTTAAAAAAGAGAACTAAGTGGAAATTAGACGTGAAAGTGAAAGATATGGTAATTGAATTACAAGCCTAAAAAACAAGTTTGCAAATATTAGTTGTAACTGAAGAGAGAATTAGCAATGTGGAAGATACCTCAGCAGAAAAGACTCCTAATGAAGCCGCAGAGACCAAAGAGTAGGAATACAGAAGAGATGATGTGCTAATGTTTTATTGTTCCATAACACATTACCATAAAATTAGTGGTCTAAAATAGCTCACATTTATTACCTTATAGTCAATCTTCATCAGAGAATGCAAATTAAAACAATATTCTTATGTACATGATGAAATACATTCAGCCCAAAGGATAAAAAGTAAGTTCATGATGCAAATGTTGGTGAAGACGTTCACATACAACTCTTAGGTATGGACTCTGGGCACACTCTTGATGGACACAGACACTGATGGAACTACACTGGAAGAGAGTCTGCTCTTACCTGCTAAAGTAGAATCTGGGCACTTCCGCTTAGCTATCTGCATGTGTGAGAGGCATGCTTGGAGGACTGCAGCACATGCATGTCGATGGCAGTGATTCTTGTCATTACTCGAAAAGTGAAAATAACTGAGTTAGTGAGAGCAGCAAGTGACAGTCACACAAAGGAATATTATAGCAATGACAGAGTGAATTCTGGTACTCAGATTCGTGGATGAGTCATAAATGCAGTCATAGGCAAAAATAAGAGAGTTTTGTGTAGCATGTTGAGTTTGTGAGAGCAAGAAAGTGACTGTCTTAAAGCCAGAAGTTAGGCCAACATTAGTGGTGCACACCTTTAATCCCAGCACTTGGGAAGCAGAAACAAGAGAATCTCTGTGAGTTTGAGGCCAGCCTGGTCTATACAGTGAGTTCTAAGACAGCAAGGACTATGTAGAAAGACCCTGTCTCAAAACAAACAAACAAACAAACAAAAACAAAAAAATAGAAGCAGAAGTTATTTTCTTTCTTGATGGGCAAATGGACAATGGTAACAATTGGGAGGGATTGTTAAGGGAACATTTGGAGGATCCAGTAGAGCATGGCTCTTTGTGATATATCATTGAGCAGAGAAACAAAAAAAAAAAACCAAAAGAGTGACTCTCAGATATAATCCTCCCTCCCCACTAAACAGCACTGAAGCTGGGAGCAGTAGAGCAGTGGCCTTAGTGTTCTGTGAGGAAATTGATTTTCAGCTCAAAAGACAGACTATCAAAGCCGAAGGCAGAGTAAGATCATCTAGTTGTCTGGGGGGCATTCCTTCAGGAAGCACTGCAACAGTGAGACAACACAAGAGCATGTAATACAAGAGGCCAGATGGAGGATGAGTTCTGTGAAGCAGGCTTTGAGATGTCTTCAAAAAAGGGTGGGTCAATTCTAAGTGTAGATGCCTGAGTGAGAGGACACGGTACTGATGGTGGGAGATGTCTCTTTTTTTTGTTTTTTTTTTTTGTTTTGGTTTTTCGAGACAGGGTTTCTCTTTATAGCCCTGGCTGTCCTGGAACTCACTTTGTAGACCAGGCTGGCCTCGAACTCAGAAATTCGCCTCATAGCTTCTGCCTCCTGAGTGCTGGGATCAAAGGTGTGCGCCACCATGCCCGGCTGGGAGATGTCTCTAAGGAAAAAGATGTTTATTAGAACCTTGTGGAAGGAAGTATTGAAAGAAGCGTGGTCTGCATAGAAACAAAGGCGTGGAGTGTTCAAACTAAGCTGGGAGGAGAACCCATTTGCCTCCATATAGCAGGCATTCTAATTTTGTGTGTATAATTCACAGCAAGGATTGTGTGGTCTTGGGGAAGTAAAGTATAGTTTCAGCTCTGCAACTAGTAATATTTACATGAGCACATGCACTTGCAAGCATGACTGTTTAAGACAAAGGTTTGGAGGAAGGGGCGAGGATAAAGAGATGAAGAGAGCAGGGGAAAGTGTAATAGTCACCTTATGTTATTGGGGGAGAGCAAGGTAAAGTGCATTAACCCACTTACAAAGGAAACCCTGAAGTGCCATCAAATAAAGCTGCGAGGGTGGGGAGGAGCCAAGTGAGTGGCTAAACCCTCAGTTTCATACTAGGAAGTGTCTGTCCCTTTGAATTAAGAGTTGTTCTGGAGCTGGGACAGGAGCAGAAGAGCTTGTCACCAAGCATTTAGAATTAGTTCATTTGACTAATTTTGTACATCAAAAAAGGTTTTATTGACATAGGTATATGTGTTTATTGCCTTAGTTAGGTTTCTGTTGCTATGATAAAACACCAGAATCTAAAACATGAGGAGAGGAAGAAAGGGTTTATTCATCTGACAGCTTTAGTCCAGGGATGTCAGGGCAGGAACCTGAAGGCAGGAACTGAAGCAGAGGCCATGGGGAGGGCTGTGTACTGGTTTGCTCCTCCTGGCTTGTTCAGTCTGTTTTTCTATACCATCTAGAACCACCTACCCAGTGGCAGTACCACTCACATGGGCTGGGCTTCCCACATAGTCGCTAATCAAGAAAAGGATCTGTAGTCTGGTGAGGGCATTCACTCAATTCCTTTTAACAAAATGACTCCAGCTTATCAAGTTGGCAAAAAAACTAGCCAATACATACATACATATATACATACATACACACGCACACACACAAAAGAGAAACACATAAATACACACAGAGAGAAACACATGCATATACATACACACATACATAGACAGTGCTTCAAATACATATACATTATAAAGTAGCTAAATTCAGATAATTTACATATGTATTTTTCTTACATGTTTTCTGCAGTGAGAACATTTAACATCTACCTTTTTTAGCATTTTTAAAGAACACAGTATAAGCTGGGTAAGGCAGTTGCACACCTTTAATTCCAATACTCCAGAGTCAGGGGCAAGCAGATATCTGTGAATTCAAGGCTAGCCTGATTGACATAGCAAGTTTCAGGAGTACATAGAGAACCTTGACTCAAAGAAGAAAAAGAAAATAAAGAAAAGAAAAAAAAAATTACACAGTATAGTAGTAGTGTTATTAACTGAAGACACTGTGTTATTCTGTGTAGCCCTTGAACTCAGTCATAATTCCTTTTGTCTAAAAATCCAGATAGAATCTTTTGAGATCAGAAAGGTAAATCCAAGAAACACAGACATACAAGTATATACATGATTAATGTATAATTATTAATGATTTATTTTACAATAGATCTTTATACTATATATTCATATGAGTAGTAAACTTGCCTTTGAGCATGTGGGCTCACCTATGGCTTGTATATATACATATCCATATGAATGTAATAAATGCAGTCGTTTTCTTTAGCCAGTTCCACAATGGACAGTCTTTAAGTTAAAAACGGGTCTAATTACGTTAGAGTTATTGAGCAGAAAGAAATAACAGAAAGGAAAAAAGATAAATAATAGTACAAACAGAGAGAATAAGCTCACAGAAGCAGTGTTTAAGGTGATGCCTGGGCTCCCAGGTTGTATGTAGCAGTCTTGAGCCCCTGCTGAGCCATCAGAAGATGATGGCACTGCATGATGACTGTATTGTTAGCTGGAAACCCTAAAGCATGTCATCATGCCTCACCCTTCCATATAGTCTCTGGAGAAAAATTAACACTGAATTCCATGAAGGGACGCGAGCTCTGGAAACTGGAGCTTTAGATCTTACTCGTACTATAAAAGGACGCATCACTTCCTGCACGATTTTATATATAGCAAGTGCTTACATTGGGATTTTGTATCTTGGGAATTTATCGTGAGCTGAGACTTTGGCTTCTGTTTCCTTTCAGATTCTTTGGCCTGGGAAAGCATAATCAGTCAAAACAGATTTATTAAATTCCTTCCATGAGCTCAACCATGGCACCGCCAGAATACACTGACATTTTCATCAGTGATAACAAGGAAGTTCTAAATTTCTTGATGTGTTAAATGGGAAATTTCATGCCTTGACCTGTGTTTTGTGCTTTGGATTAAATTACCTGGTTCTGAACCTCTAATCTTAGCTAACTGAAAATTATAAGTAAGAAGAATTGCTGAATCCTTCTCCAGCTGTAGCCAAAAAACATGGTGCCTCTGGGAAGGGGTTAGTCCATCCATCCCAGCCACTTCACTTTCTCTGTGTACATAAAGCTTGCTTGGGGAAAAACAGAAACATTTCTCCTTGCCTTGTTATTCTCTTTGAAAGACAGTACATCAAATGTATTTTTCCATTGCTATTTTCAAAAGCCATTTTAATAGGCTGTTTATTATATTTCCTAATTATAGTGCTGCTTTTGATACAGTTCTTGGGATAAATGTGGCTGTCAAGAAGTTAAGTCGTCCTTTTCAGAACCAAACGCACGCAAAGAGAGCCTACCGTGAACTCGTCCTCTTAAAGTGTGTCAATCATAAAAACGTAAGTCATGGTGCTCCTTCCTATGCTTTGGTGTTAGTGGTGACCAGACTGAAGATTAGCTGATGAGGAGAGAGAGAGACTATAAAATAGATTACATTTTTTTCAAAAATTAAAAAATATTCTTTATTACATCTAGTTATTGGGGGATGGGAGATGCCACTGCTCACTTTGCAGGTGAGAGGACAAGCTTCCAGATGAGCCTAATCTTGATACCAACTCTACTCCAACCCTAACAACTAACCCTAACCCTGAACATAACCTGCCAGAGTCACCCTAACCTTGACCCTGACCCTGACCTTTAACCCCTAACCTTAACCCTATCACCTAACACCTAACCCTAACCCTGACCACAGTTGGTTCTCTTTAGGAGAGAGGTTCTATGTGGGACTCTGGGATCTAACTCAGGTCAGTTATCAGCAGGCTTTGTGACAGTGCCTTTACCCACCTTCCCTCTTCTCAGCCCCTGAAAGATATCAGTTCATGACATCTGTCTCCTCCAGTTTTAGATGAGTGGAGACTATTTAAGATTATACTAAACAGTTTATGTTCCCCTTTGATTCAACACTTGTGCTAGCCCTTTCTATATGATGACATTGAGTATGCCACTAAAATCAGTTTATTATTTTGTCACATTGTATTTTTTTAATTTGGGGGGAAGATGAGGATTGAATCCAAGATCTTATGTATATAGGCAAGTACTCTGCCTCTGAGCCATATCCTCGCCTCCATTTGGTTTGGTTTTGAATTGGTTTTAATTGGTTCAATGTATATTTTATTTTACTCTTCAATTTTGTCAGTTTATAAAAACATGTTTATTATTTTTAAAAATTCAGGTAGTATAAGTTAGAAAGCAAAAATCCCTGGGACCTTCAGCCACAGGTCACAAGTGTGAATGTTTTAGTAAGCATGCTTGCTTATGTGTATTTACATATGTATAAATAAGACCAAGTATGCTATTATTCTTCTTTTTATCCCAAGAGGAATGTTGGTAAATTTCATATACTTTAATAGACACAATCTGCTATATGACAAATAATCTTATCTTAATCTGTGAGGTTGAATTTCTTTTCATATGTTTATGGGACATGTGTGCATGTATGTGTGTACAAATTTGTACATGTGTGGGCATGCCTGTATGTGCAGGTCTGAGTGCACATGTGGAAGCTGGAGGTTGATGTCAGGCGTCTTTATGAACTACTCCCCACCTTATATACTGAGGCAAGATGTCTCACTTGAACCTAGAGCTTGCTAATTTGGTTAGTCTAGCTATCCAGCTTGCTTTAGTGATCCCCTTCCATCTTCCGAGCCCTGAAAATACAGGTGGGCCACCATTCCCATTGACATTTACATGGGAGCAAGGAGTCTGAACTCAAGGCTTCACTGAGCCATATCATGAGCCCCAACTGTTTAGTTCATTGAAAATTTGCTTTTCATCGTTGTGGCTCTACTTTTCTCTTACACTGTTTGGTGTCTTTTTAAATTCACTTGTAGGTGATTTTACATATCAAAGTAATTAACCCTTTCCATTTTGGGATTTTGCTATGTAGCCCAGGCTAACCTTGAACTCTGAGGCTGTCCTTAAACTTGCAATCTCCTGCTTCAGCCTCTTAAGTCCTAAAGTTATAGAAGTGCCACTCATGTCCAGCTTCAACTGTTTCTCCCCCTTTCCAATTTGATCTCATGTGTTGCTCTAGTATGCTGATTTTCTGTTGTTTAATTTCGGCTTTGTTTTAATGTAGTTAAATATCCTAGGTTTCCTATCATGTTTAAAATATTTTTGTTGCACCAGGAAATAGAATGTTTGCCCATATTCTTCTCTGCTTTATATTTTAGAGTTTTAGACTTTATCCATTTTGTTTCCCAAGACTGAAGGTGGATACAGTTTCCTTTCCATTTTTGCTGGTTACCCCTTCTATCTGATGAGTAATTCCCCTTTCTCTTGTTCATGTGAGATGACTGAGGGTGTATGTTTGAAACACATGGTTTGTAAGCACAGAGGCCACAAGGAGCAAGCAGTAAGATTGGCTGCTTAGCCCTGTAAGGGAATATAAGGCTATGAGACCTCATATTCATCACCATAAAGTATAAGCTCAGCCTTCCTATTTAAAAACTTTTCAGAAAGTTACATATAGTATTTGAGTTTCCACAGTTAGCATAGTGGAAAGTATGCTAGCATAGCATAGATACTTAAGATATCATTCATTCATATATATATATATATATATATATATATATATATATATATATATATATATATATATATGTGTGTGTGTGTGTGTGTGTGTGTGTGTGTGTGTGTGTGTGTGTATACATATATATATATATGTGTGTGTGTGTGTGTGTGTGTATACATATATATATATATATATATATATATATATATATATATATGTGTGTGTGTGTGTGTGTGTGTGTGTGTGTGTGTGTGTGTGTGTGTGTGTGTGTATGTGTTCTACCTGCATGTATACTGCAGGCCAGCAGCAGAGGGTACCAGATCTCATTATAGATGGTTATGAGCTCACCATGTGGTTGCTGGGATTTAGCTCAGGACCTCTGGAAGAGCAGTCAGTGCTCTTAACCACTGAGCCATCTCTCCAGCCCCCAGCATAGTGCTTTTCCAACCATTATTTTTATATTTTACATATATTTAAATTCCATAGTAATGATTTAAGTTACTAGGGTCATGTGAGTGATTCTATTAAAAGTACATCTTACTTTCAGTTGGTGGTTAAATATTCCAATGCTGTGCACTAGAATGCTTTGGTAACAACCATAGTAATGATAAATATTGAATTCTGCAATCATTTGTCTACATTTAATACATTTCAGTATACACTCCAATTTTTATACTCAATCTGACATACTAAAGTATAATTAATTTTCTCTTTTCAGATAATTAGCTTGTTAAATGTGTTCACACCACAAAAAACACTAGAAGAATTTCAAGATGTGTAAGTATCTTTTGCATCAGATTGAAAATTTAGAAACTTAGTAATTTATATTTAGGAAACATAGGCCATTTGCAAGCTCAGGACCCTAGGGTGCCGCAGTGCCAAAGAACAAGGATGCCTGCTGCGTTGCTTTTATTCTGAGGCTGTTAGCCTGAGGACTCAGAGAGCTGTAGTATATAAGTGCTAGCATCCTGACTCCAAAACACAGGAAAGTCTGTTTCAGCTCTCGGAGGAGAGTCTCCTTCATTCTCTAGATTTGCTCATTCAGGATCTTGCTCTATGCTTTGTACCCCCCTCACATAGGCTTTGCCAGCGCAGTATTCCTTGGCCTCGTCAGGTTGCTGTCTTCAGTCCCTCATCACAGGGTAGACAGGGGAAAGACCACAGTGAGGCAGCAGGAGACCGGCTTAGGGGAGGAGGGGTTGGTTCTGCAGATACTGGGACAGAGTGGAACTGACATGGAAGGTGTAGGCAGAGTGAAGGAGCAGCGGTGGGGCTTGGCTGGGGTGTGCTGCTACCCAGAGGCCAGGGTGGCTGGGGGGTGGGGTCAGACAAGGGGGCATGGCTGAGAGAAGGAGCATGCGTATAGGAAAGGAAGCCAGAGGGAGATTTCCCACATAGCAGTGATCTCACCTGACATATTTTAAAAGAACACTTGATTTTGAGGGACTGAGAATCCACTGTGAGAGGTAGAGACAAAAAGGCCTAGTTAGTGCGGGGAGGCAATCACAGCAGTCATTTGAGAGGTTCAAGTGGGTAATGGGAAGGGCTTGAGATTAGACACCAACACTGCTGATGCTAGATGTGAGAGAGAAATTGAAAGCCACACATGAAGGCTCTCGGCTGAGATATGGAGAACTATGAGAGGACCAGACTTGGGGTGCTAAGCAGCTAGACTCACAAGTAGTTTTAGACATGAATTCAGAGACATTACTGCCTATCCAAGTTGAACAGTGAAGTGGGTAGAGAGGAAAGAACCTGGTGTTCAGGAGAGGCCTGGAGTAAAGGAATGGAAGAATGATCTATAAATGGTCCTTCAAGGCACAGCAACCTTGTGTGTCTGGAGAGCACCAAGACAGCTCCAACAAAAGGAAGCAATTAGGCATAGAAAGCAGCCAAGTTCTTAGCACGGGCCTTTGGGTCTCTGCAGATGTGGAAGTCATCAGTTTGGGCAGGGAATAGGCATATGCTGAGTCAGAATGTCATGACAAGCATGGAGGAGAGTTAGAGATGATGTGTCTGTCTGAGCGCCCCTGTGGGCTTAGGGGGTGGGGGTGCTATGCTGTCACCATGAGCCAAAACTCTGTGCTGGTGGTGGACCGTGAGCTTGAAAGTTGTTATGTTCAGCCTTAAAAGACAGATTTCACCTAGGGGATTGCAGCACACGCCTTTAATCCCAGCACTCAGGAGGCAGAGGAGAGGGATCTCAGAGTTTGTGGCCAGCCTGGTCTACAGAGAGTTCCAGGACAGTCAGGGCTACCCAGAGACACCCTGTCTGAAAAAGCCAAAAAAACAAAAACCACCAGGAAAAAAAAAAGATTTCATTTTTTATGGCAGTCCAAATACATTACCAACCTGAGCAGAAAGTTCAGAGTTCCATTTACCTGCTGTATAAACCCTCTCTATCAGCAGCCCGACCAGAATCATGTATTGTTAAAGAGCAACATATATTGATGTTGAAAGGATGATCTAACAAAAGATAGATAGGTGGGCAGACAGAAAGACAGACAGACATGGACTAATAAAAGAAAAGTAGAAAAGTTTGTATGAGATTGTTTCCATGGTTTAAAAAAAGTTTTGTTTATAATTTGAAAGGCAGAATGACATTGAGTAAGTTAGTTGTTTGTATATTCCGCGGGTAATTTTACAGACTCCTATTATATATTTGATTGTTTTTCAAGCTACTTTATTCAAAGTGCTTTTACTTTGGGCATGCAGTGTCTATATCCCATCACTACTGTTTCATAATGATTGTGAGCTAAGACTCATGAAGGAATAGTTAAAAATAATACTAATGAGTGTGGTTGGTCTTTTTTGAATATTCAGGTACTTGGTAATGGAATTAATGGATGCTAACTTATGTCAGGTGATTCATATGGAGCTGGACCATGAAAGAATGTCATACCTTCTCTACCAGATGCTTTGTGGCATTAAGCATCTGCATTCAGCTGGTATAATTCATAGAGTAAGTAATCACATCACTTTATTTTTAAAATGATCATCATTTGGTCATCAGTCATCTAGTTACAAAAAAACTTAATGTTTTTAATGTGTGAGAGAGTATGAGTGTTTGTGTGGTGTATGTGCACATGTATGAGTGTACACTTATTCGTGTGTGTTTAAAGGCCAGAGGAGGAGGCCAGCTGTCCAGTTTTGGCCTTATTTCCTTGAGACAGGAACCTGAACCTGGAGGGAGGCTGGTGGCCAGCCAACCCCCGTGATTCTCCTGACTCTGCCTCTGGTTTCCAGTTACATGTGTAAGCATGTTTGGCTTTCACGTGGCCGCTGGGGTTTGAACTCAGTTCCTGGTGCTTGTGCTTGCTCACTGATCCATCCCCACCCCAAGAATGTATGTTTCTTCTTTTTAAAGTTTGGTACTTTGAGAGTCCAGGTTAAGCCGTGGAGTCATGCTGTGTACAAAACAGATCAACTGTTTTCCCAAGCCCCTGCACCTCAGCCACTGTAAACACAGAGGTAGGGAGGGGGCCACCCTCCTGCAGAACAGTCTTGGTTTTCTGGTTTAGCCTTTTAGTTTGTAGTAACTTTTTTTTTCTATGTAGTCCTGGCTGTCCTGGCACTCGTTCTGTAGACCAGGCTGGCCTCAAACTCAGTGATCCTCCTGCCTCTGTTGCCTGAATGCTGGGATTAAATGTGTGTGCCACCACTACCTGGCCACTTTGCAGTAACTTAAAAGAGTTTCAACTTCTCACTTTGCAGTATCTTAAAACTTAGAGAAAAATAGTAAGAATAGGCAAGAACATCAAAATACCAGTGACTCCAAATCAAAGCATTGTTAATATTCTTGCCATATATGAAAATCTCTTTTTAATGAGCAAGGAAATTAGATTCGAGACAAGAGAAAGCCAGTGGTCAAGGGACATAATGGCGTTGCCACTGTCAGACTTGTAATGCAAAGACCAGGGAGAGATAATGTGATTGATATTCTGAGCTGCTTCCATAAGTTTTCGGGTTTTAAAAATTTGTACCACTGTATAAACAGAGCATTGTGACGGAGTTTTAGAAATACCAGGGCTGGAGACATAACTCAGGTTAAGCTGAGTTGCTGCTCTCCCAGAGGACCTGAGTTTGGTTCTCAGAACCCAGGTCAGATAGTTAACAACTACCTGCTCCAGAGGTTCTGACACCCACTTCCAGCCTCCAAAGGCAGCCACACCCACACACAGCTCCTCATACATATATATTACTAAATATAATTAAAAAAAAAATTCAACATGTTACATGAGACAAAGGGCAGATTTCCCTGGAACATTATAGCTTTCTCTGAACTGCTTCCTTGCTGATTTTGCCTGGATTGTCTCCTGAGTTTTTGCTTCAACAGTGAGAAGTTCCCTTCTGCAGGGAAGAACACAGTGAGATACCGTGAACTGGGCAGGATTCTTTCTGATCTGGTGCCAAGAAAGGTTAGGTCTAGCACAAGCCACTGAACTAAGAATACCCAGGGTGTACCTTGTTCCAATCCTGAAACAACTAAGGCCTGATCCATCCTCCCTCCCTCCCTCCCTCCCTCCTTCCCTCCCTCCCTCTATCCAAAGGCCTGTGCTGGCTTCCCTTCCCTTGTGCACGCCCATAACCAGGTTTTTCAAAGTGTGGCCTTTGCTGCCACCAAGTGGTCATTTTAAGCAATAGACCTTCTGATGGTAAAGTTCACTTTTAAATAGTAACTAAGGTTCCTAATGAATCATTCTATTTCTAAAAATTCCCCCAGACCTCCAAATAACTGAGGCCACTTTTTAGTTGTATTTAGTACACTGAATTTTCCACCAACAATATGATGCTTATTTTCTTCCCTCATGCAGAAGGCTTTGTTTGTTTGTTTGTTTGTTTGTTTTTTGGTTTTTCGAGACAGGGTTTCTCTGTGTAGCCCTGGCTGTCCTGGAACTCACTTTGTAGACCAGGCTGGCCTCGAACTCAGAAATCCACCTGCCTCTGCCTCCCAAGTGCTGGGATTAAAGGCATACGCCACCACCGCCCGGCTGGAAGGCTTTTTAGAAGTGTATTTATTTTTATTTTATGTATGGCTGTTTCGTCTGCATTTGTGTATGTGTACCACATGCATGACTGGAGGCCAGGAAAAGGCATCAGCTCCCTTGGAACTAGAGTTCCAGATGGTTGTAAGCCACCGTGTGAGTGCTGGGGACAGAAACAAGGGCCTCTGGAAGAGCAGCCAGTGCCCTTGACCACTGAGCCATCTCTCCAGCCTAGCCCCTCTTCCTGTAGGTATTCTTATTGTCTCTTAAATATTGCTTTTTGTGTGGTGCTGAGATGGAGCCTAGGATGCTGCTCATATGAGGTGGGGCTTTACTGCTGACCTATGACCATCAGCCTTATCAGTACATGTTTAATGTGATGTATGCTCTGTGATAATTTCCCAGGTTTACAAGCTGTATTTATTTTTGAGAGGGAACTGTTTTCCCTTACTTGGAGCCAGAGGTGAGGGCAGGAGAATGTCCCCTAGTTCATGGAAACTTCATGAGACTATGGCATGTACTTGCTTTTTGTGGAATGTTTAGTCCTTTAGTCTGCAAGCAGGTGAGACAGAGCCCAAAGTAGTGTATGTTTTGTTTAGCACAGTGTTTAGAATCCATGATGATCTGAGACAATGTTGTGTGTCCACCTTGCTCCCTGCCTAGCCCCCGTCTTACCAGTTCCTTCTGGATCCCTTGTACACGCGTACCACACACACTCACATCTGCGACTGCTTGGGAAAGGTATGAGTGTTGTCATTGAGATGTTCCAAACAACCCTCCGGTACATCAAACTGGATGACAGGCCTCTGTGAGTGAGGAGCCCAAGTGAGCCTTCGCATGGCAGTGTAAGCAGCAATGGTCCCCTTTAAATAGGGCCTCACATACCTTCAGTTTTGCTGTTAATGTAATTTGTCACGCCTGTAATGGAGAACTCAAGATGATAAGGGTCATAAGTTCAAGGACAGCTTGAGCCATATAGCAAGACTCTTGTCTCCAACAAACAAAATGGCTTCACAATAAACAAAACTTTTAATTATTTGAAAGTTTTAGAGTGAAACAGGACAAAAGGTAAAGTTTTATCCCTCGCTCTTACAACTTTTACTTTATATAATTCACAAAATTGGGGAAAACGAAAGCCTCCCTCAGCCCTGCAGCCCCCTGGAGGCGCCCACAGGAGCAGGCTGCTGAGCTCCTGCCAGCTTTGCACAGGTGCTTCAGTGTTCACCTGCCGGTGCCAGCCAGCCTGCCAGCCAGCCTGCCTGCCGAGGGTCTGTCCTTCACAGTTTCAAAGTCGGAATCCTCTCAACAGAACAGCATAAGCAACAAATGGGTTGATGTGCGTTTGTATTCAAGGATCACGTGGTTGCATAAATATTTATGAAACCTGCGTTCCCTCTTCTCTCTCCTATTTCTGTCTCCTTTTGAAGCAAACTTTGATTTTAGTTTTTGTTATTTAGGATTTGTTATTGTTGTTTGATTTGGTTTTTGGTTTTGCCTTTTTTATGTGGCAACAGGGATGAAGCCAGAGCCTTGTGCATCCTAGGCCAGCACTCCATCACTGGGCTGTGTCACCAGCCTGACTTTCAGTTCTCTTAATGAATTACTCTAGTGCTCGTTTCTGTATCTCAGGGCAGTGTGTTTAGATCTCTTTGACCCTTTTCAGTTTGTGACATAAGATACTGATATATTCCTTGTCCACAAGCTCATCCCTCATCCCTGTGACCCTCTTCCCCTACCTTCCCACTTTAGTTACAATATGGCTCTGTTTGGTCAGGGTTGTGATTTACATCCTCATAAACATGAAAGTTTCTCATTTGACAGACATCAGCCGGGATGCCCCTTGCACAGAGCCCCAGGTGTGTAGACAGACACCCAGAGCTTTATTTCTATTATCCTAGCTGGCCAGCATGTGGCAGTAAAGTAGACAGCTGTTCCCGTCACCATACCTTTTCGACAGGTATGGTCTGGACCAGGGGCTGTTTCCCCTTCTCTAGGGCTCCCTGCTGAGTGGTTTTCAGTGTTGCGTGTGTGCTGCGTGTGTCATCTTTGGAAGCTGCTGTGACTGTGCTTGCCCGTGCGGCTGTGCTGCTTGTCTGCATGCTCAGGCCTGCTAGTGGTAAGGTGCCTCCATTCTCTTGGGTTCTTCATCCGTGGATTCAGCTGGCTGTAGATCGGGAGAATTTGGAAAACAAACATTTCATCTATACTGAACACAGACAAATTTGTGTGTGTGTGTGTGTGTGTGTGTGTGTGTGTGTGTGTGTGTGTATGTGTGTGTAATTATTCCCTATACAATAGCATTGCTTTAGTTATTATAATCACTTAAATATGAGTTAGACAATCCCAGAGGTTGTGTGTAGGTTATATGCAAATGCCATTTCATATTATGTGAGAGACTTAGAATCTCTTAGGTTTTGAGCAAAGAAAACCATGACCACCTGACATGCCTAGATGCAGGGTCTCAGAAGCCATGTGCTATCCTACCTGCCCTCTTTCCTGTTCTTACACACTTCAGGAGCCGCTCATCTCACAAGCCCTTGTTGGTGTGAAACTGTGTAGTTAACATGCTGTGATTCATTTAAATACGTTAACAATTTCTTTTCTAGGATTTGAAGCCTAGCAACATTGTAGTAAAATCAGACTGTACCCTCAAGATCCTTGACTTTGGCCTGGCGCGAACAGCCTGTACCAACTTTATGATGACTCCCTATGTGGTAACTCGCTACTATCGGGCTCCAGAAGTCATCCTGGGCATGGGCTACAAAGAGAACGGTAAGTACAGATAGGATTCCAGGCAGTAAACAGTGAGGTAGCATTCCCACTGCCACTGGCATGCCCTTCCTCAAGGACCACTGGAGACAGTTTGCGCACTGTGCCTGCAGGCCACAGATAAGAACGGTTTATTTTGTCTTCCCCATAGAACTCTGCAAGCCTCTGCCTCCCAAATACTGGAATTGAAGGCATGTGCCACCGTGCTAAACCTCAATGTTTGATCAGAGTATTGTGCACTGGAACCCCTGTGCCTCTCCGTGAGCAGGCCCACATCACCCACAGCACTGAGACCTCTGTGCTCTTATTACCCTGGTTGCCAACACTGAATGGCTTCACTCTTTTTTGTAATAATATGAGTGGAATAATGTACCGTGTTTTCTTTCATGTAAAGCTGATTTTTCTTAGATCAAAACTTCACTTGTTCTAGCTGTGTCAACTAAATAAATGCTAAACTTTAGCTATTAATAAATTCATGTGATTATATATGAAGGGACAACAGGGGAGCTTTGCTGAAGTCTTCTGAGATGAGTCTGAGTGTGAATTTTTGTACATACTTTGTCGCCTGCTGAGAGGCACAGTGCCCCTCAGTAGCTGTCTGTGCTTAGCTCTCCCTTCCCTGTCCGAAGCACAGGACTCAGTCAGACCCCATGCTCAACTCCACACTAGAGGGCAGTTACCACAGAGCCATGCTCAAGCAGGGCCTTACCCAGAGTCCAGCCCTTACTAATAGGCTGCCACCTTTCTGATGTGGCAATTTAAAAAAATGTTCATTCAGATGTGGTGTCAGGAGTTTACTGAAGTTCCACCCAATGAGTATTTGCTGGGCTGCCCGTGTCTGGGAGGTGGTTTAGAAATGGAGATAGATGCAAGGCTCTGGCTGTTTTTTAATCACCTGATATTTGGTAGTGGACATCTGGTCTGTCGGGTGCATCATGGCAGAAATGGTCCTCCATAAAGTCCTGTTCCCAGGAAGAGACTGTATCCTTCACAGGGAGAGGCCCCGTACTCGGCCCTGGAGGCTGGGGTGGGGGCTGGGTGTGACCCTGAGAATTTTGTGTTCATTAGAATTTTCTGTGTCCGGTTTTTTGTTTGTTGCTTTTCTTAAAGCTGTAAAGTATTGGATTCTTTGGCACTAAAACTACCGATTGCTGCAAACTGGAGGCTGAAGGAGAGGTCAGCAATCATTCATATTGTGTGAAGAGTGCCCCTTAGCTAGGCACTGGTATTTCCATGTCTGTCCAGTACACTGTTAGAATCCCTTTCTCTTCACTTTTGTTTTGTTCATGACACTTCATAATTTTATCATTTCATTTTATTTTCAGTTGATATCTGGTCAGTGGGTTGCATCATGGGAGAGCTGGTGAAAGGTTGTGTGATATTCCAAGGTACTGACCGTATCCTTCCCCAGAACCTTGACCCTGGCCATGATCTCCATGCCAAGGGCAGCATGTTGTGCCTACTTACTGAACACTCAGCAGGAACTGTCGGGGTGCAGACTCTGTTTTCTGGGGGTCTTATTTTTAAATTGGTGTCACAGACCAAGTGGTTCAGTTTTATACTTTCACTCAAATACCTGTGACAGTTTTGTTAATCTAAACCAGGTATATTAGCTATTTTATCAGAAATAGCTAGATGTATAAAATTATTATCTTTGTTAAATATATTCTGGTATTTAAGTAGAAATACTATTTTACAAATTAGTTGATTCTGTTAATTAACTGGGAAAAGAGCAGTCTAAACTTAATAGGATAGCATGCATATGTGATTTAAGTCATATGATTCTGTTAGTTACTGGTGTATGATGTAAGAGCTGAGGCAGGCTATTCAGAGTTAAGTGAGCAGGTTAAGTCAAACTTGTATCAGAAGCAATATATTACACATTCTCATTTGTTACTTTGTTGACATTTTATAGACATTTCTAAAGACTCCAGGCAGAAAGGTATCTGTGACACACTGGGGAAGGTAAATTTAAACACAAAAGATGACTTATACCCTGGTCAGCAAGTCACATCAACAGGAGGTTTGAAAGGGAGCAGACAGCATAGGGCACTAGCTCTGTCCCTTGTGTGTTCTTCCATTTTCCACATTCTTCACGCTAACACGCTTCTTCATGCTTCCATTTGTGTTCTAACCCCTTATATTTTCTCTGGTCTTTGATTTTGTTTTCATAATGAAAGCTTACTGTGTCCTCTGTCTGGTAGCAGACCCATGCTTCAAAAAAAACCAGGCTCAGTAGTCAGGGTTTGGAATGTGTGTACTTCACAAAAAGTGCTTTAATGTTTATAATTTCATGAAGCAACTTACTCAAAATGTGAGAGTTCCTCACGGTCTGAGCTTAGAATGAACATATTTTACCCCACTCATCCCTTCACAGTGCCCTCATAAGTTACAAAAGATGCCAAGTTAAACAGAGCATTGTAGTTTGCTCTAATCATTCTCTGGCTTTTTTTCTATAACTGTACCTTGGATTTACTTCTACTGTTATAAATAAGGAAGCGTTATTTTATTTTACAAGTAAAATCAACTAAGGGGAAAGTTGAGGTATTCTGCAGCCAGAGACTTAGAAACGCTGTGTGGACTTGTCATGAGTGGTCAAGGTGATGGGCTATAGTGTCAGTTAAGAGTACTTTGTAAGCCGGGCGTGGTGGCACACGCCTTTAATCCCAGCACTCGGGAGGCAGAGGCAGGCGGATTTCTGAGTTCGAGGCCAGCCTGGTCTACAGAGTGAGTTCCAGGACAGCCAGGGCTATACAGAGAAACCCTGTCTCGAAAAAAACAAAACAAAAAAAAGCCAAAAAAAAAAAAAGAGTACTTTGTAACATTTATTTGTTTATATTTTTATTTATTAATAATTAACTTTTTCCAAAAAGTAAAATAAATAAAAATGTATGTACTTTTGCATATACTTTAATTATTTTAAATTATAATTTAAAATACTTTATATATTAACATGTTACGATAGCAGTAGTTAATGTTTTGCATATAAGGTCACTTAAAGTCCTTTACAGTCACATGGAAATTAACATCCTTTTCTAAAAAGAAGTTTTGTTTACCTTTTCAAAGATTAAATCAAAAAGTTGGGCGATTTATAGAAAGGCTCCAGAAGCCAAGTTGAGGTTCTCAAGAGGTTTGCCTATGATGTTGGTAGAAAAGTAAGTGTTGTCCTCACAGTGGCTTGTGAGAAAGAGAACGCTTGGGCCAGGCTACCAGGAGCCTAAGCTCAGATGGCGCCCACGGCAGCTGTGCATCCTAGAGAAACTCAGATCTCTCTGGGCTACGCTTCCTTTTGTTGTTGTTGTTGATGTTGTTGTTTTGTTTTGTTTTAAATGAGACCTGTGCTCTACCCACCCAGAAGGCCCACCGTGCTTTCTCAGGCAAGCCCCACCTGCACCCCATGCCACCTCCTGTCATCTATTCAAATCACCCTGCAGCACTAAGCCAGACATATATATTGAGTACCTGCTCATTTCTAGGTACCTCATCCAGGGGATGGGGTAAAAGGTCCACTGCCAAGATGACTTGAGGGCAGGTTTTCTGGGACAGTAAGAAGTAGGAGACAGAGCAGAAGCTTAGAGTCACTCAGAAAGAGATGGCAAAGGCTAACTCCAGGCTCACTCCAGGCCAGTGGACTGATTGCAGGGCTGGGCCTGGAGTCTGCATTTGCTCTGAGGGCCTGTCCTTCAAATAACTTTGTGGATTTGGAGCATCTAATCTATCAAGTGTGGAATTCAAAGGAGAGGTTTGGAATAAGGAAAATGTGGAAATCGTTGGTCTGTTGATAGCACTGAAACCTTGAGCTGGTGCTAAGCATTGATGAGATGAGCAAAGGCTCAAGGGAAAGAAGTAAGGACTCAGAACTGACACCGGGTTTAGTGTGCGCCTCAGGCAAACTTCGTGGAAACAGTTGTCAAGACAACTAAGGAGGGAGGCCTGATGAGAGTGTGTTCTGCCGAGGACGAAGGGGTAAGAATTAGAGATGCTGTCCCAGAAAGCAGGGGCAGGGAATGTAAATGAAAGTGGTTGCTGTTAACATGGAAGAACATCATGCTTGAGTAATAACAGAAGGTTCCGGTAGGGGTTACGTTGGGGATGGAACAGCAAGAAACAAGAATACGAGACAGTTGTCCTTCAGTAGGTGAGAGGGTGAGGTAGGTAGGCTTGGCTTTTAGCCAGGAGCCCAGATGGTTCCCCGTGGTAAGCAGCATTAGATATGGGGGTGGGGTATCATAGCACTTCTGTGATTAGTCTTCAGAGTGAGCCATGAGCATGAGGGAGAGGTGTTAAAGTATAAGAGGGATCCGTGGGAGCCAGGTGTCCTGTTCTGGCTAAGCACTTAGACAAAATGTGTGCATCATTCAGATTTGGCAAAGTACATGGTGGAAGGAGAAGAGAAGGAGGATTTGCTCAGGATTTGACTCTGAATTCATTTCCTGAGCAGGCCTATCAAATTAGCACTCTGGAAGAACTGAGTGTGTGTGGCTGCCCTACGTGCTTTCCCAGTGGTATAAATGCACATTCTGAGAAAGCCTGATACATTTCAAGCTCTTGCTTATGTGATTTTGTAGCTTGCATTGTCTCATATACCTGTTTACAGTTTCACTGTCACTTTCCACAGATCCTGAGAGCTAGGCAAGGCTGGGGTCAGCTGCCCCAAGAGGGAGGAGGTTGCTCTGAGGAGGACTGAGTCTAGCACCCTGACTGGGTAGTGAATGCTGACTGTAAACACCAAGTCATGTACTCTGAAAGGAAGAAAGAACACATTACTAGATGCTGAAGGGATGGACTGCTGCCAAGAGAAACAGAATGGCCTCTGAAAGCATCATTGTCTAAGGCAGTTTCAGGAGGGAGTGTGGTCTGAGATAGGCCAGAACCCAGGCCCCTCCCTCCCCTCTCCATGCTTCCCTCGGTCAGCCTGTCTCACAGGCTCTGCTGCCCAGCCGCGAGAGAGGTCAGATTGATCTCTCAAGCTCTTCCCTCATTTAGAGAGGCCTGTAAATCTAAGGTAGCTTTAGTATGAACATTGATTTCAGCTTGCTTATGTGACATTTATTTTCTGTTTAATCATTTATCTCATAGGTTAAATCATTTGTCATAATTTTATTTTGAATTACAATAGGAAAACATAGATTACGTTGATTTAATGAACCATGATCATACTTTTTAAGATTCAGAGTATAAGAGTTTTTGTTAAGGGATTTAGAAATCCAAACCTTATTTAAGTATTATCCCAAAATGTTTTTGCTGATCCTCTAGGATAGCCTCGTTACTTACTTGTTCATAGATATAAATAGAACTTTCCTTTGCATGAGAGTACTGTATGTATTATGACTATGAAGCATTTTAGTTGTATTTTCCTCAAGAGAATCCTTAGATATTGATCAATGGAATAAAGTTATTGAACAGCTAGGAACACCATCTGCAGAGTTCATGAAGAAACTTCAGCCAACTGTAAGGAATTACGTGGAAAACAGACCAAAGTACCCTGGAATCAAGTTTGAAGAGCTCTTTCCAGATTGGATATTTCCATCAGAGTCTGAGAGAGACAAAATAAAAAGTAAGGCATTCTTTTATCCCGCACTTGTTTCTCTAACTCTTAACTCTAAAGCCCGTGTATGTTAAGAGGTGCAGTAATGGAAACCCTGAAATAGAGGCTCTCATAGTCTGACAAAGGCACCACAGAGGGAAAGCTTTAAAGGCCAAGAGTCTTGACCCTGCTAAAACAGTGTCACCAAATGTCCAGATCAGTCTGGAAAACCCTTAGGTTACGCAGTGGGAAAACACTTGCCTGCAGGTGTGAGGATTTGAGCTTGCGTCCCCAACGTGACTCAAAGCACAAGTGTGGCTGCCTGTGCCTATGACCCACACTCTGGGGTGGAGAGCAGTGGTCTTGGAAGCTTGGTGACAGCAGCCTAGAGGGACTGGGTGCTTCCAGTTCAGTGAGAGACGCTGTTGTAACGGAAGGAGGGGAAGAACAATAAGGCAAGACCACCAACTTCCCCTCTAGCCTCAGAGTATATCTTACACTCAAACATTCATGTGCATATATCATACACGTTCACGCACACAAAGACCCATATTGTGATGTCACCAATCCGAATTCAAAACAATTTCAAATATAAAGAATACTTCACTTCTATAAGGATTCTAGACAGAAACCATTGAGGGTGGCCCAGTGGGAAAGGACCTCGCTGTCCTTCTGTGTCCTTCCTAGAATGTGGTCACCTGAGAAAAACCAATAGCTTTGCTCCCCTCCATGCCAGGGTGAGCAGCGCCTTGGTCACAAACCCCAGCTTTGCCTTGTGGACTTTGCCTTGTGGACTTTGCATGGCTGAGACTTTTCTGAGGCTTCTTAATTAAGTTAATTAGCTTCTTGGTTTTTTTCTTAGCTACTAACCTCTAGATTAAAAACAAAAGCACTGTTTACAGCTAGGCATAGCAGTGGTCCTGTGAGGCTATACTCTGGTACTGTGGGTTACTCTGAAGGTTTTAAATTTGTTCTAATGTAACACAAAGAATAATACTCCTGATACTTCATACCCTACTCCTGGTGACACCGTCCTCAGAGAGGCACTTGCTGCCTACTGTGCTGTGGTTTCATAGCTTCAGGTCATCTGGACACTGCTCTGAGGTCACCTAGAGCCCCCACCTCACATGCTAAAAGCCTGGTTTCTAATAGTGGCCATTGGACCTTTAAAGGTTGTGAGCTGTGTTGATCTTGAACCTCTTAAACATTTTCTGACGTCAGCACGTCTTTTTACTGTTCACACTCTCACGTTTGATTCTTTATCGTGTGGCTTCCTCTTTTCCACGATAGCAATGTAAGTACATCATTTGTTTCATCCTAGCAAGTCAAGCCAGAGATCTGTTATCGAAAATGTTAGTGATTGATCCAGACAAGCGGATCTCTGTGGACGAAGCCTTGCGCCACCCGTATATTACAGTTTGGTATGACCCTGCTGAAGCAGAAGCGGTGAGTTCTCTTTGGGAAAATGTCTGTGTAGAGGGCTCACTTTAAACTCCTGGTCCCATTGTCTTTGGATCTTCCTTCTCTTGGTCCATGGCTAGATGAGGATAGCAGGTTGTTACTTTTAGGGCTCTGACTTCAAAAACAGAACAACTGCTACCTGAGGCCTAGGTTGGTACCTCCGTTGGCACCTGCTGCTGGAGCTGGAGCTGCAGAGGGCTCAGGAGTGTACTGTGGTGGATGTTGGCCTTGTGTTTATAAAGCTGATGTGTAATAATAATTTATGAAGGCATCTGCTCATGCCTGGCACTGGGCCATGAGCTTTGCTTACATCTTAGTCGAGCCTCGAGTCAGAGAACCTAAGCTGCCTTCCCAAGTGACACATTAGCTCACATCTCCCCACCACATCTGGGCATCTCATCCTCTTAAGTTTTCTTCACAGCATCCCTTGTGAATGTCCTTTAGCTATGAGTAAAATACTAACACAGCTGGGGAACACTGTTGTGTCCTGGGTATAGATTTAACTGCCATTGTAATATTGTGTTACATCTAAAGAATCAGATTTATGAACAGCCAGGTTATGGAATGTTCCATTCATGAGCTTGTGGCTTGGGCATGGGTGTGCTGTCATGAAGAATTGTAAACTGGAAGTGTGTTCTAAGAAAGTGCAATACCTCCCTCAGCTCCCACACAGTTGAACCTCAGAGCTGCCTATTGTTATTAAATTTGTAATTTCATTTGGGCAATGTCTGTAGAACATTTTGAGGTCATGTGATGATTGAGATTTATTATTGATAGCTTGCTTTTGGTTAACTTTCTGTAACTTTTTTAAACTGATAAAATATATCATGCTTACAAAATAAAAATCTAGAACATGTTAACTAAACTAAATCCATAAGTAGACTTGAAACATTCTAAGTAGTATTATCTTCCGAGCATGACCCATTAGTTTTGAGCTATCGACCTGACATGTCATTTCAGCCACCACCTCAAATTTATGATGCCCAGTTGGAAGAAAGAGAGCATGCGATTGAAGAGTGGAAAGGTAAGACCGGTCCTTACTTAGGACGATCCCATAGTCCACAAGAACATGTTCCCATAGCCCTACAGAGCATGCTCCATAGTCCACAAGAACATGTTCCCTAGCCCTACAGAACATGCTCCTTAGTCGTACAAAACATGTTCCCATGGCCCTACAGAACATGCTTCCTAGCCCTACAGAACATGCTCCTTAGTCGTACAGAACATGCTTTTTACTTCTTATTCATACTAGCCTCTTAGGAAGGACCTTGAAACCCAGAAACCCCAGTGTCCTCTCTTCCTGCTTCCAACTCAGAGCAACTGTGACACTAGCAGGGTTAGAGTAGAATAAATATGACATCATACTTTGCTTCAGGTGAAATGCAAGGGCTTTTCATGACTTCCCATCATCACATACTGATATAGGCCTGGAGGTCAGTAAGCATTTCACACTTCTTGATAGCATGGGAGTTTGGAGCAAACCCAATATACAGGCCACATATTCCTTACAAAGATTTCTGTCTAAGCAGATATGGGGGAGCCCAGACATGGGACACGTGATTGTTTGTGTATATTAAGCCATGTAGTTATGTTTTAAAATCTATTTTGGAGGAAATTGCCGAAAATAGGCAGGAAGCTATTACTAGAGCTTTAAGATGAGCGACACAGTAACAGTGAACTAAGTTGGTTAACAAAGAAGCAAAACCTGGAGGCTTTTCATTGTGACTTGGAAGCAAGGTTAATAGTAGCTAAGGGCCGTAGTCCGTACAGGTCAGCGTTGGTCATAGACCTTCCAGATTGGCATGCCAGTAGCCCACTCATGCACACAGTCATCGTGGCAATGATCATAGTCTATGCTTACAAAATGCTACTAATGTGAGCTCCTAATACCATGTGGTAGCCAAAGGAAGTTGAGACATCGCAGGGCCGGGGGTGGCGCTTGGGATCTGGAGGCAGAGTTCGGTGCAGGGGAAATGACAAGTGTCTTGACTTCTGTTTCTCTTTGAAGAACTAATTTACAAAGAAGTGATGGACTGGGAAGAAAGAAGCAAGAATGGGGTAAAAGACCAGCCTTCAGGTTGGTGACGCTTTAACTTTATTGTCTAATATTTTCTTTGTCTATTCAATATTTATAAATGTCAGTGATGTGTTAATGTCACTTGGGCCACCTTAGTGTGACGTTGTCACCTTCTGGCTTGTCCTAATGCTGGTGGCACTGACTTTGCACTCATGTTTTTTGAGGTGCCAGCCCTAAGCTGCATTTGAAGCACTCCTGTTGTGATCTTGTGGCAGCTGTTGTCAGCTCTGTTTAGAGAGGAAGGGATGGGGTTTGAGGAGTTTTCGAAATGTGTGGCCGTCTTTGCTCAGATCCATCCAGGTTAGAAAAGGAAGGACTTTGTGCAGACCTAAGACCCTGCGTGCTTTATTTTGCTCAGGCCATGCTAACACTTGGGTAGGAGGAGGTAGGATAGCTTTATTTACCTTTGAAATTAAAATAATGGTTTCCTGACTCGCTAGACAAAAATAAAATCTACACCAGGCACTAAACTTTGCTTTTTGGGTATATATTTTAGAAAGCATTTTTATCACAAAAGATTCATTTGAATCCTGATGCTTTTTTTTCTGTGCACAAGGTGAGATATGTCTGTTGTAGATGAAATATCCATGACACTTAGATGCTACACAGACCTAAACCTCTTGTGGTGATTGTAAGATAAATTCACCCATTTTCTTTTAAGGTCTACTTGAAGTCAGAGGGTATATCTTTTAAGTAATCAACATGGTCTTATGTGACCACAGGGTGTGTGGGAAGAGTATTGTAGGGAAAGCCCAAGACTCTTTCGAAACTGAATCAAAGAAGGACTCAAGGAAAAATCCCAGAAGCTCAAAGGATAGTTGAGTAGTATTGGTTCTGTTGATCATTAGGATCAGGAAACTGCAAGGTACAGAATGGAGAGGTAGCCTCAAGCCCCACGCCTGGCGTGCAGGATGCGTGCCTCAGATTTTATTCCATTTGGTTTTCTTAGCACAGATGCAGCAGTAAGTAGCAAGGCTACTCCTTCTCAGTCGTCATCCATCAATGACATCTCATCCATGTCCACTGAGCACACCCTGGCCTCAGACACAGACAGCAGTCTCGACGCCTCAACAGGACCCCTGGAAGGCTGCCGATGATGTGTACGCTGGAGACGGCGCTCTTGTCTGTGAAGGAACTCTCGCTTCCATGGCCCGAGCGAGCGCATGGGAGCTGATGGAACCAAATGGAAAAACTCCATGTTCTGCATGTAAGAAACACGATGCCTTGCCCTGCTCAGTTCCAGTAGGATTGCCTGCTTAGACTATAAAATGAGGCAGACTATGTCTGAAGAAAAAGTACAAACCACACTGTTAGAAATTTTGTTCAAGATCATTTCAGGTGAGCAATTAGAATAGCTGAGTTTCTTTTCCAGTTGTGTGGTATCTGTGGTGACAGCTCATGTGTAACTGTGGGGACTCGTATGCATGTGACCACAAATGCTTGCTTGAACTTGCCCATGTAGCACTTTGGGAATCAGTATTTAAATGCCAAATAATCTTCCAGGTAGTTCTGCTTCTAGAATCTCTTAATCCTCTTTAGTAATTTGGTGTCTGTCCACAAAAAAAAATAGATTATGTGTATTAATTGGCTACCATCATATATCATATCTTACCCACTTTATGGTATGATTTATTCTATCTTTTGTATTTCAGAAGGAGTATAATTAAATTTATTTAATAAATAAAAATACAGCTTTTCTTAAATTTGTGATGTTTTGGGCTGAGAATTACCACTGCTCTATATAGACACTCTGTGCCCTTTAAACTGCCCACTGTGGGATACTTTACGTACAGCTTTCTGCATGACAAAGTTCCCAGTTGTATTTCATGCTGCTTAAGACATATGTCACCTTAAATCCTGCCCACGAATTTCCTTTTTCTTGGTCCTTTGAACGTGGATCTAGAATCCTCCACAGAACTTCACCTTCTTTATCACAAAGCACCCCATCTCAATAGAATGAAGCGGCAGGTTCCTGAACCCACTGCCTAATGTTGGCGTGGAGCTGACGGAGTGGCTTCCCCAGAATGGTCATTGAACGGTGCCTCCTTCCCTGAGCCCACCCATCCTTTGCTCCCCTCTCTTATTTAAGGTGAAAGGTGATTGGGTCTCACAGCCGTTCCCTCTGCAGCCTTCCCTCCTAACTTGTCGTTCTCACTGACAGAAGCCACCACGTCCAGCCAGAGCGCGTGGTCTCTTAGGAGACTGAGCTCACTCACTGTGCCTGTTTGCTGCTGTCTTTTTCCATTTTGTGGAGGGATTTCCTTTTTCTAAGGGAATTCCTCAAACATTCTAGAAGCACTCAGAAGAACACAGAAGAAATATTCTAGAGAATAGGGATTCATTCTTGAATATTTTCTGATTTAAAACTGCTCACCTGAAATTGATACTTTCAGATCCTGATCTGTAAATTACTCAAGATTTGATAAGATGCTGAGTTCTCTGTGTTGTTGCAGAAATGGAGTTGGGATGGGCATACCTTGGCTACCTGCGCTCAGAGCATTTTCTCCCTTGAGCTTATTTTGTTAACAATTCATATCTTGTGTTCAGTTACTTTGGGAGCTATGGAGTGTGTTCTAGGAGGAAACTTGATAGCTTTTATGAAAAGTACCATCTAATACGTGATTCTGTCTGCACCAGTTGCATCCTAATGGTTGGTCTAATCATTGGAACCTTTAATGAACAACATTAATCTGAAATAAGGATTAGCTTTATATCATATATGGATGCTTTCAGGTACAAAGTGGAAATGCTGGTGTGAGTGGGGGCAGAGACACCTGTCTATGGCTTCAGGTTATTGGGCCCTGGGAGCCTGAAGTCCCACAGTGCGTCAGTCAGCATCATACTGTACTCTTCCTGCTGATGCACATTCTTTAAATGACTTCCCTGAAACTTAAGGAGGAAATACAGAAAGGAGCTGTATCATCTGCCCTACACTGTAAGGGGAGTATGCTATGATAGAGGCCCACCCTGGTCCCACTGGCAGGAGACAGCTGTGAGTGGATCCAGGTGCCCCCAAAGAGTGGCTTTCTCTCTCCCCTTACTCTGCATATCCATTGAGTCTGTTGTGGATGGAGCCTGTGCTGGTGTGCACAGGGTCTTGTGCCAAGACCCTCTTCCATCCAGGCAATTGCACCTATGACTGGCCACAGAGCCCCAAAGAAATACCTCACCCCAGTTTCAGGGTCCTCCCTCCTGAGCCTAGATTTGCCAGGGTCCTGGGACAACGCAAATGGTTTCGAACTAACCTCTGTAGGCAAATGCCGATGTTGGATGAAGAACTGAAAAATGTGCTCAACTTTTTCATCTTTTCTATTTTATTTTTGTAATTTATATTGTACACACCCTGGAAGTCACTATTTTGGACATGTATTTTTATAAACCGGGTAACTAATGATTATCTGGAATTTGCACTAGGTTAGTTTTTGTTGTTGTTGGCTTAATTTTCAGCCAAAAGTGGAATGACTGACCCTTCCAGGTCCGGGTTTCCATTTCAAGCGCAGGTCTGGAGGGCAGACATGTCCAGCCAGGGTAGGAGAGCGGCCTCAGAACACGGGCTGCACAGTGCCTCAAGCATTGGGCCTGCAGACAAAACCAGGCTGTGCTCTCATCTTTAGAACACAAAGACCAGACCCCCGGTGTTAGAAGGAGAAAGCCCTCCATTGGCCCTTGCTGACAGCCGGGGCCTGCATCTAAAGCAAAAGGTTTCATCTGGGCTGCGTGGTGTGTGAGTGTCTGCTGACCCCTCTCATGTCCCACGCCGATAGTCAGCACAGCTGTGACCTTTCAGATCGCGTATCTCAAAAGTAGCATTGCCTAATGTTTTATAATAAAATATATCATGTGTTTTGATTGGTGGAAAATAATACAAGCTACATTTTAAAAGAAAATGTACAGCATGTCCAATTCCTGTGTGTTTCAAAGTGACAATTGACTGACTGTATCTCTCCACATCACCATTTTGATTACAAACTTAACACAAATAGATGTTGAAGTGTCATAATTTCGGACATTCAGAAGTGTTATCAAACCCAAAGTAGGAGCGCTGCTGTTAGTCCTAATCTATGCATCTGTTTCCAAAACAAGATGGCAGTAGGTTTAACTTTTAAAAATTGTACAGTGTGGTTGGAATATTGGTGACGTTGTATTCTCACAAGATGTAACCAGGAGAACCTGCCAACCTGTCTCTATGTATATGTCTAAAAGCTGTTAATGGTGCCTGTGTAGTTGTGGTTTTGTGCCCAAAGTGAGCTGTTCTCATTTCACTTGCTTCCAAGCACTGAGAATGTTTGAAACATCAAGCTACAGAGTAGCAAGCCTCCCTAGGCTCGCCTCCCTTTCTCTGTTCGGAGAACACAAGAGTCAGGTAGAGTCTGCACCAGCCTGTGCTAAGGTCTAGCCTGGGAAACTCTTCTGCGCTACCATCTCCCTCCTCCAATGTACACAGCTCCAAAATTGTTTTATTAACTGAAATGTTCTGTGTTGATGAGGTGACAGTTTGATGGGTTTTTGTTGTTTTATAGTACGGGTATTCATATTTAGAGGTAGTGTGTAATCAGCCCCTCAACGGGCTCCTGAAAATCCACTGTCTGCTCCTGAGAATTTAAGTGTAAGGTTACCTTTGACAATTAAGGCAGTGGTTAAGGTTACCTGTGACAATAAGGTATTTTCATTGTCTCATTTCATCAGTCAGAGGCAGTAACAGTAATGGAGTGGTAGGGTGGTGAATCACATCCATATACAGCTAAATCTCACCATGACACATAAGGGAGGTTGTGTCACACATTAGTTAGGAGCCGGTCCTGTCCTGTGCCTCATCTGTAGAACCACTTGCTCCTCCATGGCTTAAAAGCCCAGCGGCCGTTGTGACAGAGTTTCCTACTCAGTGTTCTGGCTTGCTGTGTCACCCACATCCCTACTGTAGAGCAGTGGAAAGGGAAGTGGAGGGAGAGGCATGCCTCGCCATTCAGAGACTTGAGACCTGAGAATCCAGGGAGAGCTTCTTCCAACACCAGCCGAGACTGCCTTCAAAAGTTTGTCACTGTGAGCATCATCTGTCCCTTCAGCCAATCAGCATCTGTGATGATGTGTGCTTTCTAGCTGTTGTGTTCTTTAGTATTCTCTCATCCCCAGCGAAGGTGATGTACAGTACCAGTTTGATGTGGCCTGGATGGTATCAGTCACCTTTCTCACTGCTGTGACAAAATACCTTACAAAAATAGGGAGGTTTATTTTGGCTCTGAGTTTGGGAGTCCAGTCCATCTTCGTTAGGAAGACAGGGTGGCTGGAACTAGAGGCAGCTCTTTCCATTGTGTCCACAGTCAGGCAGCAGAGGCAGATGAACCCTGATGCTTGGTTCACTGTCTCTTTCTCCTCTCTATTCAGTCTGGGGAACACACACACACACACACACACACACACACACACACACACACACACATACATAGTCAGTAGGATGGTGCCATCTAATTTCAGTTAAACCTCTCTAGAAATGCCTTCATGGACATGCCCAGATATGTGTCTCCTAGGTAGGTCCAAATCCCATGAAGGTGACTTTCAAGACACAGATACTGTTTGTCCCAGAGTTTCATGTGATGACATGTGGGTCCCCAAAATAATCAGAATTGAGAGGACCTCTACCAGGTGGAGGTGTTTGGATCTCAAGAGGGCTCTTTTGATAGGATTAGTGCCTTTCTTTAGAAATTAGATGTATTCTCTTAAGTCTTGGTTGGGTCTCATGAGAGAGAGTTAAGTATCAGACTAGGTTAGTTGCCTCAAGGGTGGCTTGTTAGAAAGCAAGTCATGGTCTTCTCTGCACTTATAGTGAACGTGCACCTGCTTGTGTGTGGTTCCCCTTTCTGCACTTTTATCATATCTTACAGCAACAGGACCTCGCCAGAAGCTGAGCGAGTGCCCGCACAATGCAGTGCTCCTTAAACTTCCAGAACCGTGAGCCAAATACATTTCTTATCTTTATAAATTTTCTCGGGTATTCTGTTACAGCAGGAGAAAGCAGGCTGAAACAGGTTGTCCAGTAAGATGCGACCTTCTGACCATGTGTAGCAGTTTCCATAAGGTTGCATTGACCTTTACCCCCCTTTCTTGTATTTATGGATTCTGGAGGGTATACCTGAAGCTCACACAGATGTGCTTGATCTTTTGTAAATCATATATTTGAGTAAATAATGTGACCTTTATATTAGATCACACCAAGAGACATTTCATATCTCTGTGGCCCACTGTCATAGATACCAAAGCTGATCACTTAGTTAGAGTAATGGCAGCCCATCCCCTCCTCAGTTACATTCCCTCCTTGTGATGAGAAGCTTGTCTGTCAGGGTTTACCTTGGGGATGCCCCATCTGTCACTCTTTTCGTACTGTCAACTGCAGTTGATCATCTCCCCGTGAGCAAGAGTCTCCTGGGGGCCTAAGGAAGAGTGACTTCCTCAATCTATCTATCCAGATGACAGTCATTTGCTGACACATGCTGTCAGCAAGTGCTTCTTTGCATCAGCCAGGGATGCTTGGTGGCCCCCAGGGATGCTTAGTGGCCCCCAGGGATGCTTGGTGGCCCCAGGTGAGAGGCAGCCCATGATGGCTGCTGCCCCTTGCTCTTTTTGTTTAGTACTTGGTGTTCAAGTGGGCACAGTGTAAAGGCTGCCTGCATGGTCTCACCAGAGGCTCTGCTTTTCTGTCTGAATAGCTCATTATTCCTTCTGAGACTTACACTACCACAACTGTGGTTCCTCCAAAGCTAATTCCTATGCTGTGTTGATTGATCTCATTAAGTCTTCAAGTTTTAATTTTGAGGTAACATTAAAAAAAAAAAAAACCTCAAAAAAAGTTCTGCTTCAAGAAAAACAGAAAGAATAAAACAAAGAATTGCTATATGCCCTTTCCAGATCCCAACATGTTCATCTCCCATGTGTGTGTTATCCTATATCACACAGATACATGAATGCACACATAAACACATGACTTTATACTACTACATCGTCATTAATTCTCCCTATTGCTTTTTGTAAGCAACCAGATTTTTAAATGTCTGTTAACCCATGTATGCAAAAGGTATACATCTAATTTTTATAGACAGAGTTACAAGAGAGACATACATGTGTCTGCTGATAAACATTTGGTATTCACAGTGACCAGTATTCATGTAGCTATACAAGTTCATATTAACTGTACACATCTCTGAAGAGCCCAGAATCTAAGGGATTGTTTGGGAACCTTTGGATACCTGCCTTCACCACAGGACTTGAAGGGAGAGGCTGCAGAAGGACACAGGATTCAATGGTAGCAGTGGAGATGAAGCCAGGAGGCCAGAGGATGTGAGAACATGGTAAGACCTGCTTGCCGATGAGGGTCACAGAATGGAGACCTGACATTCTGAGGGGCTGAGGGATGGCTCAGCAGCTTCCAGAGGACCTGAGTTTGTTTCCTGGCATCCACATGGCCACTCAAAGCTGTCTGTAATTCCAGTTCTAAGATATCTGATACCCTTTTCTAATCTCCAAAGGCACCAGGCATACATATGGTGCACAGACATACATGTGGGTAAAACATTCATACACATAAAACATGAAAAAGAAATTAATAAAGTTAATAGGAAATTAAAATTTGTGACATGATCCAGAAAAAGGAAATTCATTCAGGAAAGTAGAAAAATAAAGGAAATGTAACCATAAATGAGTTATTAAATACACCGGGCATGGTGGCACATGCCTTTAATCCCAGGACTTGGGAGGCAGAGGCAGGAAGATCTCTGAGTTTGAGGCCAGTCTGGTCTATAAAGCAAATTTCAAGACAGCCAGGGCAGATATATAGAGAAACCCTATCAGTCAATCAATCAATCAGTCCATGCAAATGGCTCAAGCAAATTGATCAGCATGCATAAGGATCCTAGATAAATACAAATGTAGCAAAATACAAGATTACAAAAGCATCCACCCATACAGTATTCTAAATAAGGTCAACTGTGGGAACATAAATGATTAACATATCACAGGAGACACAGATCAACAAGCTCTGTCTAAAATATGAGTATACTGCTCATAGGATAGACAGGCCAAACAGGTCAAAGCTGAACAAAGATCTAGACATGCAGAGTACCAGGATTTAACTGGGCTCATAGAGAATAGTGTACCCACCAGGCAAATTTGTTTTGATCATGCAGTGGAAATTAAAGGAAAATCAACTACCAGTCCACAGAGGAAGTGACAATACATTCCAAAATTGGCATAAGATTTTTTGATATAATAATGTTAACATAATTGAAAATAAACTTGAAAAGGTTTTATACTTTAGGTGAGAGAGGAAATGATGAAGGAAAATATCAAATTTCCTCCCAAAATGCTTAGCTTTCATGCCACATTTCATAGAAACCTGCATGGACTGATGAACATTTACCACACATTTCAAAAAAAATAATCTGTCCAGCATTCAACTCAGGAGATTAGCACAAATGAACAGAGCAAACTCAAGCAGAAAAGAATAGTAAAGACAGGGCTGGTGATCAGGAAGATTTTGCTGACAGGACCCTGAGATAGCTGTCTCATGTGAGGCTATGCCAGTGCCTGGCAAATGCAGAAGTGGATGCTCACAGTCATCTATTGGATGGAACACAGGGCCCCCAATGGAGGAACTAGAGAAAATATCCAAGGAGCTGAAGGTGTCTGCAACCCTATAGGTGGAACAACAATATGAACTAACCAGTACCCCCAGAGCTTGTGTCTCTAGCTGCACATGTAGCAGAAGATGGCCTAGTCATATACCACTGGGAAGAGAGGCCCCTTGGTCTTACAAACTTTTTATATGCCCCAGTACAGGGGAACGCCAGGGCCAAGAATTGGGAGTGGGTGGGTAGGGGAGCAGGGTGGATGGGAGAGTATAGGGGACTTTTGGGATAGCATTTGAAATGTAAATGAAGAAAATAATAAAAAATTGAAAAAAAAAAAGATAGGGCTGGTAAGATGGCTCAGCAGGTAAGAGCACTGACAGCTCTTCCAAAGGCCCTGAGTTCAAGTCCCAGCAACCACTTGGTGGCTCACAACCATCTGTAATGAGATCTGATGCCCTCTTCTGGTGCATCTAAAGACAGCTACAGTGTACTTATAATGTACTTATAATCTCACCGGGTGATGGTGGCGCACGCCTTTAATCCCAGCACTTGGGAGGCAGAGGCAGGCAGATTTCTGAGTCCAAGGCCAGCCTGGTCTACAAAGTGAGTTCTAGGACAGCCAGGGCTACGCAGAGAAACCCTGTCTTGAAAAAAACAAACAAAAAACAATCAATCAATCAATCTTTGGGCTGGAGCAGGAGTGAGTGGTGTTGACCAGAGCAAGCAGAGGTCCAACAATTCCTAACAACCACTTGAAGGCTCACAACAATCTGTACAGCTACAAAAATAAATATTAAAAAAAAAAAATACTAAAGATAGGAGCTGGGATCTAGAAACTAGAAAACGTGGGAAGGCGGGCTGTGCAGAAAGTGGCTCAGTCCGGAAACTGCTTGCCTTGCAAGCATAAGGACCAGAGTTCAATCCTCCAGAACCATATAAAAAGGCCTGGTGTGGTCCCAGCCACTTGTTATCCCAGTGCTGGGGTTGTGGAGACACATCAGTCCCTGGGGCTTGCTGCCAGCCAGCCTAGCCTAACTGGGAGCTCCTGTCTCCAAAGCGAAAAAGGAGGAATAACATTGAGGTAATTCTCTGGTTTCCACATGCATGAACATATACCTGCGTACATGTGCAAGTGTACATATATGCACACACACATGAGCACACAAATAAGAAAGTAAAAATGAATGTAAGGATGGGAAGTGGAATCTGGAAGCAGCTGGAGAGAGAATGTTTGGAACCTTCTGGCAATTGTGATCATCTGTGCAAAGGCATTTTTTGGTTTTGTTTTGTTTTGTTTTTCCAGACAAGATTTCTCTGTGTAGCCCTGGCTGTCCTGGAACTCACTCTGTAGACCAGGCTGGCCTCGAACTCAGAAATCCGTCTGCCACTGCCCAGCATGCAAAGGCATTTTCTTATAAATGCAAACTTACGAAATTGTCCCAAGAAACACAACAGCAGGACACATCATCAAGTGTGTTAGCTATCCCAGCACTCCCTTGAGGATGATGCTGTTATCGTCACCTGCGGACACGGAGAACATGCATTTTCAAAGCAAGGGCGTACAGAGCTGGCGTCTCCAGATTGATGGCAGACACCCACCCCTTCCCTCTCTTAGATGTAATAGTAGATGGACCAGGGACCATCAAATAAAGTGATGTAGCCAAGTGCCACCAGCTCCCAAAACCCAGTACTCTCCAAGTTAAACTAATCTGGCATTGAGTTCAAGAAACAGATAAACCCTATTTTACTGAAAATTCTTGACGCTTCCTCAGTCCAGCTTCAGACTATTTTCTTCTGGATCCCAAAGATGGATGAAATCAAGAAAATTGTATGGCCTACTCGTGGCTGTGAACTGAACTCAGCACTGTATGCCTTGTTCCAGAGTACAAAGATGACTTAGTTGTTTAGATACATAACTTTTTTGGGGGGAGGTGGGGGAGACAGAATTTCTTCATGTAGTCCTGACCTGGAAATCACTCTGTAGACCAGGCCTTGAACTCACAGAGATCTGCCTGCCTTTGCCTCTGCCTCTGCCTCTGCCTCTGCCTCTGCCTCTGCCTCTGCCTCTGCCTCTGCCTCTGCCTCTGCCTCTGCCTCTGCCTCTGCCTCTGCCTCCTGAGTGCTGGGATTAAAGATGTGTGCCATCACTGCATTCCCCTACCCCTTTAAGTGTCAGAAAAATTGTTCAGAAAAGAACTTCCTCTTGGGGATGGCAGACCTTGTTAGGGTTGAGCAGAAGGGGTAGCAACTGTCACACACGTGGGGGCAGGGGAAGGGAAGGACACTCCAACTCCTTTTTATTTACTGTGATGCTGAAGTCTCGTGAGCCTTCCTGGAAGAGTCCAAACCTGGTTATAAGATGAGACTGTCATTACAGCCTTCATATCCACCCACTTGTACATACATGCATAATACATATGTGAGTGTATAAACTATGAGGCACACGAAATGCAGAAGACTCTGGCTGCCTGAAAGGGGCCCCAGCTGGGGATGACTGTTGGGCCCCAGCTGGAATGTCTTCTGGGTAGGTTAAGTCAGGAAAACTAATATAGGAGGCTTACACCTGACCTAGAAGATGGCATTTTCCTCCTTCTTCTCCTCCTCCTCCTTCTCCTCCTTCTCCTCCTTCTCCTCTTCTCTTTCTCCTTCTCCCCCTCCTCTTCCTCTTCCTTCTTTTTCTCCTCCTTTTTTTTTTGAGGCCGCATTGTGTAGCCCAGGCTGGCCTAGAACTCACAAGCCTCCTGCCTCTGCCTCTGCTCTCAAGTGCGAGGATTACACTGTGTACCACCATGCCCTCCACACAGATCCCTTTCTAAGTCAAAGAAAGACTTAGGGAGGGAGGGTGTAGCCCAGTTGGTAGAGCACTTGAACCATCATCATATGCAAACCCCTGGGTTCAATCCCAGTTACAAGAATTGTATGTAGATCCACACATGACATCAGTATGCCTGGTCTCAGCAGACTACAAACCACATGGTTATGAACTGGTATGCTTTCTATAGAGATAGCCTTCTCTCTGAAATGTAACGTGTATGTGAGAAATTGGACAGCTGTTAAGCGGACGGCTCAGTCAAGTTTCCAAACTGAGCTCAGCTGTATACACAGAACCACCCAGATCTCCACAGGAAACTTCATAAGCCCTGCAGGCTCCCTTGTATCCCGTTTCCAGTCACAGACCCTCAAAGTCACCCTTCTCCTATCCTTAACCATAGAGTTCCCTGGGTTGAGCTCCCAGCTTGATAGGTAGGTCCTCATTTCTGAGTCTCTCCACGTTATTGAACAGTTGTAAGTCCTCCTTGCTGCCACATCTGACAGCATAATTGACTTATCCTTTTTGCTGATAGGCACTTGGATCATTTCCAGGTTGAGGCTGTGGCAAATGTGCTGTGCTAAGCATTTCTGCGTGTGTCTTGGGGCACGTTTCTCCGATGGGAACAGGACTGCTGAGTCGGGAGATATTCAGCTTTACCGCTGTATTAGTTTTCTGTTGGCTGCCATAACAAATGGCAGCGAATGTAGACCACGTTCAGAGCAACCATGATTTATCAGCTCACACTTCTGTGACCCAGGACCCTCAGATTAGCTTAGGCGCTGCCTTTGCTGTAGGACCCAAGACAAAGGTATCGGTGGGTTGGCTTTTATAGTGAGGAGGGAATCTGGGAGGTACATGCTTCCTCCAGGAGCATTGGCAAACTTCAGGCCTGTGTACTTGTGTGATGGAGGTCTCTAGCTCCTTGCCACTAGCTGAGGGAAGTTATCCTAGTCTTCTCTTTCTAGTCTTTACAGGTGGTCCCTGCAACTCAGAGCCAGCAGGGCAGTTCAAAGCTCTCTCTACGACTCTCTGCCACATCCATTCTGCTTTGAGGAGTTCGTATGATTGCGTTGGGCCCATGGCAACAGTCCAGGCTAATCTCCCTGATTTCAGTCCTGCAATCATACATCGCTATGGTCTTCTTTGCTATATAATACAGCCGGTTCAAAGGCTCAGGGGATTAGAATCTGTGAAGGGTCAGTGCTCAGTAGCTTCCAAAATTATCCTTCCCCTTTGTGTCCCCCTAGTGCGGAATGAACACCTCTGTAACCCTTCACATCTCTGTCCTTGTCATGACCAGGTTAACCAATCAAATACCAATCATCTTTTACCTTCTGCTTTCTCCTTCCAGTGGTGTGCAGTGGCCCCCATGTAGCTCAGATCACAATTCCATGATGGCTCCTATGGTTTGGATGTGGAATTTTCCCTAAGGACCAGTGTGCTGAGGGTGTGGCTGGCAGCCTGTGTGCTACTGGGAGGTGGTAATGGAGTGTCCAGGAGGTGGGGCACAATGTAAGTCAAATCATTTGGGGCATGCTTTTGAAGTAGTTATTAGAACCCCAGCTCCCTCCTGTCTTTCTGCTTCCTAGGTGCCGAGAGGTAGAGGCAGCTCCCTCCTCCACATGTATCTACCATGACGCACAGCTTCACCACAGTCCAGAGCAATAGGACCAAATGACTATGGGCAGACGCCTCTGAGATGATAAGGCAAACAAACCTCTCCTCCTTTTAAGTGATAGTCTGTAATGTCACAGCATTGGAACGCTGAATAGCAATGATTTCAAGTTACAACTCTTTCATACATTTATTGACATGTAAACAACCTTTTGTGAAATGCCTTTTGGGGATTTATATTTAATTTGATTATGTGTGTGTGTTGTGTGTGGATATGGGCATGTTGATGTGGGTACCCTCAAAGTCCAGAAGAGGACATCAGATCCTTCAGAGCTGGAGTTGCAAGCAGTTGTGAGTACTGCCAGACGTGGGTGCTGAGCCCCAAGCTCAGGTCCTCTGCACTGGAGGTACATGGTCTTAACCCCGGAGAAATTCTTTTTCAAGCCCTTTACCCATCGTTTTTCAGAGATCTCAATGAAATATTTTTAAAATTTTTAATCAATTTCATCTCTTTTTCTGTATCTTGTACTTTCATTGTTAGTTTATATGCCTCATTTGCTCACTCCAGTGTCTGGACTATTTTGAATTACACTTGTAATGTGTGTGTGTGTGTGTGCATGTGTGTGTGTTTAGCACATCTATGGATCTATGGTATTTAATCTGTCTTTTATCTTATTTTCTTCTTCTTCTTCTTCTTACTCCCTTCCTCCCCTTCCTCTTCTTCCTCCTCTTCCTCTTCTTCTTCCCCTTCTTCCCCTTCCTCCTCCTCTTCTTCTTCTGCTTCTTCTTCCTCCTCTTCCTCCTCTTCTTTTTCTTCCTCTTTTGTGCTGGTTGTTGAACCCATGTTAATCAAGAGCTCTAACAAATGCACTGTATCCCCATTCCTATTAACGCTTCTACAGTGCACTAAACATTGTGGTTTTTTATTTGTTTTGCAGGTTCCATGCACTCTTTTCTCTCACTGGTGGCAGCCCCCTCCCTTCCTTCCATCTGTTTGACACACTGGAGTGGGTGGATTACCTCAGTCCAGTCAAGCATTGGTGTCAGTCTGAATGAACCCGAGTGCTCTGTTCCCAGAGCCTCCCAAACCTCAACTGTAGGAAGCAGAGCTTTACTCGCGGGAGAGTTTTCCTTCACCCACACAGCCTCAAAATTGGACTACCGTCTTGTTGTGGAAACAGGCCTTCTTTTGGCAACCCTGTGTCCATAGTCTCCAACTTGGCTGCTTTACCTCTGCAGAGGTAAAATTCCAGAGTCTCTGGTGGTTTTCCTGTCTCTCTGGCAGTGGTTTCCTGCCAGAACCTAAGATGGGGTTCTCACGCTCTGCCAGGCTCCGGAGTGCTAAGGGTTCCCACCAGGTGAAAAGTGAGAGCGCCTGCTCGGGGCCAGTCCGCTGCCCCTCCCTCTGTGGTCTGCATGGGCTGCCTGCTGCCTTTTCATGTCCCCTGCCCAGGGTCCTGGTCTCCTAAGCGCTGGAAGATGAGAGGATTTAGTGCAGCTCTCAATGTCTGAGAAGACAGACAGACTCTGCATACCCAGCCCTGCAGTTAATTCGCAGATACAGTAGGGAGAATTTAGCCTCAATATCCCAACCCCACATAACACACGCAAAATTACTAAAACATGAAACCTTTCCCTCCTCTTCCTCTTCTCTCTCCAATCCTCTGCCTCCCTTTCCTGATATTTTTTATGGGCCCTTTAATGCTATTATGGAGATCTACAATTTGAGATTATTGGCACAAGTCTTGCACTTGGTCATAGTGTGGCTCAAGGCTAGTTTTGAATCCAAGCATAAGAACATATTAACTTTCAGAGTCTCTGTATTAGTCACACTCTTTAATGCTATGGCAGAATATCTGAAGGGGGGAAAAACAACTTTAGGGGAGTAATTGTTTATTCAGCATCCAAGTTTTGAGGGTCCTGGAAGTTCATGGTTACTTAGTCCTTTGCACCTGGCAGAACAGTATAGTGCGGGAGCATGTTCACCTCATGACAGACAGGAAGATGATGGACAGACCAATGGACAGATAATGGACAGACAGACAAACAGTCGGGGGGGGGTGGGGGGAGAGGACTAGGACTCTACCATAGCCTTCAAGGTGCAAGTGTTGGAATTATTTTTTCATGTCACCAATCTCTTTAACAACCACACCCTTCGTGTCCTCAACTTTAAGCATGCTTCTTTCTGTGGCTTGACTGAACATTTTCTCCATCTTTCTTTTTTCTTTTCTATTCTATCCTTTCTTTCTTATTTACTTACTTATTTATTTTTGGGTATGGTCTCTCTACATAGCCCTGACTGTCCTGGAACTTAGTATGCAGACTAGGCTTCAAACTCAAAGATCTGCCTGCCTCTACGTCCTGAGTGCTGGCATTAAGGGGGTGCCCCATCTTGCCTAGGTAGAAGGTATATTTTCAAATCTTTTTTACTCCAGATTCTCATTGTAAATGTGGCTAAAAGCAGCGAGTAACACCCATGCCACAGTTTGTATCTGTGTTGTGTTCACATTTCCTCTGAAAAGCCAGACCTAATTCCAGAGTCCTCTCAGCTACTCAGGGAGCTGAGGCAGGAGGAGGACTGTGAATTTAAGGTTTTTCTGGGGCTACAAAATAAGTTCAAAACCAGCCTGGGCAACTTGGTATAGGTTTCCATTGCTGTGAACAGACACCTTAACCAAGACAACACTTATGAAGGACAACATTTAATTGGGGCTGGCTTACGGTTTCAAAGGTTCAGTCCATTATCAAGGCAGGAAGCATGGCAGCGTGCAGTGAGACATGGTGCTGGAGGAGTGGAGAGTTCTTCATCTTCATCCAAAAGTGACGAAGAAGAGACTGTCAAAGCTCCCGCAGTGACACACTTCCTCCAACAAGGCCACAGCTATTTCAACAAGAACACAAATCCCTGTGGGCCAAGCATTCACGCTCTTGGTGTATGAGGGGTGAACCACTATTCCCTCTCTAAAAAATAATATTTTAATGGGAAAAAGGATTGTGGATACAGTTCAATGGTAAGGTACTTAATACACACAAGGCCTTGGGTTCAGTCCTCAGCACCTCCAAAAGAAAAAAGAAGGAAGGAGGGAGGGAGGGAGGGAGGGAGGGAATCCATTTTGTTACCTTTAAACTCTGACTCCCATGAAGTCTCGGGCTGTAGAAATATATAGAGAAGTCCTTTGCCAGGCTACAGCGTGAGCCGCCTTGGTCCAGTTCCCAGCACACTGTGCCTGTGCCTGTGCCTGTAAGTCTCAAGAGCAGTCTTCTGCTGTCTGCATTCCCAGTGGGGTTCGGATCTCCTGAGTACCCACCATAACTGCCAGTTAAATTGAGCATACAACAGGCTGGTGAGATGGCTCAGTGGTTAAGAGTACCAACTGCTCTTCCAAAGGTCCTGAGTTCAAATCCCAGCAACCACATGGTGGCTCACAACCATCCATTACGAAATCTGATGCCCTCTTCTAGAATGTCTAAAGACAGCTACAGTGTACTTACATATAATAAATAAATAAAATCGTTTTTTTTTTTTTTTTTAAAAAGATGAGCATACAAAACTTCAGAGCTTTCTAGCCTGCTTTTCCAAAGTCTTCAAATTTCCCCCACAACCGCTTCCAAAGGCCTGAAGACCACATCATCAGGGTTAGGACTGGCAAACACTCTTTCTCATTATCACGGACAAGTGGACGGCAACAAAAGGGAAGGGATTACTCATGTCAGTCCACGGTTTCTGAAGGCTCGGGCCATGGTCACTTTGTCCTTGGACAGAGCATCATCATGGCAGGAACGTGTGATGAGGAACTTGACCTCATAGCAGGCAGAGGGAGAGGACCAGACCTGGGTCCTGGAGTAATCTGTGAATGAATGCCTCAGTGGGCCACACCCTCAGGCTGGGTTCTACCTCCTCCAGATGTCACAGCCTCCAAAGTAGGACCAGCATCTGGGGACCAAGATATAATGGGGAACGTGTCAAGTCAAACCACACTAAGAGGCAGTCAGCTGTTCATTACAAGGAGGCAGGCTTCTGCCCTGGGAAAGGATGAGGACCAATGTCTAGGACTCAGGCCTGAGCATCTCTGTGCTTCTGATGCTACTTATAACCATAGATGTGCAAATAGCTGTGGCCCAACAGGGATGCAGAAACTGCTCCGATCCTGGAGTCAACCTCAGACATGCACAAACTGGAAAAGGTACTGCCTGTGGCTTAGTGTGGTGAAAGAGGGAGGTGACTGGGCTTCATGTAAGACCTACGAGAATCTGGGTATTCCAATAGGTATTTTGAAGCAGGCAGGTTCTGTGCCCTCTGTAATCTCAGCCATCTGTATTCAGTACAGTTCCCACAGAGTCTCCAGGAAGATAGGCTTTAGTTGGCTGTGATGGTCACCATCCTAACAATGCGTCCTTTATGAGCTGTCTCTCCTTCCCTGCTCTAGCCCTGGCTCCCTGGAATCTCCTTCCACCTCAGCAACCTTCAGTCTTATCTCAGGTTCCATTGCCAGGATCCCATCTGAGATAGCATCCTTTAATTAGCATCATGATGGTGCTGGGAACCCATCCCACCTACATCCAGATCCATGCTTACTCTACACACACACACACACACACACACACACACACACACACACACACACATGTAGTCATGCACCCAATGTTTCACACTTCACCCTCGGTCACATACATAATGTCCATGCAGATGTACCACATACCACATACATATAGCACCCAAATGTTCTACATGCGTGTGTAGAGCATAAACACCACCAGTAATCACATACTGCATACCTTTAGTACATGCAGACCCATACTGCACATATATGCACATATGGGCACTCTTGCTTCTTTCTCCTCCCCAGTCTTCGCTCAGACTCTGTGGGAAGGCAGGATCCTGGTGTGTAAACAATAAGAGATTGTCTCGCACGTGCACACACACACACCTCCTTGTGGCTGACTGTAGCATGACTTTCTCCTAGTGCTCTGTCTGCCCTTGTAGTAACATTAGAGGGCTTTCACCAGACCCAAGAATGGACAGTTTATGGGCTCTGCTGATAAAGTGCATTGGCTGGAGCCCAAAGTTCTGTCGGCTTTGTTCCTGCATTTTATTGGTGATCCTGTTTGGCCACCTTGCAGGCTGTCAGGCTTCCCTGAGTCACCTGATGCATTTATGCCAAGGCTGAGGCAGAATGCCGCTGAGGACCTGCACAGGGTGTCTATAGCCACTGAAACCCAAAGGGTCTCCTTCTTTTTACCCCCAAGGACCCAACTCCAGATTGCACTCACTAGCTGTCTTCAGGACTTTCCCAATTTCCACACAGTCTCACCACCTTCTGGGAAAGGGTTCCTCAGCAAACCTCACAACTACGACTTACCCCAACAGCTACCCCTGGGAAATTTCTCCCTCACCCCTCACCAACCCAGAAGCCCCCACTCCTCTCAAGTTCTCCTGCTCTGGATTACTAAGCCCTGTGGCTTTTCTCTTGGAAACAGCCCTTCCTTGTATCTGCACCATTCACTGATCCTGTCTAGGGTCTGTGCTTCTCAGCTCTCCTCTGCCTGCCCCCCTACACTGGCTCCTGCTGCTTGCTTCTCCCTCTTATGCTCTCTCAGTGATAACCCTATAGGATAAACTTTTGTGGTCCAGACCACTGTGAATGGGAGCTGCAATCCAGAAAACCAAGGCAGGGGGCTTCTTATGAGCCAAGGTAGCTGGGGATGTACCATCTCCTCCTGCTGGGAATGCTTTGGGCAGAACTGGGGCTATTTTGTCCCTAGGGCCACAATAAAGGACGCGATCTACCTCTTCCCAGTATTCAGGAGGTTACTCCAGCCCTGCTCCCTTCCACCTTGGCTCCCAGCACTCTCCCCACTAGAGAGTCAAAGACTGTGATTTAACTACTCCAGGAATCAACATTGCTTCCCCCCCCTCCCCGCTATGTTTTAATAACCAATAAACTCCGCCTGAGTGAATTGAGTTGGGTTCCTGCCACAATTCATCAGGAGGTTCTGCCAAAGCAGAAGACAGATGTCCTGACCTCTACAGCGAGACACGCCTGGATGGAGCCAGGGCAGAAGGTCACCAGGTCCTGTGTTGGCTCCTTCTTTTCACTTAAAATTATGACCGCCCTCCTTTATCTTTCTAGAATCCCAGTGCCTCCAGAGCCATGAGACGCGGCTGATTTTCTACTATGTCCCTCACTATATGGAGGAGGATATGTGCAGTCTTTGCCATCCTTTTGACCCCTACCCTGTGCCAATAGGATTCGAGGACACAGACTACCCAAAGTTCAGTGGCTGTTGTAGGAGAGCACAGAGGAAAGACCAGGACTCAGCTTTGAAGCAAGTGTGACCTGGGTTTCAGGATGCCTGAGGTTGGTCCAGAGGCCTGATGGCAGTTTAAGTGCAGAGGCCTCAGGGACCAGACTCGGGAGCAGTTTTAGCACGCGGGACTTCCCTCAAGCGAGAGGAGATGAATCACATTGGAGGTCCCGAGAGCACTCCTAGACTTTGGGTCTTGATCCCGGGAGCTGGGAGCAGAGGAGAGGCTTGGGCAAGGCGGTGGCATGCGGAGTGGACAGGGAGGGCAGCGGGCAGCGTTGCGTTGCGCTGCGCGGACTCGGGCGGCTCCACCCGCGCTTCCCTGTGCGGCCGCGAGGGGGCTCCGCGCTGCTCCGGCCGGGCCAGGCGCACGGGCGGGCTGCGCGCGGGATCGCGGCGGGCTGCGAGCGGGCGAGCAGGCAGCGCCCGGTCCACGGTGCAGCGGCTGCGGCGGGCGCGGAGGGCGCTGCCGATGGGCCGGGCCCGGGCTGCCGGAGCGCCGGGAGCCGGTGAGTAACGCGCTGTCGGGAGACACACCTGTGCTGCGGACAAGGGCGTGCGGGGCGCGGCGAGGTCCGCGCGTGGGGCGCGGCAGCGACGTGGGCGGGGACCGGTGGATCGGGCCGCGGGCGGGCACGCGCGGGGCTGACCCGGGGCAAGGTGCGTGCGAGTGACAGTGCGCATGGCCGGAGCCGCGGCGCGCGTGGCGGGGAGGTGGATGACACTGGGCCGAATGGCGCGGGAGCCCCCACACGCCCATGTACACACACCTCCGTAAGGCGCAGGGCGAGCGCGGGGTCTGGGAGTGGAGGTACCATGCAGCGGCTGGAGGCCGGAGACTCAGTGAAGGGCACGCCCCCAGCCGCTAGAAGGAGACCACCTCCCTACACCAGCTAGTGACAGAAAAAAAAGCTAGCCTGGGCCCAGAGTCTCCTCCCACATGGGTCTCAGTTTCCCTGGCTCTGAAACGGGCGCAGCTAAGTTGACCTGTGATTTGCATGGGAAGAGTGACAAGAACCTTGGCCTTTTGGAAATCAGAGGACCAGTGTGCCTATGAGGGTCTGTAGGGTCATGGCATCTGCTGGGACTCCATGTATGTCCCTCAGGCAGTGGCAGGAAGCAGGCTCAAGGATGAAGACAGAGAAGCCCTGGAGAGAAGTGGGTGCTCTGAACGCCGCTGTCTGCCCAGCAGCTTAGACGGTAAGGTGGTGGGGTCCCTTGCACTCCAACTGACCCCCTCCTGCGGCTGTAGGACAGGTAAGAGAGGCCAAGAAGGGTCTTGGGAAGACCCACCTGATGCGCAGGGCTGTTTCCACTTCACAGTCAAGTAAACAGACTCAGAGGGGCGAGAGGACTTGCTTTCATGAAGTGACAAAGGCAAGGTTCCAGCTCCTACCCCAGTACTTCAGCCACTTTGTCAGGTGCCGTAAATAAGAATGCTGTGTTCACTGAACACCTACTGTGTGCAGCCAGCTCCCTATCCTGAGCACTATTCCAACACTTGTGAGGGCAAGGGAAAATCTGAAGTTGTTTCAGAAGATCATCTCTAGGAGGACAATAAAACGGGGTAATGGGCTGGAGAGAGGCAGGTATTGGGACAGAGCCTGGGCCTGGCCAGAGAAGGTACTTGTCTCTGGCTAGAGACCTCTGTGCTGTAAGTCAAAGATGGAGCCTGGAGCCCGTGGGAAAGGGTTGAAAAGGTGCAACATGCGGATGATGGGTGGGAAGGGCTTTGAACTGGATAAATCAGCAGAACTGAGGCTTGGATGTTCTTCTGGGTGCAGTGGGCAGCAGTCCTCGGAGGTTTGGAGTTTGACTTGTAGAAGGAAAGGTTTAATGGCAGTTGAAGAGCTGTGCAGGAGGCAGAGAGGAAGCAGGGTTAGTGGCCAGGCAGAGAGAACGCACACTGGCCTAGGAGATCAGAGGTGTGGAGATATTTGAGAGGGCTGTGCCCACCCACCCCTGGCGGCATAGCCACTTAAAGGCCTTCATCCTGGCAAAACCAGAGCCACAAAGAGGCTTATAGCATGTTGAGGGGCTCAGGTGGAAAGGGAGCCTGGTTTTAATTCAAGTGCTTTCCCACTCTGGTCCAGCAGGGGGCGCGTGAGTGCGGGCGGGGTTGCAGAAGTCCAGTCCAGGTGTTTGGGCTAGGCTCAACTTGTGGAATCTTCTGATTGTCATCAGGTGTCTCAGAGGGCTGGTCCACCACTCATATTTGTCCTTAACCAAACCTGGAGTAGACTGTTTTCCAAAGAGGCTTTTCTTCCTTTAAGTGGAGGTTGAGAAGCCTAGAAACCACCATCTAGGTTGGGTGTGCCCATGACTGTCCTGGTGCCACTGAATCTAGACTTTGTCAGGGAGTCCCAGCCAAAGCGCCTTTAAAAACAAACTAAAAATTCATATTTCTGTCTCTTTTCTCACAGTGAGAACCTGATTCCCAAATCATTAGTTATATTTAATTGTTTGCTAAACCCTAGAAGACACACAGATCCTTTCAGAAAGAAATTCGTAAACCACTACCCACCCATAACTGCTACCTAAGGTTTCGGATGCTGTTGGATGCGCCAGAGTTCCGTGGGTCGTTTTTCAGTCTGATACAGTTTTGGTTTCATGAATTTCTAGTTGCATTCAGCCTGGTTTTGCATATCCTTGGTCTTGCAATTTTATTTTTGAATCTGTAAAATATTTTTATGGCTCAAAGGTCACACCTACACAAAAGCTATATTTAGAAGCTATTTAGACGTACAGCCTATCCCTGTGTCTTTGTCCCTGTCCCATATCAGCAGTAACCATTTTAAATAGTTCCTAGATTACTTGTCTATGTTTCTTTTTACCAAAGAAGCCATTTATACATTATATTAGTATCTGTTGCATCCCCCTTTGTACTGTGACAAAAATTCTACCTAAGCAGGCTCTCCCAGTCTATAGAGAACTTTCCAGTTCTTTTTTCACTGCTATATGTTACTCTACTGTGTGGCTGCACCCTAGGTTAGTTTATTTGTGTGCTGTGGGTGAGCCTCTGATTTTTATTCCAGGCTTTTGATTTTTTTCCCTCCATCTTTTAAAAATTTTTATTTTATACATGTGTGTCGTGTGTGTGTGTGTGTGTGTGTGTGTGTGTACTTATGTGGAGGCCAAAAGATGTGTTGGATTCCTTGAAGTTAGAGTTACAGACATCTGTGAGCTTGTGTTTATCTTTAATTAATTAAAATATTTGCTTATTTTATTCATCTTTATCCAAAGGAAAGAGAAAGGTGTGTTCGGGATTCTGGTATGGGGAGAGCGGTTGAATAAAAAGCCTCCTCTCGCTGCTTTTCCAAGTCTGGCTGGACTCATTGCTGCCACTTGCTATTTCAAGGTTTCCTAGCTATTCCGGAGTGTTCGTGATACGTGGAGTTGGATCATGTTAGTGTGTTCATAGTGTGTGCATGCTTCTGTGTGCAGGAACGTAAGTGTGTGTGGGCCAAAGGATAACCTTGGGTGTTATTCCGTAGGCACCCTCTGTCTTACTGTTCCTAAGAAAAACCTAGAGCTTGACAGTTAATCTGGGATGTCTGGCATGCAAGCCCCAAGGATATTCTTTGTCAGTGCCTCTGTGGTACTGAGAGAAAAGGTACGTGCCACCCTGCTTTGCTACACACACACACACACACATACGCACACACTCACACATACACACACATACATACATATACACATACATACACACATAAATACACACATACACACACATACATTCATACACACACATACATACACACACGCACTCACACACATACACACATACACACACACATATACACACATACACACATACATACACACATATACACACACATACATACACACATACATATACACACATACACATACACTCACACACACACACACACACACACACACACACACACACACACGATCTCATGACATTATGTTTGGCTTTAAGAGAGTGAGTTCCAAGACTCCTCTCCTTGCGCTTGTAATACAAACACCTCACCAGCTTGGTTTTCTCCTCAGCCACATTTCTATATTAGCTTCTGGAAAGTGGACATCTTTGTGCAGTTGAATCATAGGAATCATGGAGGTTTTCTGTCTCAAGGCCGCTTCCGCCGGTGAAGCTGTCCTTGAACAGGGCTTTTACATTTCTTTATCCAGGAGAATTCCACCTGGCTGGTTGTTGTTATAAATATTTCTCCCTTCCATTGTATCTCCGAGCTGGTTGTTACCTCTGCACATAGTATGTTTTCCTACTGTTGTTAGTTTGTTTGGTTGGTTTGTAATTGCGTTGTAGATAGCCTGGGTACACTGTATCTACACCTCAACAATCTCACTTTTTTTTTTACTAATTTTCAGGTATTTATTACTTCCATCTAATTGACTAGCTAAACACTTTCAGTTGGGGCTAGAGAGACAGCTCAGTGGTTGAGAATGCCTCCGCTCTTCCAGAGGACCCAGGTTCGGTTCCCAGCACCCACAGCAGGTGGCTCGGAACCCCTGTAATTCTAGCTCTAGGGGATCCAGTGCCCTCTTCTGACCTGTGTGGTCGCCTGCACTCAGGTGCACATGCACATAGAGACACACAAACAACAAATAAATCCCCCGGATTCAGTATTAAATCTTGGGTGCAATGTGTGCCTTTACCTTGTCCTAGGGCTAAGAAAGATGCAAACTTTAGGGGAGATGGGGAGGGAGAAATGAAGGAAATGCATTAGTCCATTTTCTGCTTCTTTATAGAATACTAAACACGGGGTGAACTGTAAACAGAAGCTGTTTATTTGGTTCATGGTCTGAAGGCTAGGGAGTCCGCAATGAGGGAACTGGGTCTGTAAGGACCATTGTTACTGGTAATCCCACAGCAGAAGGAAGAAAGATGAGACTGGGACAGAGACACAGAGAGACACAAAGACAGAGAGAGACAGAGACAGCCAAGTTGACTTTTCTAATGGCCCACTCTAGAGATACCTAACCCATCCTATAAGAATGACAGCTCAGGCTGGAGAGATGACTCAGTGCTTAAGAGCACTGACTGCTCTTCCGAAGGTCCTGAGTTCAAATTCCAGCAACCGCATGGTGGCTTACAACCATCTGTAATGAGATCTAACATCTTCTTCTGGTGTGTCTGAAGACAGCTACAGTGTGCTTAAATATAATAATAAATAAATCTTTTTTTTTAAAGAATGACAGCTCATTTGTAAGAGCTGAACACCCATGGCTTTGTTTTTTGTTTTATAAATTGGGTCGCCTACTTCATTTTTGTCTTAATGATAGGGTCTCACTGTGTAGCCCTGGATGGCCTTGGACTCAATCTGTAGACCAAAGTGACCTCAAACTCACCGAGATTCACTTGCTTCTGCCTCCTACATGCTGGGAGTAAAGACACGTGCCACCATGCCTCAGCCCCAGGTCCTACCTCTACACATTTAGTACCGAGGGCAAAGTTTCTGACACGTGGCCTCTGGGGGACACAGACACAAATCTTCATTCACGCCTATTTTATTGGAAATGCTTTTATTGAATCCTGCGTATTCATATAGCAGTATGTTATTTCTCCTTGGCACTGTTGGGACAGTGAGCCACATTAGGGGACTCCCTAATGTCAGATTTGGGACAAGGGTGAAGTAAATATACTTGAATCTTAGTTGCCGGCCACCCCTGCACTCCTGAAGCAGCCCCGCTGGGCCATGATGTGTATCCTGCTTTAGCGTGGTTGTCTTGGTTTGCTGTTGCTGTGTATCGCTGTGTCAGCAGCAATTGGATGACAGCAGCATATGCTCGTGATGGCTCAGAGCTGGCTCAGAGCTGCTGCTGGCCAGAGTGGAGCCCCGCGACCTTCTCACCTCTCATTAGGCCCCTCCTCCCGCACTGGAGAGGGAATCAACACACAACCTCTGGAAGACACCTTCAGCCTCAAGTGGCCAATCACAGTTTCCAGGATTCACATCCAAGTCCTTGTCACATGGGAGCCTTCACTAGGACTCTACTAAGATAGTGAAGAAAGATCACAGGGCAACATCCAGACGGAGCAAAACAGCGACATAGCGTAACCATGGACATAACTTTCTATCACCTTTGATGTGATTCACCAGTTAGGGGAAAGCAAAAATTCCCACCCACTCCCCAGGGCATGGCTTGCAAGAGAGGGATAATGGTTGGACGCTATAGAGATGGGCCACTGTGGAGCTCGATGTCAGATTGCTAGTGTCTGATTTTGCTTCTAGAGGGCCTGGTGTCATCCCTTGCTTGGGCCACGCTTAGCTTGTGACAGTTTCTTTAAGAAGAGTGCATAATCAGTCTTTCTTGGCTTTGCTCCCTTTGTATCACTGATTCTTGAAGGACTGATTGGCTGGTTGTAAAATACTTGAATTTCTTTCCTCATCTTGTTAAGATGGGAACTTGGAGACATCACCAATCTCAGTACTTGCGAAACTTCATAAGGAATGGTGTACTCTGACTACATTTACCTTAAAAACAACCCACTGTGGGATATCTGCCATGTCTCACTGCCCAGTATTTATTTTTACTGATCGAATTGAGGGTGTTACTAGAAGACGTGTGCCACTTGAAAGCCAATATTCAAGAAACTCGAGTCAGTACAAAGGAATCAGGCAGTTTAGGAAGCAGTTCCTAAAGATAACAGGAGAGCTGCTTCCTCAAAGCTCCATCCAGGCCCCTGTGGTCTCAAGGATAGAGCAGTGGTTCTCAACCTTCCTAATGCTGCAACCCTTTAATACAGTTCCTCATGGTAGAGTGACCACCCCAACCATAAAATTATTTCATTGCTACTTCATAACTGTAATTCTGCTAGTTATGAATCATGCTGTAAATAACTGCTCTGCAGGATATCTGACATACAACTCCAGAATGGTCAGAACCCACAGGTTGAGAACCACTGCTTTATAAGGAGGAAAAGGAGGAGGGGTGCAGGGATCTTTGTCCTCCTGATTTTTATTTGGTTGGTTGGTTGGTTGGTTGGTTGGATGGTTGGTTGGTTGGATGGTTGGTTGGTTGGTTGGTTGGTTGGTTGGTTGGTTGGTTGGTTGGTTGGTTGGTTGGTTGGTTGGTTGGTTGGTTGGTTGGTTGGTTGGTTGGTTGGTTGGTTGGTTGGTTGGTTGGTTGGTTGGTTGGTTGGTTGGTTGGTTTCTGTTTGTTGTTGTTCTATTCTGTTTTGTTTTGTTTTGTTTTTGAGGCAGGGTTTCTCTGTATAGCCCTGGCTGTCCTGGCACTTGCTTTGTAGACCAGGCTGGCCTTGAACTCACAGAGATCCGCCTGCCTCTGCCTCCCGAGTGCTGGGATTAAAGATGTGCTCCACCACCACCTAGCCTTTGTCATCCTTTTGTCCTTCATCCTCTTGGGAACATTAGCTCCAGCCACACCTTGTGTTTCTTGACTCTGCTCAGGGCTGCTGCACAGGGCATCAGTATTCTAAGTTCTGTAAATCTGACCCAGGAATCCCAGCATTTTAGCCATGTGTAAACGGGGGCTTCTTCTGAGGATTTAGAATGCCAAGCAGCAATGAGGGCATATAACCCCCCCAAAAGAATTAAGAAGGGGGCGGGGAGGACAAAGGAAGTAACTGTGCTAATGACTCTCAGACACCTTCCTGTTCATTCTGGGTCCCCCAGGTGAAGCCATCACTGCTCTGAGCAGCCCCCCTTCCCTGGACTCTTGTCAGTCTCTCTTTAGTTGCCTCAGGGCCAGTTCTACCCTACACAGAGTGAGCGGCTGTTGAGTATTCATTCACAAGGCTGTGCGCGCGTTTGCAAACATGAGCACTCCTGAGTGTTAAAGGTGAACTCCTCCATATATCGCAATTAGGTTGAGACTCTAGGAGAGGCACCGCGGTTCCAGAGAGATTAAGGAGTGTTGATGTGTTGACAGGACATCAGATGTTGGACTGGCAGTGGAGAGAGTTGACCTTGTCCTTCCATTATAGATTTGAAGGGAGCCCCAGCCGTGTCAGCCTCCAGCCAACAGCACCTGGCTGTATGTCTGCTGCTGGTACTGTCTTGGGAAGTCTAAATGATGCTCAGGAGTGTTTACACTTCAGTGTTGCTTTGCAATATGGAGAGCTTCTTCAGTGTCTACTCCCTGCTATGCTCTGTGCAGGGAGCCAGGGCCGCGTGAGGGTTGTTTTATGAGAATGGACGTATGTAATGGGGCAAACAAACGGTAGAGAAATTCTCTTGGGGAAAAGTTAATAAAATTGGTCAACTCCTTGCAAGACTAACCACAAGAGAGACATACATACATACATACATACATACATACATACATACATACGGACAGACAGACTGACAGAGCAGGAGTGAGACAGAACAGGTCACCAATACCAAGAACAAAGATGAGAGACATCATTTCAAATTACATACACACACACACACACACACACACAGAGAGAGAGAGAGAGATAGAGAGAGAGAGAGAGAGAGAGAGAGAACAAGGGGTATTTAGAAGCATGCCAAGACTTTGATACTTTAGGTAGAATGGACAAATGCAAAGATTTTGAAAGTTGCAGCTTATCAAAAAATAACACAAGAAAGAGAAAACCAGCACAACACTACCTTTTCATTAAAGAAACTGAACTTATAATTAAAATTCTCCCCTAGACAGAAAATGTCAGGCCCAGGAGCCTTCTACAGTGAATTCTATCAAATATTTAAGAAAGAAACTGCATCTCACCTTCATTCTGTCAGTAAAAATCAGTACATCTGGAAATTTGAATACTGACAAGGATGTGGGTGACAGAGACCCTCAGTGTCTTTGGGCAGGGGTGTGCATTTCAGGAACCAGTTTATGAAATCACTTAGTGAAATTGTTCCTGGCTGCATATACCTGCAAGGCAGTAGTCCCGCTCCCGGGTCGTTTGTCCACAGGAGAACTGTGTGTGTAAGTTCCCATACCCGGCTGGCCACAGCAACAACTGGAAACAAAGTACTTAGACATGCATTGCATTAGATTAAAAATAGTGTTTAGAGATGCCTACTTCTGAGAGAAAATGGAGAATAGATAAATGAGTTTTTAAAGTTTCACCTAGCAAAATATGCTGATAGCTTGACCTTGTCACACCTCCATCACAACAGCATGTCATTTGCCAGAAGTATAAACATAATTCTTGTTCATAAAAAAAGTGCTTTAATATAAGGAGCTGGGAAGATGGCTCAGTGGGTAAGAATGCTTGTCGTTGAAGTGTGAAGACAAGGTTTGAATCCCCAGCACTGAGGTGAAGAAAACACAGTCAGGCAGAGTTATCATGCCTGTAACCACAGTATTTCAGGATGGAGACGGATGGATGGATCCTGGGGAGCTCACAACCTAGACAGCCTAGCGAGAAAGGGGGTGGGCAGCAGTGTTAGTGGGTTTATGGTCACTGCAAAACTCTGTTCCAAGGAAATAGAGCAAAAACAATAGAGGAGGACACTCAGTATTTGCTTCTGGCCTCCACATATGAACACGAGTACAACACACACATTAATTAATCAACCAATTTCATTTAATTTAAAAAGTTTTAGTGTCCTATATTTTAGCTCTGGGCTAGGGCATAGATGACTTCTGGCTAGTCTTATCTCAACTTGACACAAGCTAGAGTCTTTCTACCCCAACTTGCTTTCTGGTCATGGTGTTTCTTTGCAGCAGTAGAAACCCCAGCTAAGCCAATGCCTGATAATGATTATGCTTGGATGGCCAGAAAGCCCCTAGGTTTCTAATTTGCTACTGCGATTCATGAGTTATGCTAGACATTCATGTAGAATATTGTGTGACATGATCCTTTCAACAAGCAAGGCTCGACTGTCCCTCATCCAAGATGCCTGAAACCAGAAGTTTATATGATTAGAGGGATTTTTTTTTTTTTTGGTGGGGTGGCATTATTTACATATACAAAACGAGCCATGGTAAGAATAGCATCCAAATTGAAACAGGAAATTCTGGTACCACCTGAACACATAGCTAGGAGGTCATTTTATACTGTATTTTTAAACGTGCCTTCATTTTGACTGCACCTGTTGAATGACATCAGGTGTGGAATTTTCCACTTGTTGCTTGGTCGGTGTTCTAAAAGCTTTAGATCTTGGAGCAGTCCACACTTCGGACTTCTAACTCGTAATAAGACATCAAAGTGAGTTCCCCACCTCTTCCCATCTCTCTGTGGACTGCTCTCACTTTGGATGCCACTGACTAATGAAGCCACGTGGCCACAGCGCCTCTCTGCAGTAAGCTTTGGGTATGGACCCAAGGTGTTCCCAGGTGTGTGTGTCAGTTGCAGTGGGGGATTATCTTAAAGGAAGCTGACATGGGGGTATGATGCCCCAGCTGTCCTTAAAAGTCAACCCAAATATGTGTGTCTGGGGAAGGAAGGAATGATAGGTTCTAGCAAGAAAGACCTCGGTCTCAGTACCCACTCTGCTTCAAACACAAGGCCACTCTACCATCAGTACCCTGAATGGCCGGGGTGAGGTGGTATGTCAAATGTGCATGGGGTGAGGTGGTATGTCAAATGTGCATGGGGCTCAGGTCTTATTTCTTTTTTACCTCTAAAATATTTATTATTAGATTGGCTTATTAGTATTCATTTATGGGCTGCGACATTGTACTACCATACACATACACAATATGCAATGATAATATGCACACGTTTCTCCTTTCCATCTCCTCAAATGTGACCATTTCTTTGTTCTGGGACCCTTCCAATCCTTCCTCTCTGGCTTATGAGGCATGCTAATCTAATTGTTGTAGGCTGGGTGACTCCGACGTGCTAAAGAACATTGGACATCCTTTCTTACCACCCCACTGTATCTTCATGATCGTTATCTAAACCCTTCTTTACCCAGCCATTCCCAGGGTTCCCTGCCAACCTCCAGCAAACTCCGTGCACAAGAGGTAGAAAATCAAGATGTGGGGCCAGAGGTGCTAAACCACAACAGACTGAGACCATGCCTGCAAACACAGGTCTCATGTCACACTCAGTTTCCAGGACCTGACCACTCAGCTTTCAGACATGGGCCCGTGAGCTGGCTCTGGGTCCTCAGAGGTCATCGTATTCTGTAGTCCCCCTAGAGGGATTTGCTATCTACTTGTGACAAATTCCCATCAAACGGTTTAACTTCCCAGCACCTCAGTATCTGGTAACCGCATCCATCAGTCATTTGGGAAGTGGCCATGTCTGGACCACACCAGGTCTTTCCCCAGCTTAGTGCTTCTGGCCTTGGGGCTGCTTTGACAAGCCCTTTAAGGATAAAAAATGACATGCACAGAGGTCTTGTGAGCCTGTGCGAGGCAGATTGCGGGAAAGGCTTAAAGAAGCTGAGATGACAGAGTGTGTGACAGCTGCTCAGGGGACACGAATTGCAGGTCCCCAGTGGCCTGCGGTTTGCAAACAGATGTTTGGGCATGAGCACAGCCGAATTGTATAGCATTCTGGGTGATGGAAGGGGCGCCAAGTGCTTCGGGTTACCGTTCTGAAACGTTCTTGGGGAAAATGTACTTCTATTTTGCAAACAGCAAGCCTAAGAAGGAGGAACAAATTAGGTTATTGCACCATAACCAATTCCATGTACAGAGCCGTTGACAGAGGCACATTTTACATAATGAACGTGATCAGCAGGGCTGCCACTCACCTTAATGAGGAGAGAGAGAGACAGGGAGCATGGTGTCTCCCTTCTGCCATATCTTTCCCCCAGCTCAGGCAGCGACCAGGACCAAGCAGGTCTGCCTGCCAAAACCCAAGGTCATACAGCATCCAGGCTTGCCAGGACTTCCAGAAAGAAAGTCATAGGTCCTCTTCATTTCCCCCACAACCTTTTTCTTACAGAAAATGTCAAAAACATGGAGAGAAGAGACTGAATAAGTCACACCGTCCCCATTCCCCAGCCCTCACAGACATACGCTCCCAGATCACCTGTGTGTGTGTGTGTGTGTGTGTGTGTGTGTGTATGTGTGTGACATCAATGTCTCTTATCACTCCCCACCTTGTTTCTTGAGACAGTGTCTCTTACTGAACCTGGAGCTTTCCAATCAAGAAGTTGGGGATTTAACAACAGCAGAATCCTCGCCTCACAAGCACATGACCCTGGATTTGATCACCAGCACTGGGGCAAAAGAAAGGAACAAAGTCCCTGTTCCATGGTCCCTTGAGTGACTGATGCCTCTGAATGTGATAAGATATTTGGCTTTTGGGTGTGTTATGTGGCCATTGTCACATCTGCCGGTGACGAGGTCAGTAGTCAGTTAGTTGACTTTGAGTTAACATAAAGGGAAAAAGATGGTATCAGGCAAATCCTTGAAAAAAGAGCAGATCTGAGTCCCCTGAACATTCTCTTCTCTGTCTTGAAAACACAAGCTATCGTGGCACGTGGATGGTGAGTGGCTTCTTAGAACTGAAGACCTCGGATGTTACAAATGTAAGGGCACGGATTCCGCCATTAGCTAGTGAGCTGAGAGGAGAACCCCACTGCAGGTGAGACAGCAGACCTCGCTGATGCCCGTGTCCTGACCCATTTTCTATCGCCACAACAGAATACCCAACACCGGAAAACTTTATAAATAAAAGAGATTTGGGTCAACTCACAGTTTTAGGGGCTTTGGGTTCAAGGTGAGGTGGCATGATCTGCTGAGCTGACAGTGAGGGTCCTGAGCTGTGTCACGTCACAGCAGAAAACAGGAGCGACAGTGATCATGACTATGAGGAAGAGGCAGAACCCCGGGGAGAAATTTACTTTAGAACAAACAAGCTGCTGTTGTGGTGACTACGCTAGTCCCATGAGAGAGGCAGCCATCCCACCTAACAGCCCATCAGCTCTTAAAGGGCCTACCACCCCTCAGGGCTGTTACTCTGGGGACCAAGCTGCAAAATGAGTTTTGGAAGTAACAAGCCAGCCTCCTAATTTCAGCCTGTTGAGTCCATGAGCAGAGAGAGGATCCAGCTAGAACGCGCCAGAGTCCCAGCCTAGAGGAAGTAGGAAATAATAAATGTACTTTGTTTGAAAGTGTTAAATTAGAGTTCATTAATCACTCAGCAGTAAGAAACTAATCTTTGTAGCCATTGTATCTGCTGATGAAGAATTGGGCAGGGAAGATTATAAAGATGTAATGGACAGTCTGTGTGTATGTATGATTTTATTTTTCTTGGATAAATGCCTATGAGTAAAATGGTTTGGTTATATGCTAAGTTCACATGTATGTGTATGTGTGTATGTGTGTGTGTGTGTGTGTGTGTGTGTGTGTATAAGTGCATGTGTGCATGTGTGTGTGTGTTTGAGAGAGAGAGCATATGTGCATGTGTGCATGTTTGTGTGCCCGTGTATGTAGGCATTGCTTACACCTATGCATATAGAGGCCAGAGTTAGACATCAGGCGTTATCCTCAAACAGTCTCCTCCTTATTTTTTTGAGACAGGATCTCTCCCTGAACCTCGAGCTCACCAGCCACCAGACTGGCTGGCCAGTAAGGTCTCCTCCCCTGGCATTCACCTATCCCCTTCTCCCGACGCTGAGATGTGCCATGCCTGACTGCTTCACGAGAGCTAGGGATCTGAATTCAGGTCCTCACGCTTGTCCAAAGGACTTTACCCACAGGCCCATCACCCAACCCTTTGCTTTGAACTGTTATAGAACGTACCAAATAGTTTTCCAAAGCAATCAAATCATGTTATGCTCCCTCCAGCAGCATAAGCATTGCAGTCGTGCCATTTTCTCACCACATTTTACATTATCTATCTTTTAAATTTTAGCTGTTCTCGTAGGTATATAGTGGTGTCTTAATGTGACTTCAACTGTCAGTTCCCTAATGGTGAACTGTGGTTCCCTTTGGTGAACTGTGAATTTATCTTTTTCCATGTTCTTAGAGTTTCTTTTACTGCTTTCTAATAACTCAGATATATATTATAGATTTGTGATCTTTACCAGATACCTGATTCATGATTTTCTCTCCTCCATTATGGACTGAATCAGTAGAAGCTTTAATTTTAAGGGTCTTTACTCTATCATAATATTTCTGAGCACACTTTGGTATTTAAGAAATTTGTACCTGTGGTTACAAACATTTTCTCCCTGTATCTCTCTAGGAACTTTATTTTTGTTGGTTTTGCTATTATTGCTAATATTCTGGGCATTCTATCAGCTCTTCATATATTTTAATGTTTTAAGATCTATTTTTATTATTTAAGAATATGTATTTGTGTGCATGAACATGTATGTGTTTGTGTGTGTGTGTGTGCGTGCACGCGTGCACACGTGTGTGCCTGTGTGTGTGTGCACGTATGCATGTGTGTGCAGGTGAGTGTGGAGACCAGATGTGTCCAATCCTCTGAGCTGGGGTTATAGGCAGTTGTGAGCCACACAGTGTGGATAATGGGAACCAAATGTGGGTCCTCTGCAAGAGCAGCATGAGCTCTTAACTGCTGAGCCATCTCTGCAGTGTCTGCGGTGTGTTGTCAGGTGAATTTATGTGCTTTTTTTGTGTGTGTATGAACTTGTCCTTTAGTCACTATGCAGTGATCTTCTTTAGGTTACTATTCTCTGATGCAAAATATTGTCTGAATATAAAATATAGACATAGTAATTATCATATAAACATAATTATCTTTCTTTTCATAGTCTTTTGCTTTTAATGCATGTGTGTTTTAAATTTTAAACTAGGGTATAGCAATAAGTTATAATTGTTTACTTTGTAATTCAATTCTAAAATTCTACCTTATAACTGAGATGTTTGGACTGTTTACATGTAGGTGTAATTATTGATTAGGTGTAATTATTGCTGTTGCTATAAGTCAGCCATCGTGTGTGTGTGTGTGTGTGTGTGTGTGTGTGTGTGTGTGTGGTGTACCCACAGTGCCAAAAGTGGGCATCACACCCTCAGCAGCTGTGGTTGCAGGTGGCCATGAGGAGAATATGTTTTTAATGCCCTGAGCCGTCTCCCCAACCTCCTCCAATCATTACTCATTCGTTCCTTTATCTTGTTTTCCAGCATCTTTTGGATTAGTTCGGTATTTGTCTTTATTGTCTTACTTTAACCCTTTATCACGCTGTTTCAGTGCTCAAGGGTCAGAACACACAAGCCCCACCCAAACATAAACCTTTTTAAAGATGCGAAACACATTTATTTACTTATTTATTTTTTTAATTTTATTTTGGGGAACTTCATATATGAGTCCTGTGTGTATGTCTCTCCCACCCTCTCACTCACAAAGCCCTATTTTCTCAAATCTCCACCCACAGGTTTGTACTCTCCTCTTTAATATTATTAAAATAACTCATTTATTGAGTTTCCATGATCAGGTGTTCCCACAGTTTATCTAGGTTCTTCCATTATGGACTTATAAGTCTGGTGCTGGGGCTGAGTCCCATCTGAGATTGCGCTCATTTGACTTATGGTATAATTCATTTTTATTTTATGTTATGTTTCTGCAGCTGCAGAATTCACCACAGCTTGCTTCTTCGATATGAGAAAGCCTTAGTGTAGACTCTCCTTCAAATCTTATCAGGTTAGGTTTGCTGAGGACGTTTTCTTCTCCCTCTTGATTAACTCAGTCAACTGATGAAGGGCCTTAATTCAATTTGTGAAACTCCCTTCATCTTTGCCAGAGAACATAACCTAATCACAGGAGTGACATCCATCATATTGACAGGTCCTGCCAACACTCAAGGGGAGAAGATAATACAAGGGGATAAGACAAGTGCGCCAGGGTGGGAATTTAGGGCCATCTTAGAATTCTACCCGCTGCAACATCATTAACTCAGCACAACTCACCTTCCAGTGCTGCTTCACTTCTTGCTAAGGTATGTGAACCCTGTGCCTGCACTTCCAAGGCTCCCAGCCTGTGCACATGTGTCCATCTCCTACCACTGCCCTAATAAAATGTCGTCAACCAGGATGCCATAAAGCAATAGAAATATGTTCTCTCCCGGCTACAGGAGCACTAAGGTCAAAAGCAAGGTGACTAGAGGGACTGGAGAGAAGACTGAGTGGGTGAGAGCACTCGTTGCTCTTGTAGAGGACCCCTCATTCAGTTCACAGCATCCAAATTCACAACCACCTGTCATTCCAACTCCAGAGAATCCGGTGTCCTCATCTGGCCTCTGTGGGCACCTGTATTCGCATGCATATACGTGTGTCTGTACATATAATTTAACAATAAAATATATCTTAAAAGGTGACAGAGTGTTGGTGCCTCCGGAACCTTTTCTTGCCCTCCCCTTAGCTTCCCGTGACTTCCCTGGAATTCTTTGTGTTTTTTGACTTGAAGCCACAGCACCCCAGGCTCTGTCACAGGATGCTCCATTTTTCTGAAGGTCTCTAGTTCGACCTCATCCTGAGGATTCATGTGAGCTATGAGCCTATTTCCAAAGAAGACCCTGTTTTGAGGTAGTGGGGAGCTGGGACTTTGGCTTATCTTCTGTGTAGGAGACACAATCCAGCCTTCACAGTGTTGTTACCACCACCCGCTCTAGTCCAGGTATCTGTAAACCCCACACTACATTGTAATTATTTACTTCAAGTGGTCAATTATAGCTTAGAGGACACAGGTGGGGTGTCTCATCTAGCACACTTGAGACCCAGAAGTATTTCTAATTTCCAATTGTCTTCAGATTTTGAAACATTTACACTTCCATCGTGGGATATCTTATGGATAGGATCCAAGTCCAACACAAGACTCACTGATATTTCATATAGAACTTGAACACGCAGCCTGGAGGTGATGCCAGCCAATATTACTACTAATGTGTGCGCATTCCAGAGTGGGGCATCTCCACCTGAGGCTTCATGTTGACAAGCAAAGAATTCAGATTTTGGACCAGTTCAGATTTCTGGATTAGGAATCTCTGACATATTTATTTTACTTCTGATTCCTTGTGAGCCCCAGATGGGCATGGTCCAGAAGATGGGCGTGGCCGGCAGATGGGCGTGGCCGGCAGATGAGCGTGGCCCAGCAGCTGCTTCCTGTGGCCCATCTTGCTTGTCTATGGTGTCAGCCATGTAGCGCTCACCTCCATCTTCCTCCTGTGTTCAGGGAATGCCCCTGTCTGGGCACAACGGGTTTAAAACCTGAAAGTTGGTGTGTACAGCAGTGGTTTCCAATGTAGTGGCTTTTACTCATGTCTCCTCTTGGTTGGAACTCAGGCCTTAGTATAAAGGGACGCCAGCATAAGGGTTTGCAGACAGCTGGAAACTTCTGTTTTCTAGTGTGTGAGAGCTGCTGGCTTGTGTATGGTCATATCATCAGGAAAATTTACCGAGCTGACTCGTTCATGTGTGCATCCCAGGCTGAAGATCATATTTCAGTAAAAACATCATACCAACAACTGAGTCTGACATTGGAGCCGGAGGTACATTGGTTTGTCACGCATAACCCACAGGCAGTAGCCCAGTGGCCAGTCTGGGATAGAGACTTAGTTCCTTAAATTTGTAGGAAGAGACCCAGGACCCAGGACAGTAGCATCTCCATCCATCTGTCACTGCACCCTGTAAGTGTAACATAGAGCCAGGCCGACAGTGTAAACTGTAACGGTGGATGCACGGGCAGCCAGATTCTGCAAACTCTAAGGCAGGGTGTGCATTTCAGTCTGACTCTGAAACCTGTAAAGCATCGTGCAGTTGCTGGTTAGTGCCCTGACTACCTGAGCCCTGGAGCTCAGAGCAAAGGGCAGCTGTGATTGGGGCACTGGATTCAGAAAAAAGGGCGCCCGGGGTAGCTGTAATTGTGAGGTAGCTGAGGGGCTACCTTTCATGCCAACTCCTGCTTTGACAAATGGCTTGGAATCCATCATCCCTGTTCTTTGTCATACTCAAATGCGCCCTAAATGCTCCGACTCGTTATTACCTCTGCAGAGCAATAAGTGGCTGGAGGGGGAGCAGAGCACATCTGCTGCCTTTTAGAGTAATTGGCTGCCTGGCTTCCCCCCAGAGCTGTGTGGAGTCTCAGCATCAGCAGGCTGCCTCCTCCTGGTGACAGCCCAGAGAGCCCAGGCTGGCCCCACCTCTATCACCCCTCCATCTCTCCATCTTCCTCTCTCTCTCTCTCTCTCTCTCTCTCTCTCTCTCTCTCTCTCTCTCTCTCTCTCTCTCTCTCTCTCTCTCTCCCTGTGCCCCCAAACTGAGAGCACCTTTTTATTTTCAGTTTGTACAAAATGATACAAGCTCATTGTTGGAGGGAAAAGCAGAAATGCAGTGGGGGTAACACAGAAAACAAAACTCTCACCTACCACACCCAGGTAATTGAAGACACCTCGGGTCTTTCCCCTGGGCTGCATGGAGGTGCAGGTTTTTCTGTGAAGAATCTGTCCTAAGCCTAGCTTGGCTGGTTTGGTTTTTCTCAGTGATCTGTTCAACCATTCTGCCCCAGCCGCCTGTGTTCCTTCCACAGCTGTGGGCTGTTCCTTTGCCTACCCAACACCCATGGCTGGACTGACCATTCCTCACTGCTTAGCGCCGTGGTCCGGTTTTTTTGCAGTTGACAGCTGCTGTATTTGGCCGCCTTCTTTCTGAATTAGACCCTCAGGATAATCAGTGGGTCCAGGCTCAATGGTGTCGGTTCCAGCTGGCTTCTGCTTTCATGCTATTCTACAGAGTGGCTCTGGAGGAGTGGGGGGGGGGGGTCCTCAGAGCCTGAGATGATCAGACTTGGGGTCCTCTGTACCCTCAGCTCCTCTTCCCTGACTGCATCTCTGGTCCGCTTAATAATAGCTTTTTCCTTTCTGACCCACTAAGTACTTTCCCTCCCTCTTCGGGACTCCCTCCTGTGGCTCACACCTCTCCCAGCCCGGTCCAGCTCTGGATAGTCTCCCCTAACTGAGCCGTGAACGTGGCACAGTCCCCGAAAAGGTTTGTGTGTTGAAGGCTCGGACCCCAGCTGTTGAAACCAGTCATTGAGAAGTGACTAGATGATCAGGAGGCTAATTCTGAAGGGTGTTCTGAAGGTTGGGGCCTGGCAGGGGACGTCCTTAAAGGATATATCATGCTCTGACCCTGGGGCCAAGGACTCAGGTATCACTAGTGACTCCTACCTCCCTCCAAACAGTACCACGGACCCAGGGTGCTATCTTCTGATCTTTTCAGCCTGCAGCTCTTTCTTGCTACCCCCATAAGTCCAGTTCATTGCAGACCGAGACTCTCCCTCTGACCACCGCCCCATTCTTCACTCCAAGGCTACTCTGTGGCTTTGATCAAAGGTTGACATCATGTTTCCACGCCTCCCCTTGCCTCCTGGTGAGGGTCCTCTCTCACCTTGTCCCATGCTCTCCTCAGCTTGCACTTCTCTTTGTGCCACAGACTCACCTGCCTTCTTCCTCTCCCACAAGCCCATATGCACACCTTTCCCTGCTCCCGGGATGTTCATCCCATGGTCCTTCCTGCTGTTAAGTTCTCGTCCGGAAGTCACTTCTGTACTTCTGCCTGTGAGGTGGGGCTGTTAGGCCCATTTTACAGATGATGATGATGTAAAAGAAAGTGACCACTCCGGGGCCCCACGACCAGCAAGGACCCCACATTTTCCATCTGATGAAACCACTGCATTTCTTCTGTGCTTTGACTCTGGTGGGTTCCCTTAAAAACTCACGTTGAGGGGCTAAGAGATGGCTCAGTCAATAAAATGTTTGCTGCATTAACATGAAAACCTGAGTTTGGGTCACCAACATTCACATTAAAATTAATTAACTAATTTTTTTAAAAAGCAAATCAGCCAGATGACTCAGCAGGTAAAAGTGTTTGCCACCAAGCCTGATGACCTACTTGTTTAATCCCCTGAACTCTCATGGTGGAAGGAGAGAACCAACTTTCACAAGTTGTCCTCTGAGCCCCACACATTTAACATGGCACACACACACACACACACACACACACACACACACATTTCATAAATAAGTGGAAAGGGAAGCTATGCACAACACCACATACCTGTAATCCCAGATCTGGGCAGGCAGAGACAGGAGAATCCCTGGGGCTTGTTGGCCAGCCAGATTTGTTGAATCTGTAAACTCCTGGTTCAATGAGAGACCCTGTCTTAAAAATATAATGTGGAAAGCAATTAAGGAAGGCACCTGATGTCAACCTCTGACACCAACATGCATGCATGCATTCACATGTACACCTCCATGCACAAACATTCACATGTACATCTATTGCATGTGCACACACACACACTATGGACTGGACTCAGTCACTCGGTCCCTCAACCCACAGGAGAATCGGGGTCCCAGTACTCAGGTGGGCAAGGAGTTAAAGAAAATTGACAAACAGATGCGAACACGAGGAAGTGTTGATCTGAGTATAATTTCTCAAAGCAAGCATCAGACTTATATTACAGAAGAAAACAGAGAAGTTAGGTGACACATCAGCCAAGGTACATTGAAGTTATCTGATACAAAACAGAGAAATGCATACATAAAGACTGGCGGGAACCAGGCAGTAGTTACAACTGAGATAAAAGGCGGCCCTTTCTAAAGTCAGTTATTCGGGAGCCAGGTGAGGATTTCACACCCTGGTCACAATTTATGCTATTCCTCTGAGCCTTGTGAAAGCTTACACCAGGGGGTTCTGCTCTTGCTAACCTCTTCATGAATAATGCAATACTGTAGTTCTAACACAGTATTAAACCACCCTCCTTCTTCCTAGGCCATTGTAAATTCTTGCATATGGGAGTAACTTGGCTGCTCTTTTAAGTGTCTGTAGGGAATCTCCATTTGTCAGAAGAACTCACCAACTTTCTTCTAATATGTAATGTAGTCTGCCATACCTGACTGTAATGAGGATTCTAAGTTTACTATTTTGAATTAGCCCTGAGATTACTAGCTCCTATCCGGCAAACTGCAATACCTGATTTCTAACTATCAAAACTGGAGGCATTTCGTCTGAATGAGTAGCATTACCTATGATATAAGACCAACTATTGCAAGGACAAATCTGGAGCATTCGTGCTACGGGATGCCAAGGCTCCAGGAGAAAAGTTTCCGTGAAACTTTTCGCCTCAGGACTGTGTCCAAGCTTTTGGGCTTGCCACGCAGACTTCACTGGAGTGGGGGTGGCACACACACACACACACACACACACACACACACACACACATTGGCACTGTAGTTTGATTCCTGATGCAACAGTCTGGGAAGATGGTAGGACCTTTGAGAAGTGTTTGGGTTACAAGGGTCCATCCTCATGGAGAGAATAAAGGTATTCTAGCAGCACGGAATAAACTTTCTCTGTGACTACATGGTCACAAGAACAGGTCTAAAGGAAGGCAGCCTGTGATAATCTGTCTTTCCGTGCATGGCCCTCTCCTCTTTACCACCATGGGGTGTAGCAGACCCATATTCCTGACTTCACCTTCAGAAGCACAAGCCAGCATAAACTTTTCTTTATAAATTACTTAGTCACGGGTATTCTGTTATAGAAACAGAAAATAGGTTAAGACAACTCCCACGGTCCACACATGACTCCATGTAACCCCCACTGGATGGGAACAGCACGTTTCAAAACCATGCTGGTCTCTAGAGCCTGGCCATTAGGATTTTGTTACAAGTGTAGAAACCTGACTCAAACAAGCTTAAGCACATGAGAAAAAACCTCTTTGCTTCATAAGTTCACTTCTGTGAATGACGTATAGAGTGGACTTCAGGAGTGGTTGCATCTAAGACAGGCTGGTCTTAGCCTGTCTGATTCTTGACTTTCCCAGTGAGGTACAATAGCTTCACTCTCACTTCCTGTTCTTCCCTTTGACCTCAACAAAAGGAGAGAGGCTCTGGTCCGAGTTAAATACCCCAAGCCTAGGCCTCATGTCCATCTCAAACTCACATACCCAGGCAACTTGTTTCCATTGGCACTGGGACTCTGTGTCCTCCTGTCTTAAACCAGAGAGGAAGGACAAATAGTTCTGTTGTCCAGAGGAAGAACAGATGCTGGGCAGGCGAAAGCCATAGAGGCTGCGACCCTGGGCAGCTGCAGCAGGGCCAAAGCTTGGCATGGAACCCAGAGGCGAGCTAGGCTCTTCCTGTGACACACAGGGCTCACCCCACACAGCCTCACTCTCTGCCCATGTTTCCTGCAGCCTGGTTGGGAGGTTCAAGCAGCTCTGAGAGCCTCCATTGCTGGAGCGTAGAGGAGGCTAAAAGGAGAGACAATTAGCAGCCTGTTTCCTCGGGGAAGCTGCTGAGAACAGCAGGGCACTCAGTGAGTTCAGCTTGAATAATAAGTGACAGAGACAAGGCTGGGAGGGGCATGGAGCAGGCAGAGCGGGCACGGAGGGCTCTGAATGCATCTTCTCCTAGAAGATGTTACTGGAAGTAACTGTAATTAGCTGTGCCTCTTTATCCATGCCAGGATGTCTTCCGCTACCCCAATCTCACACATTCTATCAAAATTACCATTCCTTGGAATTCCTTTGCCCTCTAACTCCTCCTTTAAGAGCCAGGTAGGCTGAAGTAAGAGTCAGAGGACAGGCCTTGGGCTATGTAGACACCAGGACAGGTATATAGGATTGTCCCCTGTCCAGTGACAAGAGCTGGCATCTCTAGGGTTGTGGTGTTTCTAAATTCTATCATTGCTGAATCTATTTTGGAAACACACACACACACACACACACACACACACACACACACACACACCAACAAAAACCAGGACCCTCTGTTACTGGTGCAGCTCGGCTGAGCCCACACAACAGCCCCCTCCCTCCCCAGCCTTCCTGTCCTGGCAGAGCAGGCTGGGTGTGATAGATGGCTCCTGAGTTGACCAGAGGCCCAGTGCTGAACCCAGCGCTACAGAGATGTGGCCGGAAGTCATTACTCTGATGACAGGATTGATGGACCTGGGTGAGGCCCCCGTCTTTGCAAGATTAAAGTGGGCACTTAGCATGGCTGAATCAAGTGCCCTCCAGGGGACTGTCTATCTGCCAAAAAAAAAAAAAAAAAAAAAAAAAAAACCGCCTGCAAAGAGTGGGGAGGGCTGCTTTGCCTCTGACTCTAGGGCCCACCTGCTGCACTGAGACCCAGGCTAAGGGCATCCTCTTAAGAGGCTAATCCACCAAGGTCTAAAATCTATCCCAATAGCTGTGTGTCTTCCAGCCCTTTGTTGTGGGCACTGTAGCCTCTCTGGGTCAGGCTAACAACCAGATACAATAATGCCACATCAGTCACTTTCTTCAGCCATTAGTAGGTGTTTATTATAATGCATTTTAAAAAGCATGTAGTTAGCACATTTTACCCTTGAGCCCACAGATATCATGGTGAGGCTAAGCACTCATTTTAAAATGTAATTAACAGGGCTGGAGGTGCAGGGAGTGCTCGGCCCCAGGGGGTTTCCTGAACTGGCTCCTTCAGCCCACAGGCCCTGAAATGGGGTCTCCTGAACATACCTGAGCCCAAAGCCAGTCTCAGCATGACTCAGGTCACAGCACATGTGAGGGACCCAAATCTAAGGCTTTTCAGATCAAAGAACTGTTCAGGAATTGGGAACATAGCCCCCTGCCACACTTAGAAACAGAGATCTCACCTTCAGGAAGCCCCCAAACCCATTTTCCAAAAATGCACAAAACCTATTACTAGTCATAGCGGGTGCTTAGACTGACCTATCACCCCATGTACCTGCTGCATGCCTCAGTTTCCCTTTCTGTGGAATGCAGATGCAACACAACTGCCTTGCAGAAAGAGAACATTTTTTAAAGTATTCCCACCACGATATGATATCCGCTTAAGCCTATAGATATGGCAGCTACCCTCATTTGATAATTACATGTATTGAAACTTCACACGAATACGTACAATTATCTCCAATGAATCAAATATTAGGATCAATTATAAAGTATACATAAAGAAGAAAATAAGATAATCAAAATGTAAAAACACCATAAAAAAGTTATGTTGGGGAATATCTAAAGGAATGGTAGACCACCTGACTTTACAGTACTATGAAATGATCTTGTTACAGAGGTATTATTCCCCAGATCACCTGTAGGTTTTACATAACCCTCGTAAACAGCCTTGGAAGAGTTCTTTGGAAAATTTGACAAGATGACCCTAAAATTCATATGGAAATTCAAGGGTGTCCAAAGAGTCAACTCTTGAATGAAAACCAAAATTGGGTACCCATATTTCCTAACTTCCAAACTTACTCGATAGTACACAAAATTGGTGGGAAAGGCTGGGTGCTCTGTGGTCAAACTCCAGCCCCTTTGCTTGCAAGCCAATGCCCTAAAAAACTGGGTGCTGGGTGGTGGTGCACACACCTTTAATCCCAGTACTCAGAAGGCAGAGGCAGGCGGATCTGTAAGTAAGAGGCCAGCCTGGTCTACAGAGCAAGTTCCAGAAGAGTCAGGGCTACACAGAGAAACCCTGTCTTGAAAATCCAACCAACAGACAAAAAGCTGAATGTGGTAATGAACACTTTTAATCTCAAGCTAAGAGGCATAAACAGGCAGATCCCTGGGGGTTCCTGGCTGGTTGATGAGCCAATGAGAAACCATCTCAAAAAGCATGGTGTGTGGGACTCCTTCATACACATGTGCACACACACACACACACACACACACTGAAAACCATAATAATCAAGACACAGTGGTTTTGCCATGAGGATAGACATGCCTAGGAATGTCCCTGAGCAATCAGAGAGAAACCCAAGACAATACCAAAAGACACTAAGTTGTACATTTCTTATGGTGGGTGGAATGGTGTGTCAGCATCATTTCAACACATCTTACCATGTTTTAAAATCCTTAGCAGCAAACTGAAGGGAAAGAGGTTGGTGGTCATGTCTTTGTGCACACACTGGGTGTTGGCTGTGGATAATGGCTCTCTGTCCTCGAGGCTGTAACCTAGGAAGGGAGCTGAGCCTAGAATTCTGTATGGAGCTTCTGGAGGTGGGGCTGTACACACACACACACACACACACACACACACACACACACACACACACACGTCTTCTCAGCTTCTAACAAGGGCCCTTTCTCTGAGTGCTTGTCTTTTCTCGGGGAAGGCAGAGGAGACACTATGTTTCTTTGTTTTATCACACCACCAATGACTTCATCTTTCTTGTCCTTCCCAGAAAAGACGGTGACGAATTTGTTAGCGTTCAGCCACGAGGGCCTACTCTTCCAGCAAAAATGAGAAATATTCAAAGCAGCCCTTTGCTTTCCAGAGTTATTTTCAGCTATTTCGGGTCTTATTTGGTGTCTCAGTGTTGTGCAAGCCCACGCCATATGGCCCGAGCTCCATGCTAGCCGTTTGGTACTCTGATTCCCACCATCTCTAGGGGTACCACAAAACCTGCCTCCACTAAGACCTGCTCTGAATATTTCAGAAGGTGAGATTCTCAGGCTCCACCCCAGCTGCCACAGCTGGTTCACAATTCCCCAACTTTATAAGCCCACCCTGTGTACCTGGGCTCCCTACACTTGTAAACGCAAGCCACATATCACCATTATGAGAAAAACAAACAAACAAACAAACAACAAAACCCCCACAAGTTTTAACCCATTCCCTCAAATTTCCAGAACTAGGGGAGAAATAGAAATTAATTTTGATTCTTAATTCTTCATTTGATTTTTAAACTCTTAAGTTTTTTGAACCCTCGGTGGCTATCTCTAGCTGAAAGAAAACGGTTCCAGGGAGTGATGTTCATGTGGTCACTTCTGCCTGAACAGCTAAAGTCACTGAGACAGTCTCATCTCTGCTGTGTCCTCAAGTACCAAAACACTTGCTTCAGTGTCCTTCCCTGACCCAGATGTTGGATAGCCTCAGAAGATGTCATAAGATGAAGATTAGCGCTGTGGCTGCAGCTGTGGGGACCAGGGGATGGGGCAGTGTGGTGGTGGCCCCCCCCCCAGGCTACAGGCAGACCACTCAGCAATTGCCAACAGACATTACCAGGCACAAATATGTGCATGATTTGGCCAATCCCCCTAGCTTTCCAAGGAAAGCAGATACCCTGTCATGAAAGGCACCAGTAGATAAATAAGCCAGTTAAATCAATAGGAAAAAGGATAACATGAAAGCCAGTGTGCTAGCTTTAGGTTCACTCATCTGGGGTTACCATCAGTATATCCTTGGCAAGTACCTACCAGAACTGGTTTGGGGGATACAAGAGTAAGGGAACAGGCTAGGGTAGTAGCCAGGGAGTAGTAGGACTGGTCGAAAGGCAAAGGTACCCAAAGGACTGTGCACAGCTCAGGAAAGAAGCCACAGCCGTTGGAATGAAAGATGAGGCAGGCTTCCTAAGAGGAAAGAACATAAATTGAACCTGAAGGGCGTCTTCCAGGCCAACTGGCAGGGGAAGACATTCCAGGAAGACAGTGTAGACTGGGCTGAGATGTGGAGAGAGGAAGGAGCTGGAAGTGAACACTGCGGACACTGCGGACAAGTGGGAGAGCTGGAAGTGGAGAGGGTACCACTCTGGGTACCTGGGTGCATGACAGAAATGTTGCGTGGGCCCCAGTTTGGGATGCAACCCTAGGCAGGGAGTCTAGAGAAAAAGAGGGTGGGAACCTGGTTCTATGCTGGCCAAGAGGCCCGGACAGATGGCTGCGTCCTCATGCCTAGGTCATGGCTCTGTGGGACAGTGTGAATAAAGTCAGTATGCAGACTCCATCTGGAAGATACAGCTGCTGTGGATACAGGGACAGATCTGCCAGGGGACCCCTGCACCTCTATTCTCCAACATATACCTCAGGGCCTGGGCCACTTAGTGAACAACAGCACAGGATAACACTGAGCCAGAGTCTGGAGTCTGAGCTCAGCAGAGGCCAAGGCCCCAGGAAGAGCAATGAACAGCAGCTCAGGCCTAGAGATACTTGTCAGGGGTGGCTCCTGAGAGACAGGAACAGGCTGAGGTGACTGGCCAGTCAGCTGGTGAGCATGTGGGGTCCTGAATTCCTTGGTCAGGCTTGAGATATCCAGTGGCTGCTTGTCCCTTAGTATCTCATCGCAGAAATTGTCCCTGTGGTTCTCCTTGGTCCAACACTGCCTAACACAAATAGAGCAGGGCCCCACTAATGGAATAGTGACCCACTAAGGCTCCTGACCTCACTCTAATTTTGTCTAATCTGAGACCCGGGAAGTAGGCGTGGCTTTTCCGACACTAGTCAGTGGGAAAACACTTACTCCCCCCAATCCCCCGTGGGCTCACCCTCTGCCCCTATCCATGAAGCAGTCCCTTGAGACCAATCCCCCGTGGGCTCACCCTCTGCCCTTATCCATGAAGCAGTCCCTTGAGGCCTCACCCAGAGTTTGTCTCACAAGCTCACTCTTAGAAATGATTCCCACAGCCTGCAGAGGAAAACTAAAGTGTTTATTTTTGCCTGATGCTCCCCGTTCTGGAAAGAGCCGGAGAGGTGTTCGTCAGGAGGTGTGGGTGACTCACGCAGACACTTGGAGATGGAGCTGGCTATTTTTGCCCGAGACTCTGGAGGAGGGGGGTGGGTGGGCAGCATCTCTTTAAGGTGCCTGTCACTGGGATGCAGATGCTCAGGGTGCCTCAGCGGACCTGCAGCAAGAGGCCAAGCCCTAAGCTCCAGCATTGACAGTGGGTACCCACACAGCGATGCCCTCGGGTGGAATGGACATCCCAAGAGAGGCAAACACTGCAGACAGCATCCCGAGGCAGGCTCTGCTTGCCAGAGGCAGCGTCTCTGGTCCTCTCCTGAGTTTCGATGGGGTCCCAGAATAATAAGGAGGAAAGATTCTGGTCTCTATTGAGATTCCCTTCCCACTAGTTCCCCTGCTCTGGTCAAGCCATGCCCTGCACCCCCCAGTGTGAGCAGGTCAAGTTTGCCTTCTGCCGTTAGCTCCCTTACTCTTCCATACTCCATCCCGGGTCTTCTTTTCCCTTTTTGGTGTTCATGGAGTCGGGGGATCAGGGAGTTGGGGACTGAGCATCCCAGACTCTTGTGGCTCAGAAACCTCACCTCTGAAAACGGTTCCCAGCATCCTATGTTCCACTAGGGCCTTGCTTCCCAGGAGGATCCTATGCTGAAAGTGGGGAAGCTATATCGGTCTGTGCTGGCTAATTTTATGACACTTTGACACAGGCTAGAGTCTTCTGAGAGGAGGGACCCTCAGGTTGGGGGGGGGGCACTGAGAAAATGCCTCTGTAAGATTGGGTGGGGCAAGTCTGAAGGGCATTTTCTTAATTAGTAATGGATGCGAGATGGCCCAGTCCATTGTAGGTGGGAATATCCCTTGGCTAGTAGTCCTGTATTCTATATGAAAGCGGGCTGAACAAGCCATAGGGAGCAAGCCAGTAAGCAGCACCCTTCCATAGTCTCTGCACCAGCTCCTGCCTCCAGGTTCCTGCCCTGACTTCCCTCAGTGGTGGACTATGATGTGGAAGTGTAAGCCAAATAAAACTATTCCACCGCAAGTTGCTTTTGGTCGTGCTTCATCATAGCAATAGTAGCCCTAACTAGGACAGAATCTATTATGGGAAGCAATAGCCTATTCCCCACATCCTAGAACATGGAACTGTGGCCTCCATCCATCTCCCTACTCAATGGAAGAACTCAGCAGTATCCTCCTATTCAGGTCCTTATAGGACAAGGATGCTTCAGATAGGATGAGCCAGCTCCCCAGATAACAAAGCCCATGAGAAGGCTGAGTGGGTAGCAAGGGGCTGGTGAGATAGCTCAGCTGGTGACATATGCTACATAAGCACGATGAGCGCTGAGTTCCCCGGCACCCACGTAGCCAGATGAGATGGTCATGTCTGTAATCTCAGCACTGGGAAGGATTCCTGGGGCTTGCTGGCTGCCAACCTAGCAAAACCAATGGGCTTCAGGCTCAGTGAGAGAACTTGTCTCAAAAATAAGGTGGAGAGTAATTGAGGAAGATGCTGATCGCCGGCCTCCATGTGCACATGCGCGCGTGCACTCGCATGCACATGCACAGATGAACATGGACACATACATGAAAGAAAGAAAAAAAAAGGAGGAGAGGGAAAGAAGAAAGGGAGGGAGGGGGAGGAGCAGGGATCCCAGCTTGAGAGACAGATCCACAGGGAGGTCACCATACTATGACCAGACTCTGAGGACTGGGATAGAAGAGGGATTGGCCTGACAAGCTTGTGAGGTCCTTTGGCTGAAGCACAGAGAGTGTCCTGGCATCAAGAGGAGGAGGCCAGGCAGGCATGGCAATGGAGACCTGGGGGCCCAATCCAGTACAGAGGGTGAAGAAAACACCAATGGAGGACTGGCTTTGGGCAGAAGGTGTCCAGAGAAGGTGACCTGTGTGAAGAAGCAGAGATGACTGATGGCAGAGGGTCACAGCAGGGACTAGGTGGCCATGCCTAGGCACAGTGGGCAGGCCTAGAAGATGGCATGTCTCAGCTGGGGTGAGGGCAGTTCAGAGAAAGAGAACGCTTGTCCCTGGCACATCATAGGTCTCAGTGGCAAGGAGGATTTGTGCACAGTCTGATATTTATCCCCCACAATAAATAAGGGGCTTGTTTTCCCCTCACCAACCATGCTGCCTCCCCACCATCCCAGCTGCCACCCAGCTGGTCAGTCCTGCAGAGGCAGCCAGGTCACTGTTGTCACCCTTGGCCTCCAGCCAGGCACATACTGAGCTTTCTCCTTAGTGCCCTGACACCCAGCCTCTTCCATCTGCCACTCCTCCAGTCCCCTCCAATGGTGGTGTCCATTCATTCATTCAATCATTCATTCATCCATTCGTGTATCTGGCAAACACTGACAGAGTCTGCTCAGCGTTCCAGGAGGGCAGCCATGAACAAAAACAGGCTAATTAGCAGCTGTTTGGGCACAGAGGATATCCAGTCTGGGGGCCCAGAAGCCGAGCACATGTCAAAGGTGCCGTGGCTTCAATATAGCTTGAGCCCTCCAGAACTCATGTTGCAATTTAATCGTTATTATGGACTTCTGTGGTCCAGAGTAGAGAGGAACTGGACAGCGAGTACCATGAAGATCATCTGTTAAGGGGAAGCCTCTTAGGGAGGAGAAGGAAGCAGCCAGGGGAAGATCTGGAAGGGTGTTTCCAAGGAGAGAACTGCAAGCTCTGGGGTTGGAATGAATGAGTCCAGAGCTCTGAGCAGAGATTGTATATTTCACTCTTAAAGATGGTGATGGCAGGACTTCCATCCTCATGCACACAAAGGTCAGCAAGGGGAGACTTATAATGTTAGACTGATGGGCTCAGTGCCTAAGGGCTTGGTTCTTCTGAGCCAGCAGAAAGGCCAGGACAGATTTTAAGGTGGACTGGTGGTACTGAGCTGGGTCTGTGTGCTCAGGGCCAAACCAATGCTACATGATCTTAGCATCTTCATCCAATGCTACATGAGCTTAGCATCTTCATCCAATGCTACATGTGCTTAGCATCTTCATTGTGCATGGGGGTGGGTGGGAGAGAAACTGAGGCTTGAAGAGGAATGCCATCTAACCCTTACTACTCATTTCTACCCACCTCTTACTCCACCCCTACCAGTGCATGCTCTCTCTCTCTCTCTCTCTCTCTCTCTCTCTCTCTCTCTCTCTCTCTCTCTCCTGCTCAGAGGACATTTGTATTAAGATTCACACAGAAGAGCAGAGCCAATAGAAGGAATATGTACTTAACAGAGGCAATGATGGAGGCTGAAGGAATGAATGAGAAAGGGGTGGGTAGGGGAAGTAGGTATGTTAAGGGAAACTAGCTGGTCAGTAGTGGCGCACACCTTTGATCCCAGCACTTGGGAGGCAGAGGTGGCAGATTTCTGAGTTCAAGGCCAGCCTGGTCTACAGAGTGAGTTCCAGGAGAGCCAGGGCTACACAGAGAAACCCTGTCTGGAAAAAACAAAAAGGGGGAGGAGGAATAAGGAGGTATGTAGAAGCTTTATGGAAACCCTTTAATTAGTAAGACAGTTTCAAACAAATAACCTTTAAAAAGAAGTTTGAGCCGGGCAGTGGTGGCGCACGCCTTTAATCCCAGCACTCGGGAGGCAGAGGCAGGTGGATTTCTGAGTTCGAGCCCAGAGTGAGTTCCAGGACAGCCAGGGCTATACAGAAGAACCCTGTCTCGAGAAAAAAAAAAAAAAAAAAAAAAAAAGAAGTTTGAGTAGAATTACCCTGCAAGAGTGGAGAGCCCTATCCTCAGGAGGCATAGGTTTTTAAATACAAATTGTTTTTTTTGCTCAGTTCCTGAATACAGTGTATCATGAAAGGATGTGTTCCCATCAGGAGCTGGAGGCAGCCTTTCACATCCTAACTGAAGTCAGGAATCAGGAACCAGGAAAGGCTGTGGTCTGCTTCCTTTTTCCCTGACTTTTAGGGTGGGTCTTCCAACCTCAACTAATGCAGTATAGGTGATTCCTCACAGACATGCCCAGGGACTAATGTAATCCATCCAACTCCTCATGGATGTGTCCAGGGACCTGTCTTCTGTGTGATTCTAGATTCTGTCAAATCAACACTCAATATCAACCATTGCGCACACCAGGAGGTAAGCGGTTTTGCTGCACTGGGCAATCTCACCATGACGTTCTCCTCTGCAACCTTGAAGCAAAATAAGCTTTATTTATTTATTAAGCTTTATAAATTGATTACCTCTGGTCTTTTGTTATAGTGACAAAAGGCAGAGCTGCCTGAGAAATGGCTCAAGTAATCAGAATTAATAGCAAGTGCCTTTACTCACTGAGCCATTTTGATGACACCCAACAATCATATTAACTATGAACAGCATAGACCAATGAGGTAACTCAATGGGTAAAGGCAACTGCCCCCAAACCTGACGACCTAAGTTCAATTCCTGGGGTCTACATGAAGGAAAAGCTAACTCCCTCAGGCTGTCCTCTGACTTCTACATACACACTGTGGCATGCACACACGCACGTGCACACACACACTAAAATATTTTTAAAAGTTAAAATACAGTGTGGTTACTATGTCCCTGCCACAAAGCACTCCTGAATAAGCATAGCTGTGTACAGAATTGGTATGCTAAAACCTGTGAAACTCTAGTGACAGAGTCAAAGATGCATGTAATTAGAGAGGCATACTGAAGGAAGCTGCTGCCTCAGCAAGGGGCGCGCCCGGCCTCCGGAGCCTCGGGAAAGCTGCCGCCCGCCTCCTGGGAAAGCTGCCGCCCAGGCTCCCGGGAAGGCCGTCAGGCTCCGGGAAGGCCTGCGGCTTCGGGAAGGCCTGCGGCTCCTCCCCATTACAAGATGGCACAGGACAGGGAGGCTGCCAGGGAAGAGAGCCTAGTGCGCATGCGCAGCTCTCTCCTCAGGCCCTCCTCAAGCAGTAGCCCCTCCCGAAGGGAAAATATGCTAATGAGGCACTGCTTGTGGTACCAATGAAGGGAAAATATGCTAATGGATGTGGCTTATGGCACCAATGAACGGGCCACATGCAAATGAGGTGTGGCTTGGTGCACCAATCCGCATCCACTACGACAACCCCTCCCCTTCCCTGAAAGAGTATAAAAGCAGCAGCTCTGCTGCTGTCCTGGGTCCGGGGAATCAACAAGCAAGGCGCTCCAGAATAAAGCTGACTGAGAAGATCCCGGTGGTGGCGTGACTTTCTTGCTGGTCTATGGAGGCAGGGAGGCGCGCCGCAGCATACCATCTCCATAGATTGGAAGACTCAGCATAGTAAATATATACTGTCTATTGTTTATATATACTGCATACTACAATGCATATATACATGCTATATATGTACTATATACATATATACATATAACTATATATATAATAAATATATACTATGTCAAATATAAAACTCTCCCCAAAATAAGCTGACAGATTTGAGTACCCCACAGGAGTTTTTGGCAATGGTTGCTTTTCTTTTGCTTTGTTCTTTCTATTTTCGTCATTTCAGATATAGACAATGCCATTTAAAAAATGAATATGAGAATGCAAGAGTTAAAATAAACAGTGCTACTAAAATACGAGCAGCATAAACAAACCTATTTATGATCATTTTATCTGCCAAAAAAAAAAAAACCACTCCTCCATGGGGTGAGGGGAGCTGTTTATCATTAACAGCAAGCTGCTTATCTCTGAGCAGCTCTGGATAATACAGAGGGGTTCTGAAACTCTCACCGGGGTCTTCTGTGTGTGTCTATGAATGTGTGTCTATGAATGGCTTATGGTCTGTGACTCCTTCCATCCACTTGAGGTCCTTGGGACTGGGGTCCAGAGCTTGAGCCTGGAATGCAGTGTGCTGAGCACAAATATCCTCTCCTGGAGCTTCCTGCTGGCCCCCACACATCTGCACCCTCATGCTTTAGGAAATCAGGGGTGGATGCTAATCCCATGCTGTAAGAAGAAGAGGGGGACTGGAGGGTAGAGGTCAGTGGGCATCATCTTGATTTCCAGGAAGAGGAACTAATGACTTCCTCTAATGTTCATGTCTCTTGGCAGACCAGCGCTAGGCACCAGAAACCTTCCCATCCCTTCCAGTTCAGAGAGGGAAATGAGACCAAGAGTAGAGAAGCAATATGTCCAAGCCATACAGCAAGTGGTGGTCAAATAAAAACACAGTAGTCATCCATCCACTGGCTCAACTTTCTTTCAGACATGCACCCTCCAGGGGACCAGTACTTTCTAGTCACTAGAATTGTGGCTGTATATAATATGAGAGACCTTGTCTCTGGGTTCACAGCCTTGTGGGGAGACAGAGAAGGAACCAATAAACTAAAACAAGAGCCTCAATAGATGCAAAAGCCTGTAGAAACATAACCCGCTGAAGTAATGCTGGGGCCTGCAGGGTAGATGTGCATGGTAAGAACTGTGAGGTTGTCTCCAGGAGACAGCATCCTCCTGAACTCTGAAGGATAAGGAGCCAACCACATAAGGTGAGAGGGGAGGCTCCCAGCAGAGAGACCCACAGTTATCTCTTGCTATCATCCCAGCCCACATTGCTTCCATTGCTTTAAGAGTCTGCTCACCTGTCTAGACAGGGTTCTCCTCCACAAAGCTGCAGTGGGACCCAGGCAGAGAAAGAGCCCTCTGCCACCTACCACCGCCCTTTGTTTCTGTAATGTCCTCTTGCTCAAGCCCCTGGACTTTTTTCTACCCCGCATGCTGTGGAAGAACTTTGTCTTCTCGCTTTTGTTAATGGTATATATTTGAGTGTGATATGATGTGCTGATGTACATAAATATAGTAGAATAATCAGATAAATTTGCATAGCCAACATCTTATATAGATACTTTTTTTTTCTTTTGGGAAGAGCACTAAAACCTTCTGCCATGATGAACTGACAGTGTACAGAAAGCCACCGTTGTTAACTGCAGTGGAGAGACCTTCCCTTTGCTCCTGACATTGCCCCTAGATGAGGGAAACGCAAAGGCCCATGGGAGAATCTCTCATTCCTCTGCTCTGTTGCCACCCATCCCCCCAGATCTCCGAATGTGGGCTGGCTATGGGAGCAGGGACAAAATGGGGAAAGAGGCATGCTTGATAGGGAAGTTGTCACTATTTTAAGAAGTGTTCTTCTTTCCCTCCTCTCTTCAAAACCCACGACCTTCCCAGGCTGCACCAGTTTGCCAGTGGGTGCCCCTTTCTCTTAGTTTTCTGTTATTTGTCTTATTGGGATGGTTTCTGAATAGCACCATATTGTGTTGTGCTGTAAATAAAGACACTATAAATACACGTGTGAGTGTTTGCAGGGCAAGGGAGAAGGGCAAGGAAGACGGTCTAAAGCACTTGTAGGAAGCATTTATGACTCTGTACTGTGGAGCTGCCTGAGTTTATGGGTGGGTTCCTGAGCTATGTCTGAATGCTGGATGGAGATGCTTAGGAATTTAGGAAGTCTACATTTCCTCTCACAAGGCTTCAACTTTGTAGTTCATCTTGTTTGTTTGTTTGTTTTTAGCTCTAAAATCATTTTGTTTTAAGATTTTGTTTTATATTTTAATCACATGTATTTGCACATGGGTATGTTCTTTTTTAACTATTTATTTTTATGTATGCAAGTACACTGTTGCTCTCTTCAGACACATCAGAAGAGGGCATGGGATCCCACTACAGATGGTTGTGAGCCATGTGGTTGCTGGGAATCAAACGCTGGGCCTCTGGGAGAGCAGTCAGTGCTCTTAACCGCTGAGCCAACTCTCCAGCCCACGTGGGTATGTTCTTAGAAGTGCAGATGCTCACAGAGGCCAGAGGGGGTCACTAAAGCTAGAATTAGAGGTGACTGTGAGCTGCCTAGTGTGAGTGCTGGGAACCAAACCCCAGTCCCCTTTGCAGGAGCAATGCACACTCTGAATCACTCGGCCATCGCACCAGCTGTGAAGGCATCACAAGCTTTCCAGCACCATATCACTGGTGACAGGTGTACTTAACATGGCTTTCCTGCAACCAAAGAGCCATTTCCCAGGGGCAAAGCTGGCATGGATGAAGGGGTGATGCTGGGGTTGTATAGAATAGTAATGTGAGCGGAGCAGCTTGTATGTTTTCTTCTACTAAAGGAGCCAGGTGGGTGAGTCTAGGTGCCCAAGAAGTGGTTTTATGCGTCTTCAACACTAATTCATCCTCTGTGGGGAATCAACCCCTGACTACAGACGGAAGAAGGACATGGGACTCAGCCAGAACATGCCCAGGGTTTTCCAGTCGGAAAGCCCCAGAGGCTAACAGGGAAGATGCTGTGACGTGGCATCTACCCAGAGTCTGTGCTTCCTCTTTCTAGTCTCTTGATGGTCAGTGCCTTTTCAGAAGCAGAAAATGACCAGCATATTACCTCTATATTTCCTGGATCACGCCTTTGGCATTGAACCCGAAAAGCCCACACTCACCCAAGGCATTCTATATTCTCTTCCAAGTTTTCTAAGTCTGTATTTTACATTAAATATCGAGACGAAGTCCACTTGATATTTGTAAAGAATGTGATGTCTCTGTCTATGTTCACTGATTTAATTTTATGTGTTTTATTTGGGGGGGGGGGTCACTCGCATGCTATAACATGCCACAGCATGTATGTGGAGGTCAGAGGGCAACCTCCAAGATTCAGTCCTTTCCTCCCACCATGTGAATCCCGCGGACAGAACTCAAAATTTTGGCTGTGGTAGCAAGTGCCTTTACTCATGAACTGTCTCACCAGCCCCAGGTCAGTTTTATTGTATGAGGATAACCAGATGTCCTGGCATCACAATTACAGAGGTGATACTTTCTCTATCGAATCATTCTTGTGCCTTTGCCAAAGCCTGCAGTCTGCCATGATTGAGAAGGTGTGGCAGAGTGACTCCCATTTGAGCAGAGTAGGAGAATGGGCTCATGATGGCACCATCTGAGATCAACAGGCTTGGGTGTCTCTACACCTGCAACCTTTGCTGCCTTCAACACAGAGGCTTGCTCTTGTGCATGCTCCACGCCATTGCTTTGGCTTCTACCACCAGACAATTCATGTTCCTAGAATCTCCAGCATCCAAGAGGTTCCTTAAAATTCAGGCTTCACCCTAAAGCCTTGTGGATAGTCTGCTCAGAGCTCCAGGCAGGGGATCCGATGCTGCTTACACATGGCCTGATTTCACAGGCTTTTTTTTTTTTTCTGGAACTTTGATTCACAGTTCTGGCACTCAGCATTGCCTGTACAATTGGCACCACATGAATTATACCAAGCTTTGCTGCCGGCTCAGGGCCCTGCCTTGATCACAACTACAGTAGCTTACAGATGCTTGCACATGCGAACCATGAAAAAATACTTCTTTTGTCTGAGCCAGAAATCCTAAAGGTTCCATTTCCCCAGACATTCTCTTCTCAAAGGAAAGCCTTTCAAGTGTGTTTTCACTTTTTTGCACCCTGAGGGTCTCACCAGCAAACTACCTCTCCTGTTGTCAAGGTACAAACTGTATACTTTCTCTTTGACAATTACAGGCCCTTGGCTTACACCCACCTGTCTGCAGCTTTGAATGCACTCAGACTCGTTTTCTTTCCGAAGCTGCACGTCCCACCCCCCCACCCCCGAATCTTTTTGCTGTACTCTCCCCAAATGATCTCTGCATATCTAGCTAAAAGCAGCAAGTAATAACCATGCCATGTCCTGGATGTGATACTGTTTGGAAATATTTTCAACCAGTTTTTAAATTTTTGTGAAAACCATTACTTTTGAAATTAGCTTCACCCAAATTATCTGGACACTGACAGAATGTAGCCAGATTCTTTGCCAGAGTATAACAGAAATGGCCTGCGTTTCTATTCCTGATGGAGTCCTTGTTCCTGTCAGAACTGTCAGGAGCATCATCTTCACTGTCTGCATTTCTGTCAGGATTTCTATCCAAACTCCTACCCAAATGGCCCGTTGAGCTCTCTAGTGCTTCACCCCATCACTCTAAGCTCTTCCACACTCCTCCCCTGCGCCATTTGCAAAGGCCTGTGGACCTCATGGCCTGTTCATCACAGCAACGGCTCGACTTCCTGGTTCCGATTTTCTGTATTAGCCACTTTTCTGGTTGCTATGACAAAATGCCTCACAAAAACAACACAAGGAAAGAGAGATTAATCTCGACTCACGGCTCCAGCGTGCTCTAGTTTAGCATGGCAAGGAAGGCTGGCAGCATGGCTCCAGGCCACGGCGACAGGAGCTGTGACCTCACATGACCAGATCAGGAAGTGGTGACCACAGCCTTCCCAGTGATCTATTGCACTCCCCCAGACAAGCTTCACGCCCCAGAGGTTTGACAATCTCCCAAAACAACAGCACTAGCGAGGAGCCAGGTTTCAAACACATAAACCTGGGTGGGGCATTTTCAATTTAAAACACGGCTTCTGTTAATAAGAATAATGAACTTGATAATGGTTATGCTTGCTGTCTTAGGTTTGGGTGGTGGTCTTGTTGCTATTGTTTTCTTTTTTAAAGATTTATTTATTTTTATGTATATGAGTATTTATGTAGTTGTACAGATGGTTGTGAGCCTTCATGTGGCTGCTGGAAATTGAATTTAGGACGTCTGCTTGCTCCAGTCGGCCGTGCTCGCTCAGTCCCTGCTTGTTCTGGCCCAAGAATTTATTTATTATTATAAATAAATACATTGTAGCTGTCTTCAGACACACCAGAAGAGGGCATCTGATCTCATTACGGATGGTTGTGAGCCACCATGTGGTTGCTGGGATTTGAACTCAAGTTCTTTGGAAGAGCAGTCAGTACTCTTAACCACTGAGCCATCTCTCCAGCCCCCCCACCCCGCCCTTTTTTTTCAAGACAGGGTTTCTCTGTGTAGTGCTGGCTGTCCTGTAACTCACTCTGTAGACCAGGCTGGCCTTGAACTCAGAAATTTGCCTGCCTCTGCCTCCCAAGTGCTGGGATTAAAGGCGTGTGCCACCACCACCAGGCGTTATTGTTTTCTTTGTGATAAAATACCCACAGGGTCAA
>LR749506.1:2649046-2689740 GCA_902729485.2 Mus minutoides | reverse complement strand
CAACTTGAGCAGATGCCTTGGCCTGTCCCCTTCTGCCTTTAGCAAAGATAGTGAACATGAAACTGATACAGTTTTCTCCAGGTTTATGGCACAGATACTTTTATAGTCCATGTAGAGAAAAAAAAAATGGCAGATTTTCCTTTAACAGAATTATGGAGAGTCAAACCAAATTTATGTTTCTTCTTTCCCTTGAAGAGATTTAGGCAATACATGGAGAATATCAGAGAGGCCTTAGTGCTATGGGCTGAAGTGTGCCTTCTGACCCTACGTGCATTAACGAAATCCCTAGCACCCAATGCCAGGGTATCTGAAAACTAGGTCCTTCGGAAGTCATTGGGGTTGGGTGGGATCATGAGGATGAAGCTCTTAAGACAGAATTAGGGGTTGGTAAGGAGAGAAAGGGGGGCTCACTCGGGAGATGGATCAGTTGGTTAAGGGCTTGTTATGCATGCCTGATGAGCTGGGTTTAATCCCCAAAGCACACATAAAGATGGACGGAGAAGATTAACTCCATAAAGTTGTGTTCTGACCTTCATGTGCATGCATACTGTAGCACTCAATTGCCTGCACACACATCACACACACACATCGACAATAATACATTGTTTTCATTAATTGATCTATTCATTTTACATGCTGGCACCTCCTTCATTCTCCCCTCCTAGCCCCACCCCCTCCTCCATCACCCCTTTCCTTCACTTCAGAGAAGGGGAAGCCCCCTATGGGTACTATAATAATTTTTTTTTTTTTTTTTTTTGCTTTTTGAGTCAGGGTTTCTCTGTAGCCCTGGCTGGCCTGGAACTCAGAAATCCGCCTGCCTCTGCCTCCCGAGTGCTGGGACTAAAGGCGTGCGCCAATTTTTAATTAAGAGAGAAGACAATTGTACTCTTGTCGAGTAAAGAGACAGTGAGAAGATGGCCATCTAAAATCCAGAGAAAAAAGCCCTCAGCAGGACCTACTAGGCCAGCACATGATCTTGGGCTTCTAGGCTCCAGAACTATTGAGAAATAAACATTTGTCATTTAGGATCTGGATAAATGGCTCAGTGGCTAAGGAACTTAATATGCAAGCTTGAAGACCTGAGTTCAAATCCCCAGAACCCATGTAAAGCTGAGCATTGTAGCACATATGTGATCCCATGCACCTACTGTGAGATGGGAGACAGGAGAAGTTATGGATGTTATAGGCTGGCGAGCCTGGCCTACACAGCAGAGAGCAAGAAAAAAAAAAAAATAGAAACTCTGCCCAAACAAGTTGGAAGATGTGATGGCTAACCTTGGTTGTCAACTTGGTTGAACCTGGAATCAACCCTTACTCATGCTTCTGGGCAGTCCTGTGAAAGGTTTTTCTTGACCAGATTATTGATCACCCTAAGTCTGGGTGGCTCCTTCCAGTGGCAACTCATAGTGGAAGACAGAAATTGTATTTTGCCAGCTTGAGCTCACTCTTGCTGGCAAATTTATCTATCCTATTGCTGGGGTATCCCTCCACTGATATTAGAATCTTCTTCAGGATTCCAACGTAGATTTAAGACCAGCAGTTCTTCAGGAATTTCCCAGGCCTTCAGTACCAGGGTGTGACCACGTGAGTCTTGTGGACTGAACAACTGTGGATTCTTGGCCTAGGCAGTGTGAGATAGCCATTGCTAGACTACATGCATCACAGCCTGTGAGCTAATCTAGCTAATCTTCTTCTTTTTTTGTAATCCTCTTTTAATATGTGTATTCATTCTATCAGTTCTGCTCCTTTAGAGAATTCTATAGAGACTGGAGAGAGAGCCCAACAATTAAAAGCCCTAGCTGCTCTTCCCGCAGACCTAGGATCAATTCCAAGCACCTACCTGACAGTTTACAACATCTGTAACTCCAGTTCCAGGGGATTCAATGCTCTCCTCTGTCATATGTTGGCACCAGGCACATCTATGAGCAGACATACATACAGCCAAACACAATACTGATTGATATATATATATATATATATATATATATATATATATATATATATATAACTCTGACCAATATGGATTGCAAGGCCCCACACCTGAGGTTGCCCCTCTGACCTTCACATCTGAGGCATGCATATACCCAGACTCATGCACACATAAAAAGATAAAACATCGCCGGGCGTGGTGGCGCACGCCTTTAATCCCAGCACTCGGGAGGCAGAGGCAGGCAGATTTCTGAGTTCGAGGCCAGCCTGGTCTACAAAGTGAGTTCCAGGACAGCCAGGGCTATAAAGAGAAACCCTGTCTCGAAAAAAAACAAAACAAAACAAAACAAAAAAAGATAAAACATCTATCATTTAGGCCATCCAATTTAGAGGAGCTTGTTAGAGTGGTGTAGCAGACTATAATGCAGGTCTACTGGGGCCTGTATGCTACCAAGGGTCACTTTGGGGCCACCGCCCGACTCTGCCAGCCTCAGACTTAACAATATCCATACATTCCACCTACCTTCTATTCTCCCTTCTGCAATCTGACTGCTGTCGTAGGCTCCTTGGTGCTTCTTGGAAAGTCATCAGAAGAGCACTTTTCATCATTACCAAACAGAACTTATTTTGAAAAGATGAAAACAAGGCACCTAAAAAGTCACCTGTGCCTCCCCCCCCCAATAAGCTGGACTATTTTTATTCGCTGGTTTCCTCCCAGTGCTTGTTCACACGTGCGGACTTACTTGATGCAGTGGCAACCAGATATTTTGCATTCCACTTTTGCACTCAACAGAATGTCAGAAGCTCTCCATGTTGCTCCAGCTTCCTGATGTATTAATAGCCTCTAATCATCCTCAAATTTGTTGCACCATAATTTTCCTAACAGACAAACGAGCTTATTTATTCTGACTTTTTCTCCCTACAGCAAACGCCGTGATCAACATACTTGTGCGCTGAGTCTGTTTGTTTGTTTGTTCTTGTATTGGCAAGTTAGTCTGCCTGGACTCTGGCATCAGCTGGGGCTGGCAGCTCACACTGCCTTGTTCCTCCTAAGTCTCCAGGCTGCTGGTTATGGAAGAGCGTCTTGGTCCTAACTATCAGACTCTCCATTGATCATAAGTGGCCTGGGAGTTATGTGGTCCCCTTCCTGGATGGTATCTTAGTATGGTTTCTGATGCTATAACTTAATACTACACACTTGGAAATGTATAAAGAATAATTTGTAGCCATGTAATGTGACATAAATCTGGAATCCCAGCATGTGGGAGATGGATGCAGGAAGAACGGGGGTTTAGGATCAGGTTTGACTACATAACGAGTTCAAAGACAGCCTGAGCTACACAAGACCCTGTTTCAAAAACTAAAGTCAGAGGCTGGGAGATGACTTCTATGAAAAGCTTGTCCTGCAAGCATGAAGACCTGAGTTTGATTGAACGGACGCTGGGAAGTTCTGTGTACCAGCTTAGTATCTAGGAAGGGTCTTGCTGTTGAGGGTCCACAGAATCCTCAGACAGCACTGGATGTCTCACGGAATGCCAGAAGCCTGCCTAGCTTAGGTCTCTTTCTCATTAAGTTACCAATGCAATCCAGAGCCCTTCCCAAATTAACCCCCACAACATGCCATTTATCATCAATATCCGACCTTGGAGATTAAGTTTCTACATGAGTCTTTTGGAGTGACCCCTAAAACATGACAGATGACACGTTTAAAGAGAAAGAGGCTCACAACCCCACCTCTATTTCTGGAGGAAAGCAGCCGGATTTCACCTGGCAAGAAGTGAGGTCAGGGAGACCAGGCGGTCATCTGCCTGCATCAGATTAAGACTACCATTGTTTGTCCTGCGTCCATTGAGTCACACTGGCCCGGGTGGGGCTACTTTTCTGCCATCACATCCTCCCTGGGCAAGGCTGGTTGGTGGTCAGACAGAGAAAGTCGGTGGGCAACCTGGAGGAACGCACTGATGAATTACCTGAGCAGCCGCATCCTCATGCAGCTGGCCCCAGATTCCAGCTGCTCAGATCCCCAGGGACAGGTTGCAGTGCCCTGTCCTTTCTGAGGCCAGTCCTGCCACCTTCCCTTTTAAGCAGAAGAGCAGCTGAGTAGCCTCCCCAAACAATCTTTTTCTGTACATGCTGACCAAATCTGTTTCTGTTGTTTATGTGCTGAAAGCCCCTTGGGTACAATAAATTCCCTGGTGGAGGAGCCATCAGAACCCTAAGGATGTCCACTTCAAGTCAGCCTGAGTGCCAATGGTCAGACAAGAAGGCCGGCTGGTCCAGGCTGGCTCCAGCCAGCTGTCACCTACTTGCTCTCTCAGCTCTTTGTGGCTCAATCATTCATCATTCCGACTAAAGGGATCTTGACAAAGGGCAAAGTGATGCCTTCGATTCTACTAAAAGGGCAGCCACCCTGGCAGCTCATCCCAGCTCAGCGTCCCAGGGGAGGGATCAGGCCCAGGACCCACTCAAGTTCCTGGACAGAGCTCAGTGTCAAGTCTCTGGCTTCCTGGACTGAGCCAAATGCAAGGAGATACAGTTCATTTGAATCTTGAGCCTGGCGCCAAGCTCGTGCGGAGATGCAAGAGGTCCTGGGACCAGACAGGATTAGGTCTGACATCCCTGGCCTTTGCTTCGGCCTCATCTACTGGGAAAAGAAGTTACTTCACTGAGCTTTGGTTTCCTCATCTGGCTATCCTCCGGAGAATTAAATTCTGCTCTGCTACACACAACGGGCTCCAAATCTGACCTCAATCTTCCTCTGCCCACCTTGACCTCTTGATCTTTTGCTACTAGCCCTCAAGTGCTGGGATTGAGGTGTTGTACCACCATGTCTAATTTATGAGGTGCTGGTGATCAAGCCTAGGGCTTCCCGCATGCTGGGTGAGCACGCTACCAACTGAGCTACATCCAAGTCCATCTCTTTATACAAGTATTTACATCTCACCTGACCACAAAGCCATAGTGACTAGTGTGACCTGTGAGCCCTGGGCTTGTGGCTTGATAGGTCAATGTGACAGGCCTTCCCTCTATGCATCCACAATGTGGCTTCCCTAAAAGACTCTAGCAGGAGGCCAGCTTCCTTCCTCTAGGCCATCCACTTAGAGGTAAGGGGAGTCTGGGCCACTTTCTTTTTTTTTCTGAGGTTCCCAGCATATGAAAAATATAGAAGATTATAGTAATTATGATATCAGTGTATAAACAGAAAAAAAATACAAAGCACTTATTTCTTGGCAAAGTAATTGCAGAATTCAATATGTTTCTTGGTAAATTTTGAGTGGTGCCATCCTTGGCAGAAAACAAGTTTAAAGCCTCAACTTGTGTGTGTGTGTGGGGGGGGATGTATGGTGTGCATATGTGTGAGTGAATACTCTTGTGTGTGGTGGGGACCTGTGTGCACATGTGCATATGACAGCCAAATGTCAACATCAGGTCTTATTCTTCAGGAGGCACCCATCTTTTTTTATGACACAGGATCTCCTATTAGTCTCAACTGTGAGCTAAATAAACCTCTTTATAAAAGACCCTTCCTATAGTGATGGAAAATAGATTAAGTTGCCATCAAACAATTCAGGCAAAAATGAAAACCAGGGAAAGACAGAGCATTTATGACCAAATAGTAATGACAATGGCTATATTAAAGTAGCAAGCAGAGAGGTGCCATCTTAAAAGCCTTCAGATACTGGCAATTTTTTTTTTATTAAGTAACATTAAATTTTGGAGGGAATCACTGCTGTGTGAAGGTTTCTTGGAAAGGCATACACAAAAATTGATCAATACAGCTTACCACATCGATCAACAACAACAAACCAAAGTAACAATTGCACAGGAGTCTAGTGTGGTGGAGTAATGTGCCTCCTGAGCTGGCTTACAGGAGCCGCAGTGAGGGCTTACTCACAGGAGTGTACGTGACGCCACAATATCAGTGGTAAGAAAGTTCACTGGAGCTAGGGAGATGAAGTCTCCTTAAGTTAAATTCCCACTCTATAAACTCTAGCATCTTCCGAGGCCATGTACGGCTGTGGCAGAATTACATACAAGAGTTTTGATGTGGTCACATCTTAAGCTTTATTGTGCAGGCAGGATTTGAGTTGGTTATCACCAGGAAGAATTTCACCAAAATGTACTGTGCTTAAACATGCCTAAAATAACTGACTTGGGGTCAGTCTCTCAAAGTGAGAACCAGCACTAGCTACTTGGTTGTATTGAACTGAACTACCTTTGCCTCCCGTGGATTATTACTCTGCTGGCTGTGACGGACCCCCACATTCCTTCTATGAGAGAAGTCAACAGGTGCCACCTTGGCCTCTTCTGGCGATCACAGCTGTTCTAATTAAGGCGGGTAATGGCTGTTACACTTGGAGGACAGCATTCCACAACAACTGATGACACAAATACGTTATGGGTTTTCTATAATTGTCCCCTGGTTAACAGGGTGGCTCCTGGTACCCAAGTGCTCATGTACTCTATGTACTCAGGTTGCCTTGTTCTGGGACTTCAGACTCACCTGACCAAGACCTAGATCTTTCTAGTTCTTGTCTTTCTAGCAGCAAGTCATGAGGAAATGTGCTGGCTAGTGGTTACCGGTTGCAGGTACTCATCATCAGATTAGAACCTTATCTCTATTTCATAGAGGGATGCTGACTTTGAGGCAATGGGACAAGCAGATTCCATCCAGTTGACCTGTGGCCAAACACATATGTGAAACACTGGCTTTTACATAAATCACCCTGAAAAATAAGGAAGAAATAGAGGAAGAGGGAAAGAAAGAGCACGCAGCATCCTGAGAACATCCTAGTTCCTAGGGACTGTCAGTTTCCATGGTGTAAATGGTGCCCCATAACATGGTTAATTTCAGGGTACCAGTGATTTAACTACTGGCTCTCTAAATAACTGAACACTTAACAATGGCTCCAGTGCAGCCCAGGCCCCAGTGTCTCTCTCATATCCCCACTCTTTTCTATCAATTGTTCTAGATTTTGACTTAAAAAAAAATCAATTTCAGAATTTTACTACGTCCAGGTCCTATTTAATTATTACTCAAATAATTTTCTTGAAGAATCCTTCCTCCCTTCTCCCTTCTTTTTACTACCCTCCCCCCACGTGCTTTCTTTTCCTTTGTGGTTGGGGATAGAATCTAGGCTCACTTCAATGTTGGCCAAGTGGGTGATACCTAAAGACAGGTGATAAGGCTGTCATTGAAAACCAAATCACTCACTGAAAGGGGGAAGATAACATTGAAGTGGGCACTTTAAAGCCAGAAGTGATGGCACTCCTGTAATCCCAGCATTTGGGAAGTAGAAGCAAGAGGGTCAGAAGTTCAAGGTCATCTTTAGCTACATAATGGGGTCCTTGATCATGGTGTTTTATCACAGCAGTAGACAAGTAACTAAGACTCTATGTGTTGGAATTGATGACTCAAAGGTTGGACTCTGGGACCCTAGAGCCTATCTCTGTGAAACCATTATAGGAACCGGACACACCTGTTCACATCATTTCCAAGGAGGAGGGAGTGAATCTGGGGCTCTGTGTTAGGGGTATAGGCCACCTGTGGCACCCTGAGGATTGGAGGATCCACAGGACACACATCCAGCAAGCCTGCATTATAGTATTGGACCAGTTTCTGTAATAATTTGTCATAGTTTGGGGATGAAATGTGATCAGTAACAACAGTGGAGGCCTCAAACACAGAGACCGAGAAGGGAGATCCGAGTTGGGGTAAAGAGAGGATAGCTAAGAAAAGACAGTGGAACTTCTTCCAAAGCTAAGTATACCCCTGCCCTGTAACTCTAAAGCACACTCTCTGGGATGCAAGACAGCAACACCCAAAGCTGCTGACACAATGCATTTTCTGTGGCTATACTATATTACCCTGAAATTGGGTAATTGATAAAGGCTGGATATGTGTCTGGCTTATGGTTCTGAAGGCTTGGAGGTCCAAGATCATGGCACCATTTGTGGAGGGCTTTCTTGCTGTATCTTATCATGGTAGAAGGCACCATGGGGAAGATCAGAGCCAGAAAACCAGAGCTAGGAGCATAACCAGAAAAGACCTTGCCTCCAACAACCTAGAAGGCAAGGACAGCCACTCATGGTTGTCCTGTGACTTCCACTTTGCTTTTACAACTAAGTCATTCCTCAGTAACTTACTGGTCCATTACTCCACAAATCCATCAACAGATCGATCTATTCTGAGCCAGCACCCTCCTGACCTCTAAATGCCATCACCATATGACTTTAGAGATTAGGTCACCACACATAAATGCTTGGGAATAAATATTCAAGCCATAGCAAACAGGCTGTAGCATAAAGCTTGGTGGCAGAGCAATTGTCCTGCGTGAGTAAGGCCCCGGGCTCAAAGTTCAACAGCACCAGGAGAGGAGGACAAGGCGGCATGGCAGCATAGAAACAAAACAGATTTCCCAACACCCCTGCTTTCCGTAGTCCCCAAAGAAGTCAATAACAATGCTCATGAATAGGAAAATGAATAAATCAATTGTGGAATACTACACAGGAAATAAAAAAGACCCATGACTAAATTAAAATGACAGAAAATTAATTTCAGACATAACACTGGGAAAAGAAACCAGACACCAGTGAGTATGTGCTGCGTGGTTCCGTTTATGTAAATCAAAGTAATCTATAGTCCCAGGAATAAGAATAGCTGGGTGTTGGTCACAGGGCGGCCCGGGAGACATCCGGGGTTGGTTTTTGTGCTGTTCTTTGTTTTGTTCCAGTTATTACAAAATGGCTTTCACCTTGGAAATATTTGCTGGGTGCACACACAAGATTTCTGTACTTTCCTACAGATGTTACATTCCTTAGGAACCTTGTGTTTGTGTGTGTGTGTGTGCACGCGCACGTGTGCACACACACACACACACACACACACACACACACGTGCTTGTTCACTGTATGGATATGTTCAAGCCATGGTACACATGTCGAGGTCAGAAGACAACCATGAGTGTCTGTCCTTGCCTTCTATGTTGTTTGAGGCAAGGTCTTTTCTGGTTATTCTCCTATCTCTACCTTGAATCTTTGCACAGAAACTCTGGGATTACAGATGCATGTTACCATATGTGGCTTTATGTGAGTTCTGGGGTTCAGAACTTAGGTTCTCATGTTTGCACAGTGATCACTTTACCCCAGAGTCACCTCCTGAGCTCCTAGATGTTACATTTCAACATCAACCTCAATAACTGTAACTCTAAAAACCCAGTGTACTGGTGAATGAAGAGAATGAAAGACAGAAGACATTCACAACGCAGTATGATTTAATAATTTTTTTTTTTTTTGGTTTTTCGAGACAGGGTTTCTCTGTATAGCCTGGCTGTCTTGGAACTCTCTTTGTAGACCAGGCTGGCCTCGAACTTAGAAATCCGCCTGCCTCTGCCTCCTGAGTGCTGGGATTAAAGGCCTGTGCCACCACGCCCGGCAATAATTGGGTGTTTGTTTGTTTGTTTGTTTGTTTTTTTCGAGACAGGGTTTCTCTGTGTAACCCTGGCTGTCCTGGACTCACTCTGTAGACCAGGCTGGTCCCGAACTCAGAAATCCACCTGTCTCTGCTTCCATGATTTAATAATTAAAAGTACAAAATACTAGACAATATAAATGTTGCAAGAACACACAAAAAAGATACATTAAGTATATTAGAGTGGCTGTCTGAGGGGGGCAGACAATCAGACTAGGAACTGTGGTAAAAGCAAACTGCTGCTCTTGGTAAAATAAGAGCAGGGCTTGGTAGGGCAAGGTGGGATCATTTAGACATTGTAAGAACACAAACGAGGAAGCACAAGAGGAAGAAGAGAAGTTAAGGAGGCTATGGAGGGAGAGAAAGAGAAGGAGGAGGGAGAGTGGGAGGGGAGGAGGAGGAAGGAGACAGGCTTTGGAAATCTGGACAACCCTCTGAGAGTTTCAGCACTGCCCGTGGGGCTATACTTAAGCTTTGACCCCTGGAGTCCCCCAAGCACTGTTCGATGAGCCTTACACACTTGTCCTTATACACCAAGAGGTAGCAAGCAGATCAGATCCTGACAGACAGAAATTCTTAATAGAATCTGGGACCTGCGAAGGTGGCAGCTGAGATCTTGGTAGAGCTCGAGAAGCAGGGAATTTGACATGGGACAAACAGGTGATCTAGGCATTCTTATGAGCTGAGAAATGGGAAGAAAGACAGGTAAAGAGGTTTAAGAGACAAAGAAAGTGGTAGAGATAGAGACATGGCCCTGTCAAGGTGGGCATGAGGGCAGCTCACTGACAGGCGACTGAGGGCTCTATTCAGACTTCAGCCCACATCCTCCAGGAGACCTCCCACACCCAAGTACCCCAAACACTACATTCTCATTTCCCACATACTGTTACACCAGTGGTTCTCAACCTTCCTAAAGCTGTGACCCTTTAACACAGTTCTTTATGTTGTAGTGACCCCAACTATAAAATTATTTTCATTGCTTATTCCTTCTTCTGCCCTGGTTTTGTATCAGGTGTGTGTGAACTTCTGTGGTATCACTTCTTGTCAGGGGTATCAGCACCCCACACACTCAAAACCCTTGCTAACACCATACACATTTTTAGCAAGGGGAGGATTAGACCAACAAATGGGAGGGGGAAAGGAGATTCTTACTAGAGAAAGCCTGATGTAGGCTCCAAACATAGCCTGTGACTTTTTGGCAGGCACCTCCAGGGTCCATTTTACCCAGTGAGGAGGGGCCCAATTATTGAAGAAACAGAGCAGAGCCCTTGTTAAATGCTGCAGTACTATACCATTTTACAAAAAGGAAGTGAAGGTCTGGATCTGGGTATTCTGGGGCTGTGGGAAGAGGACCATACCAACCTGATGAAGTTTCCATCTATCTCTAACAGACCTTGCTAACCACTCAGATGCCTTATTTGGTCCAAGTCTTACTGGGCCCCAAACGCAAAGACACCCTCCCGACCGATGTCAATTATTATACAGCATGCAACCAACCCAGTGGAAATGTTAGCTCTCACAGACATTTAATTTAAAACCTTAACGATTAGCTTAGTTTCTTTTAGTCGTATCTCCAACATCTCTATAGGTTCTTGGAAAGCTTCACAGATCCAGGTCATAGCGGGATATGAAGCCCTGGGCAGTTCACTGAACCCGGTGCCAGCAAGCAGGTGACTGGACCGCCCCTGGCCCTCGTGCGGGAGGGCGGGAGCAGGCAGCGCCTAGTGCGCACGCGCAGCGGACGGGGTTGCGCATCGGGCTTGCGCGTTGCCGCTCTGCTGGAGGGAATGGGGCGGCGGCGGGCACGCGCCTGAGGCGGCATTGCCGACTCTCCCGGAGCAGTGGGGACCACTCCTTCCCACCCACTCCGAAGTCCTCTCAGGTGCCCTGTCCGCAGGCTTGGTCCCTGGGCATTCCAGCTGCTCTGACAGTACACGGCCTGACGCGCCGTCCTTCCCCTGAGAGACCCACGGGCGCGCACTCACGCGCGGGCCGCGGACGTGAGGGCGGCGAACGGCGGAGCCGCGGCGCCGAGGAGGGCCGTGCTCGTGCCCGGCTCGTCGCGAGGCGCGCGCGCGCTCCCGCCGCAGCCCGGGCCGCGCCCGCCCCGCCTCTCAGCACCGGCCCCGGAGCCCGGTCCGCGAGCGGCGGCGGCGGCGGCCGGAGGGACCATGAGCGGCGCGGCGCGGGCGGGCCCGGCCCGGCTCGCGGCGCTGGCCCTGCTGACCTGCAGCCTGTGGCCGACGCGAGCGGACAACGCGAGCCAGGAGTACTACACGGCGCTCATCAACGTGACGGTGCAGGAGCCCGGCCGCGGCACCCCGCTCACGTTCCGCATCGACCGCGGGCGCTACGGGCTCGACTCACCCAAGGCCGAGGTCCGCGGCCAGGTGCTGGCACCGCTGCCCATCCACGGAGGTGAGGCCGGAGCCGAAGCCCGAGGCCGGGCGGGGGTCGCGGGGGCGGCGTGGCCGGGGGTCTGCGCGCCGTTCGGCCGCCGGCCCAGGGGGCTCGGGGTCCCCGCGCTGTGGAGCCTGGCCTGCTCCCCGCTGAGGAAAGAGGCTCCAGAAACCCTGCTGCATTTCCCCCTAAAACTAAAAGAGAGCGAGACTTAGAACGTCCTCCTCTTTTTCATTTAGGTAGCTTGTTTACTGGAGGGCACTGGAATGCGAGTTTTCAGGGACAGTTGAGACAAAGGAGGTGGTGCAGGGGCGCAGAACTAGTTCATGGTGGACGAGATGCTTAACCTGTTTTTTTTTTTTTTTGGAATCGTTAGGTTTGTTCCTGAAATCCCACGGATTTAACACTGCAGTGAATCTCTAGGGATGGGAGCACCCCCTGCCCCACCCCCAATAGTGGCTAAGGGGAGAGGGTCCCTGTTTTTGGTTTTCTCTGGCCCCTTAGTTGTGCTGTCATGAAACGCTAGAGATTTTCACATGATAAAGAATGTGAGAGTAGCCGAACTAGTAGCCAAGTCTTTGGTCACGGGTGCCCATCCAGAGGGAAAAAGGTAAAATGATCAGGAATGTCTTTGAAGCCATTTGATTTTAGTCTTGGCGTTCCCTTTGTGTATGCTGGTTGTGAATTCTTAATGATTTGGTGTAAACTGGTATCTGTTAATTACTGGCCGAGTTTTAAAGGGCATTTCTCCGTGGAGTGTGACATTTGGGGGCTTTGGCAGGCTGGACTTTGGGGGAGATGTCTCCTATCTTCAATATTCTCCCGTTCTCACCTTACAATGTTGAGAGGATTAAAAACCAAAATTGCTATTCGTGTTCAGATGACCTAATCTAGGCAATCTTTAGGGTAATAGTGTTTGCTTTTATAGTCTAAAATATTAAAATATGCTCTCTGAGCTCGGTATTTGTATAATGTATATTAAGCAGTTGTTGTTGAGGCACACTGGCTTGGGGCATAAGGTTTTACTGGTGTCTTTCTTCGACTTAGACTGGGCTCTTTTTTTTTTTACACCAGTGTATTTCTTATTCCCTTGGGTTAGAAGCAGCGCTTAAGGTCCCTATTTGACCATAGGAACAGTTTTTTTTTTTTTTTCTTTGCTCCATTCAATAAATATTTGCTGCCTGCTCTGTGCCAGTCACTGTGGTTGGGACATGTAATGTTGCCAAACTATGTCAGTAACAATGCTACACTATTTTCTGGTGGGGAAAAGAACCGTGAGGGTCATGTGGAAGGGAAGGAAGAGGAAGAGAGAGGCAAGCTAATCTGCAGAAAGAGCTGTCAAGTGTTATGAAATCTGTGGTTTGCTCTTGGGGCTTGGTTCTCCCCAGGCAGCCCAGACCACCACCCTCACTTAAGATGCTGTACTCCAAAGTGTTTTGAGTGCCACTATCCGTTGCTTGTCTTCACCCCCAAATTAAGTCTCATCTTGGATAGTGCTTGTATGAGTCCAGCAGAAAGGTTTGGGGAACTAAAAGTCAGTTGTCTTATCCTGTCACTGGTTGAAGGCTGCACATTAGACCTCTGCTGCAAATACACTAATGATACTGGCAAAATAATTTGGTCTGGTGGCTTCATTTCTTATTTTTTAAAAAAAATCGACTGACGGAGTATTCACCTCTCCTGTGAAGAATTGTCATTATTGTGTCCTTTAAAAATATTACTTATTTTATGTATGGATGTTTTGTTGGATGTATGTGTATACCATGGAGAGCCCATGGAGACCAGAAGAGGCTGGAATTGGAGTTACAGAGCCATCCTGTGGGTGCTGACAACCAAGCCCATGTCCTCTGCAAAAGCAACAACCACTCTTAACTGTGAGCCATCTTGCCAGCTCATACCACATGAGAATTGTGTCATGATTTCTCAGAATGTCAATAGTGGGACCCTGTAGGGGTCAAGTTTTAGACAAATGGCCTTTACTCATGTGGTCTTTCAGTCCAGCAAGTGCTGATTGAAACCCACTTTGCCAAGCACCATTAAAAGCACTGACAGAAAGGACAGGCAGTAGCCTGGAGTAGAGAGTTGTTGAAGGGGTCTTTCTGAAGCTCCCATTCAGAGGTGGTCTCTCCCCAAGAAATCTGCCTATAAATGTTTCTACATCCGTGGGTTTATAAGAACTTCAAGGTGACATTCTGCTTGTGTATAAGAAACTCAAGAATGTATTTTTAAAAGAAGACTGTGGTAGAAGTCTGGTAAAATTCTATGTGTTTAAGAAAACCGTTTGAAGCTAGGTGGGGTAGCAGACACCTGTCATCCCAGCAGTGGAATTGCTTGAGGATTGGCTCTCCGTAGTGCATCCCAGGACAGCCTGGCCTATCGTGTGAGATCCTCTTCCTCCAAACAAAAACAATAATACCTATTTGAAAAGACACAAGAAATTCAGGGATTTCATAATGAAATTCTATATTTATGGCTCAATCTGTGAAGTTAGAAACCCTTGTTAATTTCACAGTGTTCTTCTCAGGCCAACATGAGTTGCACAGCTAGGCATGTATGAATTACTGAGTCTTACTTGCCCTATCTTTATAAAGGTCAGATTGACTCTATTTTTTCTTAAAAGGTTATTTTAAAAGTACACTTTGAAAAGTGTTACCATTCTACTTTGTAAAAATACTTCCTAACCAAGTATACTTTGAAACAAATATTTTTCTTAAACAGAATATATCACTGAGTGGAGATGCTCTTTGTTCTGGACTAACATTTATATGTTACCTTATAAAAATGATCATTTATAGAAAGTGAGTTTTGAAGGAGTGTGTTGTACTTTTCTGAACAGATCATAGCTGCTTTTTGGCTGCTTGCTGCAATGATCAGTTTTTAATTAAGAACACCCTAATCCCTTTGCAGAGCAGACCTAGCTAGTGTGTGGCACAGACATTGTAAATGTGCTTTATGTGCATGCACACTGGCTTTTTGTTTGAGCCCAGAGTGGGGGTTGGGGAAGGAGAAAGCCCTATGGTGGTGATGTAATTAGTATGTATGCAGATTGCTGGCAGCAAGAGTTTGGCATTGGCCACTTTATGCTGTGTACAGAAACTTCAGGATGAGGTGTTAAAACCGTAGAGAACAGCTTTGCCAAGTAATAAACCTTACTGATACCTTGCTGATTGTAGAGTTGCAAAATAATTTTTAAGAGGTTCAATCTTAGTGTTTTTTATGTTTGAAATTGTAGTCCTGTTGAAACCCTGATTCTCCGTTTAACAAATCTGAAGTTGGATTTGGGAATTTTCATGAACAGTGAAGGAGACTGACATAAACAGAAGGTGAAAGAGATCTTATAATGTTACAGTTGATAATAGCAGAGGAAGGACACTAGACATAGAATTCAATATGATCCTGGGGGCGGGTGTTCTGAACGTTCAGGAAGAGAACTCAAGAAAAGCTGGAGGCTTTGAAAACAGTGCTGAAATAATGAAATAGCTGGGCAAGAAGAAAATGTGTCTGTGTCTGTTACATTCGTATTGAACTTTTTAGTATAGACAATATTTTACATGGTATATTTTCTCTGTCACTTTTGGTTGATTTCTATTAGCATATAAATGTTACCAAAAAATGTAGAACTACCCACTCTCCTTACCAGGCTCCCAACCTGCTACCTTCTTATTTCTGTTTCTGTCAGAGCAAAGTGTCAGATGCTTCTTTAATTGATGTCTTCACCTCTTCCTCCTGCTCTTCTTTATACAGTGAAAGTCTTTGATTGCTATGCTAGTGGTTTTGATAAAAAACAACATGTTTAACAGATATGTTGGATGACTTGGTCAGGATTCCTAAAGTCTTGATGTATAGAGTGATGGGCCAAATTAAAATAAAAAGTTATAACTTTTTAAGAAAAAAAAATGTATAGACTTTGGGTTAAAAGCATTGCCTTGTTTGAGAATTGTGAATGGAAATAAGGCTTACCCATGTGTCACAGCTGGTAAATTCTCCTGACTTTGCCCAGGCCAGTCCTGGGTTGCATCTGGATGTAGGGCAGCTCTGTCATACTTTGTAGAGGCCATACACACCTTTAATGTATGGTTAATTCTGATTACAAGTTGTAAGAGACAGACAAGTTACAGAACTTCATTTTGAATGTTACAAAAGAAATCCTTCACTGCTAAGAATAGACTAATGTCTTCTGAGATCCTCTTGCCTAGAACAAGAAGTGACTGAAATATGACAAATCTTTAAGAAACCTGCCAAAATATGCATACTCATTAAAGATAATATTGCTCAGTTTTCTTTCTGTCGTACTAGAAGCCAAATCCATGGCTTCATACATGCTAACCAAGCACTTTGTCACTGAGCTAGATCCTTGCCCAAGAATATTGTTCTTGTGAACCAGTCACATTGGAAGACTCTGTGTACATATATATGCACATTTAGAGCGACAAATCATTCAACATTGTTAATATTTGCTTTGTGTTTTTATTGAACAATTTAAAAATATTCAATATACAAAATCTTTAAATTCTAGATAAATTTGAATTTTGACAATCAGAAATTACTTGTAGGCAGTTGGGAGTAGGTAAGTTTTATTTAAAATAGAGGCAGTGGGACGAGAAAGATGGTTCAGTGGTTAAAAGAGTGTGCTTCTTGCAGCTGACCTGAGTTTGATTCCCAGCACATGTTGGGCTGCTCACAACTACCTGTGACTGCAGTTCCATGGGCAACTACAGTTATGTGTACATGCCCTACATGTAGTTTATAATTATTTTTAAAGGATTGGGGCAGAAAATCAGATATGTAGTGAAAGCCCATACTCAAGTGGCTGTGGCAAGAGGATCAAAGGTTCAGAGCCAGCTTGTCCCATAACAAAATATTTTTGATGTATATATCATAAGTTCATATATTAAACTTTTTAATCATAAAAAGTTTATATCATAAACTTAAAAAATATAAAATAAGGTTCAAGCCATTTTGTTCCATAACAAAATATTTTTGATATATATTGTAAGTTCATATACTATATGAACTTGAAATATATAAGATAAACAAAAGAGAAAGGAAGTGTTTTATGCTGTCTATTTCACTCTTTATATAATTTATGAAAAGGAGGTTTAATGGTTCAGTCATGTCAATGTCAGTGGCAAGATACATTTGACAGAGCACACAGTCCCCAATGAAGGAGCTAGAGAAAGTACCCAAGGAGCTGAAGGGGTTTGCAGCCCCATAGGAGAAGCAACAATATAAACTAACCAGTACCCCAAAGCTCCCTGGGACTAAACCACCAAACAAAGAAAACACATGGTGGGACTCTGGGCTCTAGCTGCATATGTAGCAGAGGATGGCCTAGTTGATCATCAATGGGAGGAGAGGCCCTTAGTCCTGTGAAGGTTCTGTGCCCCAGTATAGGGAAATGCCAAGGTCAGGAAGCAGGAGTGGGCGGGTTGGGGAGCAGGGAGAGGGGAGAGGGGGTTTGAACTTAAATAGTATGGAGACCAAAAAAATGAAAAATATTATTGCACTTGTAGTCTAGAAAGGTTTCATTTTTAAAAATAAGATTTGTTTAACTGGGTGTATTGGCACATGATTTTAATTTTTTTAATTTTTAGCACGTAGATGGCAGTTCTTTGTGAATTCAAGGCCTACCTGGTACTGGTTCCCTCCCAATCTTAACTAACCAGAAAACCAGACAGCCTATGAGTAGCAGCTTTAGATAAGGTTTGTAGGCAGCATGGGATGGGGATCCCTGAGAGAAGAGCCCCACCATCGCCTCCTACTGTCTGGGAATTTCTAGGCTGCAGTGCAGAGAGACAGGCAGGCAGCTCAGATGCAGGCCCATAGTGTCACGAGCTGATGACAGAACTCAGGTGAAGCAGCACTGGAAAGGAGGAGGGGGCTGCAGAGAGCCAGTGGGAATGCTGCAGGGGACTGTCCTCCAGTCTGGGCACTGACAATGCTGGGACAAGAACTGTCAAAAGGTATCAGTTAGGATGGTTCCAGGAGTCCACGGGAAGCTGGGAATCTGTGAGGTTCTCATTCATCAGAATTGGAAACCTGGTGAGCAGGAGCATGTGTGAGGCGGTTACTCCTAAACAGTGCTGTTCTGGGACCCTCTCCCCACAGACACTTAGAAGCAAACCTTTAAAGGATCTGACTGAGACCGTGTAATCTGTTCCAAAATGTCTTGGTGATATTTAAAGGAATGCCTTAATATGTATCTCCCAAAACCATAAAATCTGAAACTGACCAAGTCCAGAATCACCAGGCCTATGAACAAACAGGAAAATGACCTATAACCAGAGGACAGGATTGCATATGGGAATGTTAGGTTTAGAAGTATACTGTGTGTTTGGGAATGGAAAAGGAAACATAAGCATGAGGAGAGAAAATGGACATTAAAAACATTGTTGATCAAAATTCTTTATAGAGTACTAACCTTGAAAATGCACAAGTTACACTGATTCATGAGTGGGGGTAGGAGAGGGTCCTGTTTCTTCAGTGTTCTCAGTTTGTCTGGAACAATAATATAGGTAACACTTATTGGGCACGTGCAGTGTCCCACAAGTGGTAGCGATGTTTCCTAAAAGCCGCAGGTGGTACTCTTATTCTCTCTTGGTGCTTGGGGAATTCAAGGCACTCCAGTCTTTCATTTGGTGCTTGTTTTCTTTATAGCACTTAACATAACTGAAATGTATCTATTTTCTTTGTTTCTGAGGGCAGAGAGCCTGTCTCTTGTGTGCACTCTTGTATATTCAGTGATGCATATGGTATTTGGAACATAGAAGAGTGGTGCTGAGCAATTAATGTTAGGTGAATTAAAGAGAGTGAGGTAGCACACTATGGCCTTGGAGCTTGGGTAGGGCTAGGGCTTGAGGTAGGCCTGCCTGATGGCAGTGCCCATACTCTAACCACCTCTTTGTGTTGCTTCCCAAGTGAGTTTAATAAATTATGATATATCCACTCAGTTGAATGTTATGCAGCCATAAAAGAGGATATCATTAAAGCTCTGTATGTGCTACAAAAATAAATACGAACTGTTTGAACTGTGACTGTGTTAAGTTTGTTTACAGTGGACAAGGGCTCAAAGTAATATGTAAAATAAAAAGGGTTTTGTATTGATTAGATCATCAATGATATTTCTCTGGATTAAAACAACTTGCTGCAGGGCTATGGGTAGAGATCAGTGATATGTGTGTTTCCACCCTCAGTTTGATTACTAGTTTTCATTGAAAGGGGGAGAAAGTATGCTGGTGAGAGGGGCTGAGTGAGTGAAAGTTCGTGCTGTGCAGACTTGACAACTTGGGCTTGATCCCTAGGCCCCACATAAAAGTAGTGGGAGAGACGACGCCACACAGTTGTCACCTTCATGTGAATACTGTGACACACAATAATGAATTCATAAGAAAATGTGGGGGCAAGTGTTCGTGAGGGCAAAGCGGGGTTACTCACTGTCTGAAGGTGATGACTAAGGAAGAAGCATCCGGAAACTTGTTTGTTTGTAGCATTTGATCTCGAGCCCAGGGCCATGCTCATGTTAGACAAGTAGGCCTGAATTATACCCCATCCCTTTTTACTCTTAAGTTTATTCTGTACCTTAAGTACGAGCAGGATGACTTCACAGTTTGGTTAGCATGAGCAGGAAACTAGACACTCCAAGAATATGTTAAAGGAGTCTGCTTTTCTTTAAGAAGTATTCTCTCTGGGTGTTGGTGTTGGTTTAATCCCAGCACTTGGGAAGCAGAGGAAGGTATGGATTTCTATGAGTTCGAAGCCAACCTGTTTAACAGGACACCCAAGGCTACACCACAACCAAGACTACACAAAGAGACTTTGTTTTGGGGAGAACAAAAAAAAGTACTCTAGGACCAGCTGTGATTTGTTGGCCCAGATTTATTTATTTATTTATTTATTTATTTATTTATTTATTTATTTATTTATTTATTTTGAGACAGGGTTTCTCTGTATAGCCCTGGCTGTCCTGGAACTCACTTTGTAGACCAGGCTGGCCTTGAACTCAGAAATCCACCTGTCTCTGCCTCCCAAGTGCTGGGACTAAAGGCGTGCACCACCACCAGCCAGCGTTGGCCCAGGTTTAAAGCACAGAATCTATGATATGATTTTGAGTAGCTAGTCCTGGAAAGGGAAAGAGATGCAAGCCCAAGGACTCAAGTGTTCTGTGTGTTTATAGGATGGTAGTGACATGCGTGTTAGTTATGTTGTTTTTCACTGTGTAAAAACAACCTGGAAATTAAGCATGGGGGACTGATTACAATTTCAGAGCAGAAAGTTCATGACCTTAAGGATATATAAGTAGATGTCAAAGCTGAAGAAATGATGAGAGAAACATATGTTAGATATAGCCAGGGGAGCCAGTACATCATCTCATAGGGTGAGACCCAAGAGGTTGTCAGTAGTTGCAGATGCCAGAAAGGTTTAACCACACAGGAGAACAAAGAAAATACAAAATCAAAACAAATTTAGAAGAATAAGTAAATTGAACCCTGTTTTGTGACAATTATAAATCCACAGATGCTGTGTAAAGCTGAAAAACCAAGAAATAATGGCTCTTATCTTTTTTAGAACTGTGAAGACTGGCCAGCTAAAGAACTAAAAGCAGAACTTAAGTCTTTGGGTACCAGAGGGGTGAGACATAGCTTTGCTTGCTTGTGAACTGTTGGGTAAATTTGCCTTTTCTTAATATAAAATTCCACCCTTTCATCTCTGGCACAGCAAATAAATCTGTTTCCTATATTTCCTTTCCTTCTTTGAAGAGCTTCCCTATTATCTCAATATCTGAGATCCTTGCCAGATCCAGTGACATGTGGTGGAGTTTAGGAGCCTGTAAAGACTAAGCAACTTCTCAGGATCTACTTGAACTGTAAGATCAGGAGATATAACAGTTAATGCCAAGCCGGGTGGTGGTGGCGCACGCCTTTAATCCCAGCACTTGGGAGGCAGAGGCAGGCATATTTCTGGGTTCGAGGCTAGCCTGGTATACAGAGTGAGTTCCAGGACAGCCAAGGCCTCACAGAGAAACCCTGTCTTGAAAAAACAAAAACAAAACAAACAAAAAAACCCAGTGCCATTGTCTTCATAGACAGATCTAGGTCCATAGGCATAAAATAACTTAATATTGTAGCCACCAAACTGTCTTTCTAGTCTTTTTTTTGTTCTCTAGCAGGTGTCTTTCTTACCACACAGTTATGTTTCGAACTCAACATTATTGAACTTTTTCCATGGTCCTATCTGTCGCACGCCCACACGTCTCTGACCAGCAGAGACAGACAGGGACACCAAGGTGGGTTCAGAGCAGCTTGGACAGGGACGCCAAGGTAGATTCAGAGCAGCTTGCCTTCGCAGCTTCTGCTTTATTCTGCTTCTCTCTCTCTCTCAGGTTTCACACAGCTCCAGCTGTTCACTCACTCACTCTGGTCTCTCTAACACTGGTCTCTCTAATCTTCTAAATCTTCTAAATCACTTCCCCCTGGGACTGCCCACAATTTATCCTCTTCCATTTACTCATGTCACCTCACACCACCCAATCATAGATGCACACGTCCAAGGCAGCATGCAGGATTGGCTGATAGAATGGTATCGCGAGATGTTGCGCTAATCTCTCCAATGAGTTACACGAGTTACACGTGCTGCTTTTACTGCACATGACTGAGACTGGGATAAACAAGCCCTGAGATCACAGGGCTTGGCATAGAGCCAGGGCACCATCTTTGGCCCGTGAGGCTGCTCCTGCTCCTGCTCCCCACACCTATCTTTTTTTTTTTTTTTTGGTTTTTCGAGACAGGGTTTCTCTGTATAGCCCTGGCTGTCCTGGAACTCACTTTGTAGACTAGGCTGGCTTAAAACTCAGAAATTCGCCTGCTTCTGCCTCCCAAGTGCTGGGATTAAAGGCATGCCCCACCACGCCTGGCCCCACACCTATCTTTTTTCAGAGTTGAAAACTCTGGATAATGAGTTTCTGCCTCTTCCTGACTTCTAACATGATTTTTTTCCTGAATAGTCATCCCTTGTACCTCTATTTCAGATCATCTTGGCAAAATCACATCATGGATGAACCATAAACCTTTAAAAAAAACCATAAAAACCATTTCCAGGTTTCCTATTACCAAGCAGCTGAATGCTGGGGTGAGGGAGGTGGTAAGGAATCTTATAACCCAGCTGAAGTTTGACATCATAAACTTGAAGCAAAACTCAATGGACACTTAAGAATATACAGTAAGCTGAGCATGGTGGCGCATGCCTTTAATCCCAGCACTTGGGAGGCAGAGGCAGGCGGATTTCTGAATTCGAGGCCAGCCTGGTCTACAGAGTGAGTTCCAGGACAGCCAGGGCTACACAGAGAAACCCTGTCTCGAAAAACCTTAAAAAAAAAAAAAAAAAAAGGATATACAGTAATCGGCTGGAGAGATGGCTCAGCAGTTAAGAGCACTGATGACTGAGTTCAAATCCCAGCAACCACATGGTGGCTCACAACCATCTGTAATGAGATCTGACTCCCTCTTCTGGAATGTCTGAAGACAACTACAGTGTACTTACATATAATAAATAAAATACATCTTTTAAAAAATATACAGAAATCAAAAAATACTTTTTTTGTAAAGAAAATCAAGTATGTAGCACATATGTGTGATTAATCTCAACTACTCAGAAAGCTAATTCAGGAGAACTCAAGTTCAAGACTAGCCTGGGCAATTTACTTTGCCTCAAAAAGTAGGGTTAGGAATGTAGCCCTCCGTGTAGAGCATCTGTATAGCACAGATAACTTTGGTTTTGATCTCTAGCATGACTAATTAAAACTTTGAAGACAGCTCTTTTTTCTTCCTGTGTGCTTCCTATAATCTCCTCTCGTGTAGTTAGACATGGCCTCAGTCAGTCCTCTTGGCTCTAGATTTATACATTTAATTGCTTACCTGATATCTTTACTTAAGTACCCTAAAGTCTTTCCAGTTTAGTCAGTTCCAAGTGGAGCTTTAGTTCGGTTTTCACCTCCCAATCTACTACCATTGCTCTCTAGTCTAAGTAACCTCCTTCTCCACTTTTTTAGACAGAACAGGAGTCATACTTGCTTGTTTTCCTGGAGTCCACCTGTTATCTACTCCTCAGTTTATCTGTTGACTGTGTCCTCGCCACTTCCTGGGCCTCAGGAGATAGCTGTTATCTCCTTACTCTTTTTGTTTTCTTGGTCTCTGATTTTTTTTCTTAACTTCTGTCTGTTGCAGTATCCAGAATTTTCTGGCAATCTCATACAGCCATGTCACTCTTTGTTTAAACTCCTTCAGTAGCTTCTCAGCCCTAGAACGGGAGCCTGGACTCTGATCTAGCTCTAGCCCCACTCTCCCACATGCTGCTCATTCATCTTACCAGTAGCAGTTTACTTGCTAAACCTTGATACCCCTTTGGTTCTTAAGACTTTCAAATTCTGTTTACCTGTGACCTTCTGGCTGGCGACTCACCAATGCAAATCCCTTACTACAGGAACACACACACACACACACACACACACACACACACACACACACACAGTATTTGCATTCTTGGTAGAGGGTTATAGTTTTATATACTTGCCTTAAAGAGACTGACAAGGGAAGTAGTTATAGATTCAGAATGTAACTCAACAGTGATCCACAAGTCTAACTCTTCCATCAAGCCTGAGTCTTACCTAACAGATACTTTAATAAGGACAGTGACAAAGAACTACCACCTTCATCCTTTGAAAACTGAGTGTTAAAAAAATGTTCTTTCTCAAAGAAAAGTTGGCTTAAATGTTCCTACATAATTGAAAATTTCCTTATCTGACTCAAGTCTTCTAACCTTTGAACTTCATATTCCTGTGGGGGTTTTTGCTGGTTTGGTTTGGTTTGGTTTGGTTTGGTTTGGTTTGGTTTGATTTGGTTTTGACCATTCTTAGGAATTTGGCATCTTGGGCCTCAGAATGCATCCATCTGTCTATGAATATTCCACCCAGAGGGTCTTGTGTTGCTATGGTCTGAATGTTAGTGTCCCCCTCCTCCCCCAAATTACTATGCTGGACTTTGCCCCCCCCCCATACTGACAATATTTAGAGGTGGTACCTTTTGGAGGTGACCAGATAACAAGAGTGGAACCCTCATAAATGGGATTAGTGCTCTTATAAAAGAGGCTGAAGGAAATGTCATAGCCACCTAGAACTGCAGTGTGACCTGATTTGGAAGTAGAACTTTTAAGTATGTTAATAGTTACGGATTAAGATGACATTTTACTAATTAGCATGAACCAAAATCCAGTGACCAATGAGTAGCAGGAGGGTACAGAGCTCATGAGAGAGAACCTGAGCGAGGAGCTAATCAGAGATGGAAGTGATTCTTCCACAGCCAGCAAGCAAAAATTGTCAGCAGAAACTGGGAGAGAAGCCTGAGCTTAGACTTGTGGCTTCCAGAATTCTGAAAGAACAGGCTTTAGTTGTTGTAGTCCAACAAATTTGTGATGATTTTTTTATAATAGCCACAGGAAACTAATAAAAAGGAGAGTCCAAAATTGAACAGTCTAGCAGGTTTGGTTTGGCAGTGTGGAAGTGCAGCTCTTTCTCTGGATCTGGCCTGAAGTTCTACCGATGGCATTGGTGATCTGAACACTGACTCGGCCTTGGCTCACTCTTGGTTAAACCGAGGTCTTCTTTCAGAGTCTCATCTTAAGCCACATAATTTTATTCATTCAGCCTGTAAAAACAATTTTTGAATCCTGATTTGTCACCAGTCTTACTGTTTCTAGTAGAGACTTTTATCACTATTCAGTGTCATGAACATATTGTGGGCTTATAGATCTTGGCAAAATCAGTGGCCCTTGATAAAAAGCTGTGGCCCTTCCTAGAGGAAAATATAATATATATAGATGGACACAGAAAATGTAAGAAGGCATAGTTAGTTGGATTATATTTTGAAGTCTCACATGGTTTATGGATCTAGAGTTAAGAATCCTTAGACTAGGCTGGCATGGCAGTTCACATTTATAATCCCAGCACCTGTGAGACTGAAGCTGGACGATCCTGAGTTTGAGGGCAACCTTCACTAGTGAGACCCTGCCTTAGAAAACAAACAACAGAAACCAGCCACCGTCACCCCCAGTTTGCATTGAGTATTAGTATTAGTTAAGGTATGCACTGCTTCTAGAAGCTCTAAAAAAGACTCTTTCCCTTTTAGCATGCAGAGGTAGCCTTGCATTCTTTACACATAGCCCTTCTCCATCTTCAAACCCTCCACTGATTCTGACCTTCCCCCTCCCCCCCAAAATAACTTTGTGATTGCAGGAAGCTCACTTGGCTGGTCCAAGATGGTCCCTTCCTCATGAGACCAATTGATTAGCACATTCTCCAATCTATAACCATATAGATTTCTCCTAGGCTTATGAAGAACATTGTCACAGGGTCTAGAGATAAGACCTGGCCATCTTTGGAGAAGTCATTATTCTGTTTCCTGTACATAATGCACTAGCACTGACACCCTGTGATTACAGTTCTCTCTTTCACAGTGTCTACAAATTATTTCTTTATGATCAGTTCCTAGTTTTACTAATGGTTAGTAGTGGCTTAAGTGGCCCTATATTTGGACAATTCTACATTTTTATTTGTAAGTGTTGGAGTGCTGATTATTTCTTACTGTCTCTTTTCCGTAATTCCTCAAAAGTCTTTTTGGTTTTTAGAGACAGGGTTTCTCTGTGTAGCCCTGGCTGTCCTGGAACTCTCTCTGTAGACCAGGCTGACCTCGAACTCAGAAATCCGCCTGGCTTCCTCAAAAGTCTTATTAGTGATGGAGTTTCTTGTTTCTGTTGTCACCAGACTAACTCATGAAACTAAAAATCCTATATCCAGGTGGTGGCAGTTGCTATAAGTATTCATTTGTCAAGTATTTAAGTACATACTGTTCCTGTGTGCTCTTGGTGGGGAAGGTAAGATAAGTGTAACATGTACTATATAATGGAGAAAAGAGACATGAAATAAAAAATGTAAAGTAATTGTTACTAACTCTGTGACTATTCTAAAATATTGTGATACTAACAGTTCACCCTCACTTCCCTAAAGAAATGGTATTTAAGCTGAGGCAGAAGCCGGAGCATAAGCAGATACTAAAGAGGAAGACAGAGGAGATCACTTCCTCTTTTTTTTTTTTTTTTTTTTTTTCATGAAGACCAAAAGGCCCAAAATACTCAGTGAGCAGCATTTAGAGAGTAAGGGGAGGATGCTATACTGAAGGGCTGTAAAGGGAGGCAGTGTCTCCTAGACTTTTGGGGATTGGGACATTATAAAAGTGATTTGAGATTATTGGAAGAGGTCTTTGTGATTTTTTTAAAAAAATCGTGGAGCTGAGGTTGTATTCAGAGGCAGTGTGTGTGTGCTTAGCATGTGTGACAGTCCAGAGTGAAGGCTTCATTTCACACTGGGAGTATGGACCACTCAGCAGTATCACCTCCATCCAGCATGTGGCTCAACCTTCAGTACCCAGAACCACAGAAATCAAAAGGCATGATGGGGGAGCCTGATGGCAGATGCTGCTAGCTTATTTGTTTTTCAGACATCTTTTTTTTTTTTTTAAAGATTTATTTATTTATTATATGTAAGTACACTGTAGCTGTCTTCAGACACACCAGAAGAGGGCATCAGATCTTATTACGGATGGTTGTGAGTCACCATGTGGTTGCTGGGATTTGAACTCAGGACCTTCAGAAGAGCAGTCAATGCTCTTAGCCTCTGAGCCATCTCACCAGCCCTTTCAGACATCTTTATGAGCACAAAATAATTGGTTTCATTATAACTTTTTCATAGATGCATTTAATGTACTTTGATCATGTAAAATTAATAAAACAAATTGTGACAAGATAAGTGTTTTATCATTTATATTGTGTTTTGCCAGAAACTTAGGCCTCTTGCTTTCACCAACCTTAATCTCATTGCCAGGCATGGTGATCCAGACTCCTACTCCTAAGTTTAATGTGACGATTTTCACACTCCTTACCTCCATCATTCATCTCTTAGACTATATATATATATATATATATATATATATATATATTTATTTATTTATTTATTTCTGAACTGGTCCATTGTTGTCCTGTGTCCATTGTCCTGTGTCCATTGTTTCTTTTTTCCCAGTCTATTCCCTATAGTCTGAGATCCTTCTGTGTTCTGTAGCTTAAAATACTGTCCATGGTAATGTCATGTCTGAGCCTAACCCTGATCCTAAAAATGGCCCTCTCCTTCCCAACCTTACTTACAGCACTTGGTAGTGTGTGTGTGTGTGTGTGTGTGTGTGTGTGTGTGTGCGTGTGTGTGTGTGAAAGAGAGAGTGTGTGTCCAGTGTATGCATTGTACTTAGAAATATTAGGTACTCAATATTCTTTGATACGAGCTGACATCTTAAGGCCAGTACTTAGGTTAATGAATAATAAGAGCTGGGTGTGGTGGCACACGCCTTTAATCCCAGCACTTGAGAGGCAGAGGCAGGCGGATTTCTGAGTTCGAGGCCAGCCTGGTCTCTACAGAGTGAGTTCTAGGACAGCCAGGGCTACACAGATAAACCCTGTCTTGGGGAAAAAACAAACAAACAAACAGCTGGAATAAACCTATATTTCTAGTTTCAAGTTTCATTTTAGCTTTTTGCCTTTCTTTTCCAAATTTGATTTTTTAAAAAAAATCCTTTATCATAGCTAAAGAGAGCAGATTTCACAAGTTGAAGTATTAGCTTTGTCAGTTTCTTTTTGTGTTTCTTTGCATTGCTTTTTAAAGCTATTTGTTAGCTTATTGAAAGTCATTTTAGTTTAAAAAGTATGATCTAAGTAGTACATGCCATTTTACAACACTATAATACCTTTTATTCAAGGCACCTCACATGTATATGGAACCATCTAAGATGAAAATTCAGAAAAAGCAACTAGTATTGATAATTAAATTAAATGCTGATAGCAATTTCTTATTACCAATTACTGAAATAGTAACTTTTACAAATTTTGTAATATTTATACGTACAAAGTCAATATATCAAAAGCAAAACTAAAAAGGCAGTTGTACTTTTTGTATGCTAGGATCAGTTAGACAATAAAAAATTTAAGATACCATTTAAAAACATAGTATTGGTGGTTAAAAACTACAAATCATTTTGTAAGAAAGGAGATTAAGTAAACAATATTTTTCTTTCATATTCATGGATTCAGAGACAGTATTCTACTTATTTATTAATGTTTGTTTGTTTGTTTTTAAAGACAAGGTTTCTCTAGTAGTGACTGTTCTGGGAAGTGCCTGAAAACTCACAGAAATCCACCTGCCTCTGTCTCCCAAGTGCTGGGATTAAAGGCATGTGCCAGCAGCAGAGCAGAGAGTATATTTTTCCCCCTTGTTCTGGTCCCGCTCGCTCTACTCGGCCCCGCTCGCTCCGGCCGCCCCCGTATGGCCCCTGCTTGTTCCAGCCTGCCTGCTCGCTCCAGTCGCCCCGCTCGCTCTGATCGGCTCCGCTTGCTCCGGTTGGCCCCACTCTTTCCTGCAGTCCCCGTTTGGCCCCACTCGCTCCGGCCCGGCTAGCTGGCCATCCCCGGTTGCTCCGGCTATCCCTGTTCGGCTCTGCTCGCTCCGGACAGCCTCGCTTGCTCCGGTTGGTCGCAGAGAGTATTCTTAATATAGCACTACTCTGAATTGACCTATACAACCCTATAAAAATTACATGGTGTTTTTGTTTGCTGCTGCTGCTGCTGCTGCTCCTCCTCCTCCTCCCCTCCTCCTCCTCCTCTTCCTCCTCCTCCTCTTCCTCCTCCTTCTTCTTCGTTTTAGAGAGACTGATAAATGGCCCCTAAAACTCACATGATAGCATAGGGGACATAATAAAAAAGTCTTGAAAAAGAACAAAAAAGTTCTGAACTTGGGAGATGGTTCAGTCCGTAGCATCTGCTGCACAGTGTAGTGGCTGGCTCCTGCTGTGGGTGAGCCATGCAGAGGGTGGGCCTTGTGCCAGACCTCTATATGCTTGATTTTCTATTTATTGATATTTCCTTGAAAGACACTGATATAAAAGTATGTTTCACCCCTCTTTGAGAGGTACTTTCAGAGATAAGTTAAGACCTACCTCAACAAGTGTCTTTGATCATATTGTACATAAATGTTTGCCTTTTTTTCCGTGTTCATTGCTATATAGACAGCTCGGATTATGAAAACTTGAAACTGCCTCTTGTATGATTTCTTCAGTTTTCCTCTACTGTGACTGAATTTATGGCTGTTCTCTTTCCCTGTTTCTTCCCTACCTCCTGTCTTAGCTACTGAGCTTAAACATCTCTTGACAAGTGTTTTCTGCCTTGTTAGGGTCAGCTATACAGCTCCTAGCTTGTTTCCTGTACCTGATAGTCCAATCTTTGTCAGTCTGGTCAAGTTCTAGGACTAATGGTACAAGAATAAAGAGGTGATTTAAAAATAAGACAAAGGCCGGGTGGTGGTGGTACATGCCTTTAATCCTAGCACTTGGGAGGCAGGCGGATTTCTGAGTTCGAGGCCAGCCTGGCCTACATAGTTCCAGGACAGCCAGGGCTATACAGAGAAACCCTGTCTCGGAAAAATAAATAAATAAATAAACAAACAAACAAACAAACAAAAGTGCACCCATATTCTTTATATTTCTGCCCAAGGGTTAATGTCTTGGATACTGTTCTGAATTATTGCAATAGGGTCTTGTTATGTAGCCCAAGCTAGCTTTGACCCCTGGATTCAAATGATTCTCCTGCCTTACTATCCAGAGATTCTGTGTCTGCAATTTTACTACGCTGCACTCAGCTTCCTCTGGATTGTATTGTAACTGTTGTTTGAGACCGAGCCTCACCAGGTAGCCCAGGCTGACTAGAATTTGATGAATCTCTCTCGGCCTGCTTAGTGCTTTCACTCCTAACACCTGCCGCTGCCTGGCTTGCTCTGGATTCTTGGTGTCCTAGATCCCTGTGTGCATCAGCATTATTGAGTCAGTCATTAACTTTGGTTGGTCTTGTGGCAGACAAAACCAGAAGGCTCTGTTGACTGAGCTGGGTCTCTAGATATTCACTTCCTGATTTTAACAGGAAATTCAATCGCATGTGTTTAAGTAGATGATTCGGTTGACTAGGAACTCAGCGCCAGAAGATAACCCAAGAGGAAGTACAAATTCATAGAGAAATATCTAGCAGGCAGTTGAATGATAAGTGCTAAATTTCAAGAGAGGTTTAGACTTACATATTATTGTCATGTAGGTGGCTGTTTGCTGAGAAAAGTGAGCAGTGGACAGAACCTTGGAAAATGAGGAGTGGTCAGAGGCAAGCAGAAAGCACAATGAATAGGAGCCAAGTAAAGAAAGGGCCTGAAGGAGTCATATTCAAGACTGAAATCCTTTCTTGGAATAGGCAGTAAGGTAGTTTAAATACTTAACACTTCTGTTGTGCTCTGGTACCACTTCTGTCTGAGACTGAGCTACCATTTTTACTTCCTTGGATTTATAGCATTGCTCTTGAATGAGATATTTGTTACATCAGTTGTAATAAAAATTATTTTTGAGCATGACTTTTCATGTAAAGTGATTTGTATTAGCCATCATTTAAAATTGCTTTTAAGATGCTTTTTATTATGCCATGGAGAACATCCAACAAATATGTTTGAGTTCTAAGGATGTGAAAAATAATCAAAATCCATTTGAGATGTGCAGTAACTAAGTACAGAAGACAAATGATAATGGATGGCTATTGACAGCGCAGCTTGCTGACAGTCGGCTGTGCATGGCTCATCTTGCAGTGCTGTCCCATACAGCTAGCACTGTAAGTGTGCAGAAGATAATATGTTGCCTCCTTTAAAATCCTGAATAAAAAGAAAATAACTAGACATATTTCTTTAGAACATGGCCAAAGAAGTAAAAATTGCCATTTAGGAAAATAAATGTATGTACTTTTTAAAACATTATATTCAAAAGTAAAAAGTGAGTAGAATAATATTCAAGAGACTACATAGTTTGACTATTTTGTTAAAAATAAAGCTAGAGCACAATTGAAAGGAGCTTTGAATTTTTAATTAGTTTTATTTAACATTTAAACTGATATTCAAGAATGAGAATAACAGAAATGTTCTTAGATATAAAAATGCAACTTTACTATAATATTTTCCTTAGAAGAATTTCTGAGGGACGGATACTACTGATGGAAGGTGAGATGTGAGGAGGGTGTATATCCATCCATCCATTCATCCATCCACTTCCTGGGTGCAGGGGTGCTGAAATACTGGTTTTACATTGTTACCAGCATTTCTTTTTTTAAAAAATATTTATTTATTTATTTATTTATTTATTTATTATATGTAAGTACACTGTAGCTGTCTTCAGACACTCCAGAAAAGAGCCTCAGATTTCATTAAGGATGGTTGTGAGCCACCATGTGGTTGCTGGTTACCAGCATTTCTGTGAGTGTTTTTGGATGATGAACACCTGAACTCCTAAATTAGTAAAACTGATAGTTCTTCTGCAGGCTTGTAAAGAACAGAAAAGTCTACCTTCTCCCCGGAAGAGCATTCTTCTTACCTGCCTTCTGCATGCTTGCCTCCTTATCTGCTTTTGGCTTCAACCTACCATCAGTCCTAATCTCTGGGTCAGTGAGATATAGAAAAAACTCTTCTCTCAAATATATCACTTAGGTTCCTTACTTCTGTGTTGCTTACTCGGTGTTCATCTCTTCTCTCACCCTCTATCCCTTGGCTAGATGTCACATTAAAGCTCATGGTGCCTGGGAGTAGATGGCTCAATTAAATAGGATTTCTAGGAGTTCGTGGTTTAGCTCAGAATAGAGTACTTTCCCAGCATATCTAGGGGTCTGTGTTCAATATGATTTCTGGGGTTTTGTTTTGTTCATTTAAATAGATGCTGGAAGACAGCTCCAAGCGTTAACTAGTACACTAGTTACTAGTACACTAATGCACTAGTGAGGGAATAGACTGTGATGAGTTAGTTTTCTGAGGAGATCCTAAGCAGAGAGAAAAATATAAAAAAAATAGAATCGGGAAAGTTTGGCTGATCCAAAAGGAACTCACCTCTTAATAAGGGATTCCCACCATTCTGATAACCCATCTCACAAGGAAGGCTACATCTGCACATTCTCAGGCTTTTGTTTAATCTTTTCTGTAAAACTACAACTCTGCTGCAGGAAGAGAGAAGCTAAGAACTCTCCTCTCTAGTTGTCATCAAAAGGATAAATAAACCTTTTTCCCTTGTCTCCCATATTCTCCTAGTGGCTGAAAGGCTATGTGTGGTCCTATGGTCTTGCCTAGGAAATGAGGGAAAGCAGCCTGCGAGTGAATAAATAAAAACCAGAATGATTTGACATAGATGGACCTACAAAGATGTCTTCCAGGCCTCCTTTCCTGGAGCTGGGTAGAAATACTCAAGAAGTACTGTTAGCTCATCCAAATCAAGACTAGAGAGTTTTCTTGGAATGAGAAGAAATGAATCCCTTTCCCTGTATAAACATTTCCCATGGTCCTCTCCTGATTCTTGCCTTGCTGTTGACTTGATCTGCTATGTATGATGGGTACTCAGATTCATCAAAATGAAAGAATGAGAAGCACATTTAAAAAATATGGCTGCTTTGTATATCATTATTCTGCTAAGAAAAAGCATAAACTATGAAAAACCCTAGACTATGTCTAGGGGGCAGAGTCTCAGAAATTACTACCTAGTGGTCAGGTAGAAGAAGAAGAAATAAAGATAGCAATACTCAGGACCCTATGAAGAGCTGCAGTTTGGAGCAGGTCATAGCTAGGATGCTGTTGCTTATAGCAGTGGTTCTCAACCTTCCTAAACTGTGACCCTTTAATACAGTTCCTGTCATGGTAAACCATAAAATTATTTTCATTGCTACTTTATAACTAATTTTGCTACTGTTATGAATTGTAATGTAAATATCTGATATGGAGGGTGGTCTTAGGTGACCCCTGTGAAAGGATAATTAAACACATACCCACAGCCATGCCCAAAGGGGTCATGACCCACAGGTTGAGAAGTACTTGCTTAGAGGTCAGTTTGGAAGAGAGTGTCTTGAGATGACCGGAAAGTCAATGGTTTCACTGGAGTGGCTGGAGGCAGAAAAGTTAAAAATGAAATGTTGATGGGACAAATGGACATCAGCCTGGTGGTAGGTACAGACTACTCCTGAAATAGCAGCAGTAAAGAGTAGTTTTAAGATGATAGTGTCACTTCTTTGAAATAGACAAGACCAGCAGGTTTAAGCAGAGGGCAGGCAAAAGCAGGAATAATCATTGATAGAAAGTTCCTGTGAAATGGCTAGAGTGGCTCTTTGTTACTTTATTATAATACTAAACCAAACCAGAAAAAAGGGATTAGAGGAATAAAACACACTTATGTACCATACAGGACATTTTGTCAACAGTGGGTGTGTGTACCCAGGTGGTCCCATAAGATTATATCACTTAGTGATGTCATCACCTTATTAACTTGTCTGAGCATACCCTATAATATCCATACTGCAAGGATTATCTCCTAACCACACAGTTCTCAGCACAAGTCCTGTCATTAAGCATTGCATGATCATATGTACAAGGTTGAGAATGGAAATGAACAGAAAAGAGAAAAGGAAATATAAAACATTTTCAGCAACACTTAATACCAGTAAAAGTAAGAACAGCGGTTCTGCTCCTATCCTTGTTAGGAAGGTTTCGAACCACTGCCTCAGTGAAAGTATAGAAACATAAGCACAGGTCCTGTCTGTGCAAGTGGACAAAAGAATGAAAGCTACACATAAGTCTAGTAGCTGGCCACTAAAAGTAAGATTTTTAAAATTAGGAACGAAAATAAAGAATATTGGTTTTTTTTTTTCTTTATAAGGCTGTGTTTTGTTTTGTTTTTAAGTCATAAAGGCTAGAACTTTTCAGTCAATACAAGGAAAGAAAAAAGTTAGAAAGAGGAAATTTGTAGACTAAAGAGATTATAATCTTTCAGGCGGGAAAGTAATCAGAACACATGTGCCAATGGAAGCCTTCAACTCTGGTGAGTTTAATCTTACCTGTTTATAGGAATCAACTCATAAAACATGAGCCATCAAAGACCACTGACACGGAGACTAGGGTGGTAGCTCCCCGGGTGGAATGCGTGCTGCACAAACATGAGGGCCGCGGTTGGCATCCCTACTACCCAATGGAAGCTGGGTGGCAAGGCAGGAGTGGGATCCTGTCTCCGTATGGAAGATGGAGAGCAATCCAAGGAGATGCTGGACATCAGCCCCAGGCCTTCACATGTACACATTTGTGTCTACCTAATCACATGTGAATACAGTTGCATATCATACAACACATATGCCAAAAAAAGATATTTGACACAAACTTTTTAGTATCTTTTTTTTAATTTCACTTGATCACTCTTCTTTCATCAAGTATGTTTTTTACTTTTATTTTTTAACTAAGAAATGAAGCTAGGGCTTCACACTTGGCCAGGAGATGCTCTACCACAAAACTACATCCTAGCCCCTCCTTACATCAGCTAAGTGTTTTCCATGTGCCAGACATATTGGAGGAGATGCTGGATCTCACCTTCTAAAAGAAAAGAGCCAAAAATAAACAGCCACTTACTGATACAGTACAATGAATGCCAAAAGGGATGCAATTCTAGGGTACCATGGCAACTTGAAAATCTACCCAAATCAGTCTCTGGAAGAAGGAAAGCATGCTGGAGAAGACATTTTAAACAGAATTCAAAATCTCAGAAAGTGGTTGGCCAAGGGTGTGGTGTGATTAGCATTTTAGGAAGAGGAAATAAGATATACAGGCTGGAAGTAAGAGGCCCCGTGAGCTTCGAGCCTATAACCTGTTTTAACCATACCAGCAGAAAAGCATTTTGCTGGGTTCTTGCTTCTGTACCACCCTCACCCCAAGAGGTTTATAGCAAATTGAAGGTTCTTGGGGCTTGGGAGGGAGCCATTAACCCACACAGAACAGGGTAACTGCTCCATGTGTGAGAAATTTGACTTTTATTAGGTAAAATCCTGTTAAATTAATCATGTGCCAAGTTTCAGACTAGTAGAATGTGAGAATGGATTTTATCCATTAGTTCAGATGAGTAACCTTAAAATGTTGCATTACTTATTTAATACTTTACTTATCTTATGTTTGTGTCTGTGTTGACTAGTGTGTGACATGGTATGCATGTGGGATTCGGGACAGCTGTGGAAACTGATCCTCTACTTGTACTGTGTATACCCTGGGGATCGAGCTAAGGTCATCAGGCCTGACAGCAAGTGCCTTTTCCAGCTGAGCTATCTCACTGCTCTACAGCCTGTAAAATATTTATATCTCTAGGGCAGAAGTACTACTGGTCAGTGATAAAACACTTGGCCTGACATGCCCAGGTTAGATCTCCAGCACCACAAATAATAAGAATAAAGTAAAATCCTTAAATATTTACATTTTTCTTCATACTGGAATATTTTCCTTTTCCCATTCCAAATAAAATCTTTCTAGAACTCTGTCATCTTAAATTTGTACTCCACTTTCTGGTAGATCTAAGGTTCACTGTGTTTTTTGTTTTACTACTAGGAATCAGTCCTAAGGCCTCATGCATACTAGCAAGGATTCTTCAGCCGAAGCCCCAGCCCCAGCCCCAGCCCCAGTCTGTATTTTAGATATTTCCATGCCCCATCCTTTCTGCTTGGATAACTTTTCAAGGGTTCTGTTTACCTTTCACTGACCCTGTACCATATGTTCTTTTCCTTTCCTGCCTTTCTAAACACTCTGCTTCCCAGTGTTTTCTCATTGTGCTGATACTGTGTCAATCATACCACCCTGATCAGTGAGCTTAGAGGTTCCATAAATTCTTTCTTTTTTATTTATTATTAATATTATTTTAGTTTTCAAATTTTATCTATGCAGGAGTTCTTCCTGCATGTATGTCTGTGCACCACGTGCGTGCCTTATACACAAACATTATAAAAGAGAAGTTCAGAACCCTTGGAACTGGAGTTCCAAGGCTGTGTGAGCCAATATCTGTGTGCTGGGAATTAAACCTTAGTCCTCTGCACAACAGTCAAGTGCTCTTAACCACTGAGCCATTTCTCCTGCCAAGGACTATAAATTTTAAGAATAGTGGTTATCACATTTTTTTATATTTGTTTTGCTTCTGAGTACATAAGTTATAAAATGTACTTGTGAAGCTGGGAAGGTAGCTTAATTGGTAAAGTACTTTACTTGCCTTGCAAGCAAGAGGACCTTAGTTGGATCCCCAGATCCACTTTTAAAATGCCAGGCATACCCGGGTGTGGTGGCGCACGCCTTTAATCCCAGCACTCGGGAGGCAGAGGCAGGCAGATTTCTGAGTTCGAGGTCAGCCTGGTCTACAAAGTGAGTTCCAGGACAGCCAGGGCTATACAGAGAAACCCTGTCTCGAAAAACAAAGCAAAACAAAACAAAATGCCAGGCATGGTAGGATGTATTTGTAATCCCAGAACTGGAGGTGAAGTCAGGAAGATCCTTGGAATTTACTAGCCTAATTGGTGAGCCCAGACCAGAGATCTTGTCTCAAAGAAGATGAAAAATGTTCTGAGTGTTCACACCTGAGGGTGTCCTCTGGCCTCCACATGCACACACTTCGCACACGCACATGGACATGCACACACATGCATAAAAAGTTCATCAAGGTGAGGATCCCATACTTGTTTGGTGCTTATTAAGAAGGAAATAAAAGCCTCATTATTGTTTCTGCGCTCAGCAGGAAAATATATATAGGAAACAAAATTTAAGACTTTGAGTTTTTCTTACTATTTTTTTATAGTGCTGAGGCTTTACAGCAGGTCTTCAACACATGCTAAGCAAACACTTTGCTATCCCCAGTCCTTAAGTTCTTATATAGTCTAATATTTTGTAATGTCTGTAATTTCAGATTTTCATTATGATTTGTTTGCTCAGCTCTACAACTAATGAATGCAAAGAAATTAGGCAGTTCTCTCTTAAGAAATCTGAAGAACATGAAAGTAAAGTGGTTCTGAATTTGAACAAAATTGCTAATGACATATTTTAATAGTTCATAATTACATAGATAATCCATGCTTCAATATGTTTTGACAAAATAAATTGTTTAAATACAAACAAATGGCATTAAATTTGCAGTAGAACCACTTAATCACAATGGGCAGCTGTTCAGAGCTATTAATACCATTTCATTGTTCATTTATTTTTATAATTAGAAGGAATAATGAAGTAGGATATATACACTACAGTATTAAGTGGTTGTGGAACCTCATTTTCTTCTCCTGAATAATAAATACTGCTTCCTGAAACAGGAGCCCACATGTCTCATTCTTGTAGTTATACATTGCATTCTTACTGATGTAAATGCTTTCAGAACCATTTGCATTTGGGTGAATTCTATGGAGTAGGAGTAAACATATAGTCTATTGAGAGTTCATTTGGATCCAGCAGTTCTTAGTGGGTGGGGACTCCTGTAGAATTTCACAGTTGTCTTCAGTAGGTTTGCTGGATTTTGTTTGGCATACTTTTGCTGTTCTTTTGTAGCCTGAGAACACTAGGGATGTTCTCTCACCACCAGCAAATAAGTCCAGTTTTGTAAAAATTTAAAAATCAGAGATTAAGAAACCTGTCAGAGCTGCTCAGCTGGTAAGTAGTTGGTTTAGACTTTGTACCCCTGGTATTGCTGATTCAGTAATCACAGTTTCCTCTGACTGTGTTGTAAAACTATGTGAAGCCACAGAGAGAAAGGACATCACAGAAGACTTAAGTTTTATACCAAGCAAATGTGCAGATCCTTTTGGATATTCTCTTGCTGTTGTTGTTTTGTTTGTTTTGTTTTGATTGTTTATGAGACAGGGTTTCTCTGCCTGCCTCCGGAGTGCTGGGATTAAAGGTGTGTGCCACCGCCTCTTGGTATCCTTTGGGCATTCCTTAATCTGCATTTTCTGCCAATTCATTTTGAAAAATATCAAATGAAACACTTAAAACCCCATTTAGGTTTCTTTCTTTCTCTTTTCTTTTCTTTTCTTTCTTTTTGGTTGTTCCATTTAATATAGTGTTGGATAATTTTCTAAGATTTAAGTTATTAGCACACCTTTTCAGTGCTTGTATTTTAAAACAGCATAATTGCATAATTATCTGTGCAACAGGTACTGCTGGAAAGTAGACAATCTGCCCTGGATTTTAAAGTTTCTTAATGTGATGTCTGTCTCTGTCACTAGTTGAGGAACATTGTGTGGCAGGCTTTTCTTCAATTTAAGTTTTCTCTGATGCTGAGAGTAGAAGCCAGGACCTTACATGTGTTATTCAAATGAGTTACATCTCTGGCAATTTACATATACTGTGTTATCCTCCCTTTCCACACACTCGCACATACCACTTTATTTCATTAATGAAGGTGTAGTGTGTTAAGCAGCAAAAAGTGTAGGCAGCACCTATCATAGCACATTGTAGAAACATGTACCTCCTACTTTCTATATATCTAAAGTCCTTTCATAGAAAATGTTTTTATTGTGACCCTCCTTTCTCTCCTCTCCTCTTTCCCTCCCTCCTTTCCTTCCTCATTTCCTCCCCTTCCCCCCCAATAAGAAAAAATTGAGGGACAAAATTTAAATGGGAGTGGTAGGTGTGACTTTTCATACTAGTGACATCTTTATTCTTTAGTAGACAAATACTCTATAACCATCTGGTTTCTTTTGCTTGGCAACATGCTTACAGAAAAACATTTTCCTACTAGTGTTCTTTACATATTATGGTTATACTTTATTACTAGCACTCAATACTTCTTTACATATTATGGTTATACTTTATTACTAGCACTCAATACTTCAGTCATGATTGGCTTACCTGTGAAGTTACCTTTTGGTGTCAGTGTGCTGTGTGTGATCCCTTCCCTTTTTCTTTTTTTTTTTTTTTTTTTTTTTTTTTTTTTTTTTTTTGGTTTTTCGAGACAGGGTTTCTCTGTATAGCCCTGGCTGTCCTGGAACTCACTTGGTAGACCAGGCTGGCCTCGAACTCAGAAATCCGCCTGCCTCTGCCTCCCGAGTGCTGGGATTAAAGGCGTGCGCCACCACGCCCGGCCCCTTCCCTTTTTCTTCACAGCACACACAGGACAGACAAGATGGGTGACAGGAGGAAGGGGGGTTGCCTGCCCTCTGCTCTCTACCCCCTGCTCCATGTCCCTGCTTGCTGCCCTGTCTTTGGTGGCTTCTCATAGATCACCTTTCTCCTCATAGATCACCCTTTTCTCTCATTCTGACTTGTTCTAAATGGGCAGGAGAAGCAGGGGCTCCTTTGTAGTTGTACAGAAAGTACCAAATGTGGAGGATCAAAGATCAAGGAACTTAGTTTGACCGATGCAAATGAGTTTATATTTGGAACAAAGTCTCTCCAAAAGTCTAGAACTGTGGCTATGTAGTTTGTAGGACCAGGGGATAGTCTTGGTGTTTACCTGTAACCAATGTTATATTTCTTAATGTAGATTTGTAGAGTTATTTTCCCAGTAAATGTAAATTAGAATAGTGTTCATTATTCACATCGTTTTCACTATTAAATATAGGTCCAAATTTAAATTTTGTGATTTCCTTTGGCATCTGTTATGAAGTTTGTTTGCCATGTTTGTGTTTCAAAGTGATCACTTGGTTGGTAGCTGAATTACTTTGGCCTCTTCACTTACTCCAAGCAAAATTATCTGTTTCATCCTGGTGGTAGTGGCGGCAGCCATGTGTTTAAAGTTGGAAGTGCAGATGAATAAACTAGAAGGCAGGGCAAACTGTCAACTTCGTGTCTGTTTGTCTTGTCTTCTCTTTGTATCTATCCTGATTTTTACTGCCCTTTTTTTTTTTGGTTTTTCCAGACAGGGTTTCTCTGTGTAGCCCTGGCTGTCTGGGAACTCACTTTGTAGACCAGGCTGGCCTCGAACTCAGAAATCCGCCTGCCTCTGCCTCCCGAGTGCTGGGATTAAAGGCATGTGCCACCACGCCCGACTTTTACTGCCCTTTTTTATTTTATCAATCTGTAAAGTAAAAAATAAATCCCTATTGTTTTATTTGCAGTACAAGTAAAATCTTTGTGGAGTCTCTTCTTTCTCCAAACATTAATCGGATGCACTGTGTTGCCTTTGTGGAAATCCATACAGTGCTGCTGCAGTGAGCTGCGGATATGTGTAATATTCAGGGAACAGAAGGACACTTCAATAAAGATTTATTGACTTATCTTTAATGTGCTTTTCTTTCTGTTGTTTAGTTGCTGATCATCTGGGCTGTGATCCTCAAACACGGTTCTTTGTCCCTCCTAATATCAAACAGTGGATTGCCTTGCTACAAAGAGGAAATTGCACCTTTAAAGAGAAAATATCACGGGCTGCTTTTCACAATGCGGTTGCTGTAGTCATCTACAATAATAAATCCAAAGAGGAGCCGGTCACCATGACTCATCCAGGTAAACAGGAAAAGAGGCTTTAGATTTCTCTTTCTTTCTTGAAATTACTACTTTGAGCATTCTTCTACTTTTGGTGAAGTCATAATCTTCGATGTAATTCTATGATCGCGTTAACTTTGGTATTGTCACTTGTGGAGATCCATGTCTTTTTTTCCTGTGGTTTTTCTTTAATAGTGACCAAAACAGTCTGTAAAGCTTCCTATTGGCTGGTCAGGATTGAGCTCACAGTAGTTTTGCTCTTCTACTTTTTATATGATGACTTTAGTTATCATGTACTTGATACAGGGTCCTTTTCCCAGACCACTGTGGGTTCTCAAGGATTACCTGTCCAGGAAGGATTCTTTCTATGACAGTAGCATAAATGTTGAAGCTGCCTCAGTGATGAATACACACAGCAGTGAGATACCATTTCTTCATTTCTTATGAGAAACATTTAGGATAATTGTTTGTATAACAATAGTTGCAGTTTACTGA
>LR749506.1:2466425-2648946 GCA_902729485.2 Mus minutoides | reverse complement strand
CACACACACACACACACACACACACACACACACACACACATGAAGAGCTGGAGGTTTGTCGTGTGGTACAGATTTCTCATCTGTATTACTTACAACATCCATTTATTCTTTATCATTGATTGTAGTAACAGCAGAAATAAAGAGGTTCAGATAATAGAGTTTGGTGAATTCCAAAGGAATTACAACTTCTCTAAAGCACACAGAATGGAGGTATACATAAGGGCAGAGGTAGCAAAATGCACCACACTGTGTCTAGAAATGTGTCAGTCCCACTTAGAGAAACCTTATAAATCAGTACTAAGGTAAACCTAATATTACAATGGATAAAGGATTTAGTGACTAAACATTTTATTAGTCATTAGAAAAAATGCAATCTAAACAATAAGATAGTTTCATACCCACTGGGGTAAATGTAGCTGTTGTTGGGAATGTAGCACAGGTTTGGAAACCAGTTTCTCTAAAGTGTAGATTTACCATATGAATAAGCTGTCTTCTCCCTTTACAAGAGAGCCATTACAAGAGACATAACTGGGGACAGTTGACAAAGTAAGATTCTTTAACTGAAACAATTCTGTTTCCTCAATTACTCTTACTTTGATACACCATTGAATGTTCATGAGATAGTCTCTTATTACTTCTATTTCCATTTTAAATGTTCAGAGTAGAAATTAAAAGTCTGTAAGGCTAGAACCAGTACTTAAGTGGACAGGTGTAAAGAGAGAAGTGTGGGGATGCACCGGGTGACTGACGGTTAAACTGAAAGACCAGCCATAGGTCCTGAGTCTGCTTTTTGGTCAGATATAAGCCAAAAAGTAAGAACTATAAGACTATTAGTGTGATATTTAAACAAAAGTTATGAGATTATTTAGATAAAAGGCATCAGTAATGTCTTAATAAAAAGTAGACTAAATCTATCTATTGAAAAGATTTCTGTAGCATTTTATGTCTTTAAAGATTTGACAATAATATGCCATTTTACTTGGAATTATCTGCAAGGAGGCTCATCTCTGCATGTGGGAGGCCTCTCGGTTCTTTCTCCAGAAGAGCTTTTGCCCTGCTTTCTTTGAACTACTAGGCTGTTGCTCATTGTTTCCTGTTTTCCCAAACAGAATAACTTCTTTGTCCCAGCCTGTTCTTGGTAGGTAGGCCATCTGTTACATATTCACTATTGGAAAAACAAGACAGTGCTCTTTGTCCAGCTATCACATCTCCATTTTTATAGGTGTTGCAGCCTCTTCTGTTTTGTGCTAGTCTCAGAATCATAGCCCAGAGTTTATCGTGGGCTGAGGGCTAAGAGTTTGTCATTGCTCAGTGGGTAAAGTGCTCATGTAGCAAGCCTGATGACTTAAGTTCAGATCTCCAGAACCCACATAAAAGCTGGGCACCATGACTCAGGAGCTCATGGGCCAGATATAGCCTGATGTAGGCAGCAGTGAGCAGGAGAGGCCTGGCCTGTCTCTCTAGTGCTCTAACCTCCACATCTGCCCTGCCCTGCCTGAATGCCTGCACTCTTGTACACTAACACATATTCTCTCTCTCTCTCTCTCTCTTTCTCTCTCTTTCTCTCTCTCTCAAACACACACACATACACACACATTTCTAAAAGTTTGTTACAGACTTAAACTTTGTCACATTGGTTGTAGAACCAAAATTACATTTCTATCAAATGATGGAACATCTTTAAAGTTGTGAAATTTTGACATGGAGTTTGGATATTAGAGTTTGAGTCTTATTACAAGTTTGGACAAGTAACTCTTTATATCTTTGTTTGTAAAACACCTGAAAAATGTCTGCCTGCTTAATCTACCCATCAGAGTGAATGTGAAATTTATTGATGTAATGGGTTTTTTAAAGTTATATAACTTTTGTGCCTCCAATGACAGCATCTCTTACAAAATTATGAAATTAATGTATTTATTTAAGTTTGAGGTTGGTACTTTTTATTTTTATTTTATTCCTAAGCATATCTTTCCTCATTTTTTCTGACACGATTTTCTATGCAGCTAATTATTTTCTAACTGTATTCATGGTATGAAGTTGTACTCTATATGTTGAGCATTCTGTGAAATACACTATAGGATTCCGAGTATTTTCTTGAGGCACATGTCTACAATTGGAGAGATGAATATGCGTGAAATGATGAGGGGACCTTTAGGCATAAAGGCTTCTGAGCATGGAATGTAAGGGATTTATCAGAAGACTTGACTGAGAAGGCTTCATTGTGCTGGGCTTTAAATAGTTAAGATGATTTAAGATGTCACCAGAGAAAAAGATACTCTCATTAGAGGAACTACATCAGTCCGGACAGTGACTGTTGTGGAGGGAGTCTGAGAGTAAATGGGAGAAAACTAGGCTAAGCCAGCTAAAAGAAGCCTGTTAATTAGGTCTTTTTTGTGTGCTTTTATCAGACCTGTACACATAAATTTGGCACACATGACACATCTTTTTATAGACTTCAGTCATGCATAGAAAATAAACGTTGAATTATGATTTTAAGAAGGCTTTAAGTTGAAGGGATCTGAGGGGTTCCCTTGATAAAATGACTTTTGTGCAGAAGCCCAAATATTTGAGGAAAAATACCCTAGGCAGAAGGTGCCTCATAAGCAAAGGATCTGTATGGAAAAGAGCAAAGCAAAAATGGCTTTAAGTCTGGGCTAAGGATGGGTATGGATAGGGTGTGAAGTAACCAGAGTGGCTGGCCATGGAGAGATGGGCGAGGTAATAGCAGACTAAATTTACAGGCAGAGTATGCCAAAAGCAAGAACTATTATTCAGTAACAGTGCGTGGGGATTTTGGAAAAAGGGAGGTAGTGTTCTCTAAGTCAGTGAGGTTGGTACCATTTATTGTATACTCTGTTGTCCCAGTTGGTATGAGGTGTTCTCCATAGGTGTAAAAGCCTCCCTTCTGTAGCAGCAAGGGAGCTGAGCAGCCCACATAGAGTGCCTGGCTTCTTCCCTAACATCTAATACTTGAGTACTTGGAAAATCCTAAAAGAAGTATTGAGTAGGCCTTGCAAGGCAAAAACAAGACCCACAAAAATACAGTTCCCCAAGGTAAATAAAATGCTATGAGGAAGAGTATTAGGAGAGCCCAGGGAAAAGACCTGACTGATACCAGTTGAAATTTGGTTATAAAAAGGTTATGTATTTCAGCCTGGTGATCTAGACCAGAAGCCTATTAACCTCTGAGTAATATGGTTAAGTAGAACAAATGTATGTACAGATCATCTGAAGCCCTCTGGCTCCCATTCTTTCAAGAAGGCATTTCTTGATGATGAGTCTTCAGACTGTGGTCCTCCTCTAGTGCTTCCTTGCTCTCCATCTATCTCCCAGACAAGGCAGTCAGCTCTAGCCCTTCCCAGACGCTATTCTCACGCTGGAGGGCAGCACTTCTTGTTCAAGGACCTTGTGTCAGAATTACTTGTGGTGCAACTATAAAATCATAAAGATATTAATGCCAGGACTCCTTCTTCCCCCTAGACCTGTAGCTCAGATTCTTAAGGGATGGACACAGAAATGAGCCCACTCTTGTTTTTATGTCTTCTGCCTTCAGCCCTTCACTTCAACATTAGATCGATGCTTCTCATTGCCACACATTTGAAAATAAACTAACATGAACTGATGGCCAAGAACAGAGAAACAGATACCTTTCCTTGGCAAGTTTACAGTTCAGTCCTTGCCATCTTCAGAGACTGTCTTTGTTCCTGACAGCACTGTCCCTTTTCTGTCATGCTGCCCCATTCAATCAACTGGCAATATGGAAAGGCTCCTGAGTCTCTGAGATTTTTTTTTCTTTCCTTTCTCTTCTCTATATCAGTCAGCAGTGTGCTTTGAACAGAGTAACCATGTAGCTTTGATTCCATTGAGCTGTTTAGTTTTGATATTTGACTTTTCTACTCATATTGCTTAAAACATCTTAAAATGCCACTTGCACTGTTTTTCTTGCCTTGGCCATGTTTCTAGAGCTTGCTGATGGTCTTCTCCTTGGGAACGCCCTTCATCTGGTGGTTGAAGGACATCTTCCCAATGCAGGGAAGATGTGTCACTGTGATATCAGTAACAGGAAAGACTGTTCAATATGTGGTTTTACTTGTTAACTCCAGCTAGCAGGATGCGCTCTGTGTTGTGTGGCCTGCAGACGTGTGTGGTGGTATAAGGGGGGTACGGGCTTGGGTAGTAGAAATAAAACACATTTGTCTGAAAACTAAGACTAGGGTTTATTTTTATGTAGACTTTACTGCCCCTCTTTAGTAGTCTGAATGAAATCTTATCAGATCATTGTCTAATTGGAATCTCTATATAGGTCTTTATGTCGTTAGGAATGTGTGGACATTCCTAACCAAATAGCGGTTTTTCTAATCCCCATGTTAGTCATCAGTAGCAGTTTTCCATCTCTAGAACAGAAGCAGTTGGCTAGCTCTTTTTCTCCTTCTATCAAGTTCTTGGGAAATAATACTTATTAACAGTAGAAAACATACTTTATAAAATACAGGAAACTGACTTTGAATATAAAAACATACAAAAATTAGTTTAAAACAGCCACAAATATACTGCGAAAATACCATTACAGAACAGTAATTTGGGCCACTTACCATGAATGGGAATGAAGAATATAGTCCTGCTGCTATATTAGCACTTAAGGAATTTGGTATTTTTTTATTTGTCTGTTTGTTTTTTAACTTCTCCCTGAATATGGGTTTAATTACCTCAGAAAATATTGAGCCTGTAGTTTTAACTGCACTGCTATGACAGGCAAGTTTAAATTGAATGTTCACTTTTGTCTATATTCCTAATATTGTTCCTGTATTTTCTATGAAGTGCACATATATTTCTTAAAACATTTTTTAAAATGCTATGTTTAGTAGCACACACTTTTAATCTCAGTACTGAAGAGGCAGAGGCAGGCAGATGTCTGAATTCAAAGCTAGCCTGGTCTGCACAGTGAATTCCAGGACATCAGAGCTACATAGAATCCCTGTCTCTGCTCCCCAGCCCCAAAAATAAAATTAAAAAATGTAAACCTGAAACAAATAGGTTTTTAGTCCCTAAGATCTATGTTTATTTGTATGCCTGTGTCTGTGCCTGTGTCTGTAAGTGTGTGCCACATCTGTACTGAGGCTGGTAGAGGCCAGATTCCCTGCTGCTGGAGTTCCCGGTGCTTGAGAGCACACAGAGTAAGTGCTAAGACTTGGAAGAGAGCAGCTTTTATCTGCTAAGCCATCTTTCCCCTAAAGCAATAGTTAAAAAAAAATAACGACTTCATAAAATAAATGTAGTAAATCTATTTTAAAACTTCCCAATGGGTTCTTAACTTTTTCTTAATTTTCATATCTTAAGTAGATGGAGAATCCCTTCTAAATTTCTGGGTATTTGAGTACAACCTGGTCTATTTTCCTTCTTGTTTAAATCCATCACTTGATGTACTTTTTTGTCTGTCTTGTGCTTTATCTTTTTCCCACTGACCACAGAAGAGGAAGAAGATAAAACTGTATTAGGAATCCACGTAGGTTTGGAATGCTGATTTAGAAATAGATTTCATGGGGTTGAGGAGATGGCTCAGGAGGTGAAGTGGCTGCTGTTAGAAGCAGCAGGGCCTGAGTTCAGATCCGCAGCACTTGTAGAGAAGCCAGGCACTGTGGTCTATGCACTAAGGCTGTGGAGACAGGCAGATGCCTGGAGCTTATTGGCTCCTCAGCCTAACAAAGTCAGTGAACCCCAGAGTCAGCCAGAGGCCCTGTCTTAGAAAGTCAGCATAGAGGGCCAGTGAGATAGCTCAGCAGGCAAAGTGCTCGCCATAAAAGGCAGTCCTGACATAACCTAAATTCAACTCTATATGTATCCAGTTACATATGGATGTCCCCAAACGTTAATAAATAAAAATTAGATAATTTTTTAAAAGTAGAGAGTGGTAGAGGAACACAACCATACATATATGCATGCACACCCCTACATTTACATGCAAAACAGAAATCCATTTTATAGGTCACAGGTTAGAAGACTAACAGATGTATAGTGTTCTGATGCTTGGTGTGAAAGCTAGCATGTAGGCCACTCTCCTCCACCTACTTAAAAGTATTTTATAAGACAGTTATAACAAAGCATGAATGTAAGAGTTTTATTTGAAAAGGATACAACACTAGGGAGATAGAATCTTGAAACACAAATAATAAATAAGAAGGTATTAAGATGACATGCAAATTGGATTATTTTAAATCAGTAACAAAGGTTTGTAAAGGTATCTGGTTTAAGGAAGAGTTCAAGTGGAGAAATCCTTGGACTCTTTAATTTTGGGAGCTCATTATTATTTGCTAATGTGTGCCAGATTACTAGGAAAACACCTAGCTGTGCCCTTGTGAGTATAATCTAGTATGAGGAAGTAGTAACCTTACGATTCTCTTGACATTAAAGATATTATTATCTTCAGTTTTAGCATTTTTTAAGCAAGACACTTAAAATACAGCCATCCAGAAAAGAACAAGACGGAAAAACTGTAAACTGTTTCTCTTTATGAGCAAACTTGATATTTGAATGTCAGAATGAACATTAAAAATAACTGTTTTAACCTATGACTCCATACTCATAAAAGGTACAAGAAAATGGAAATTCATGATAAGTGGAGTATTTGCCTGGTCTCAAAGTGCTTCCTCACAGAATATTTACTGATGACACAGGGGAAAAGAGTAGCTTCATGGTTCAGATGCCTGGGGGACGTCACTTGCACTGATGGTCAAAGTAAACAGCAATAATGGATGGATCAAGCCTGCACCATCTGGTAGGGGGAAGCCAGAGGTGCATGACCTGGGCCTCGCTGTGAGGAAACATCTTCTATAGAGCAGTCGAGCTGCAAGCTCTCAAGGTCATCACCATCAAGGAAAGACGAGGGACTGTTTGAAACTGACCACTCTTTTTAAAAAACCTGATGGCTAAGCACTTTAGACAACTTTAGTCCTCATGACTACAAAGAACCTTTCTGGGGAAACTGGGGAGCTATGAAAAGGATTCTGAAGTGACATGATATAATTTATCCATTCAGAAGCATGCTTAATTTGAAGGGATTGTTTACCTCTCCTCCATCTCGTGTGTGTGTGTGTGTGTGTGTGTGTGTGTGTGTGTGAGAGAGAGAGAGAGAGAGAGAGAGAGAGAGAGAGACAGACAGACAGACAGACAGACAGACAGAGTCAGACAGAGAGAGCAGAGACAGAGAGATTGAGATTAATTATAGGAAAATTATATATGTATATACATATGTATGTATGTATGTTATGTGTGTATGGATGTGTGTGTGTATATGGATGTATATACATATATATATATATGGAACAATGAGGCAAGGCATCAGGCCACCAACTTACCCTCAAAGATTTTAGGTTCTAAATAAATAGACACAACTTTTCTGAAAGTTTGTTTTTTTTAAATATTCATGAAAACTACATTGAGAGTCCATCTCACCCCCTCAGAAACTGAATAAACAAGTGCTGGTGAGTTTCCTGTGGTAGGTAGAAAGGCAAGGAACCTTTATGGAACACCAGTGGAGATGCAGATATGTCCAGCCACTATGGAAATCAGCAGAGTGGTTCCTCAAAAACTAAAACTAGAAGTACCATATGATCCAGTTGTACCACTCCTGTATCTGAGGGGATCTAAGTCAGCATGTTACTTTACAGCGGTCACGGTGGCTCACTACAGAGTCAGTGCAGACATCCACTGGCAGCTGAGTGGGAAGAAAGTGTGCTGTATACCCACAGTGGAGCTCTTTTGAGGGTTTTGTCATCTCACTCTGCTTTGAGACAGGGTCTCACTTATGTAGCCCTGCCATTCTGGAACTCAGAGGGGATGATTTGGGAGTTCTGGGAATAGTTCCTATGGGGAGAAAATGTCAGAAAAAGGACTCCATGGAAGATGTTTTTGAATAGTTGAAAGACTATCATGTGGAAAAGGAGTTTTCATTGATTTTGGAATTCATGCAATATTGCACCTTAACAGCTAATGATATTTGTACAATCAGTAGATGAAATATAATTTACTTGGTGCTGCTTTTCGTAAGTACAGAGCCAAGAGTCATGGATGACATTTAGCCATGGATGGGCATTTGGAAGTCCTTATTTGGGTAAAGAAGACTTCCTTTATACCAACGACTTATGGCTAAAACTGGTTACTTTGAAAGGACTGGTATAATCTGTAGGGTACTTAAAATCTGTTGGAGGTAGGTAACCACTCCAAACTCTTTCAGCCAGAAACTGAGATTTATATAGCTCTTTATTCCTAGTGTCTCTTCTTTTTTTTTAATTTTTATTCTTTTTTTCATGACAAAGGTCTAGAACAAGATTACCAAATGAGCTCCCAACCAAGAGGTCGTGTGAGAAGGGGGAAAGTTGCACTTAAGTACTCACCTTATTAGGGTTACTATTGCTGTGATGAACACCATGACTGTAAAACAACTGGGAAAGAAAAGCCTTATTTGCTTTCCACTTCCATATTACTGTTCACCATTGAAGAAAGTTAGGGCAAGAACTCCACCATGGCAGAAAGGCGGAGGCAGGAGCTGATTGATGCAGAGGCCATAGAAGAGTGCTGCTCACTGGCTTGCACTCTTGGCTTGCTCAGCCTGCTTTCTTATAGAACCCAAAACCACCAGTCTAGGGGTAGACCCAGCCACAATGGCCTGTGCCCTCCCGCATCAATCTTTAAGAAAATACCTTGCAGGCTTGCTTGCAGACCAATCTTCTGGAAACATTTTCTCAATTGAGATTCCCTCCTCTCAGATGACTACAGCTTGTGTCAAGTTGACATAAAACTATCCAGCACTGTATATTGTCCCTTAGCTTCACTTGTGTGAGATTGAAGAGTTTCTCTTCAAAAGAGTAACAGAACATGGATTTAGAAGAACCTTGCTCTTTTTGAAGATAACCTAGTCCAGTATTCTACTGATCATCAATGACTAAGGCCTCACTTGATAGCAGCCACAGTTGGCTCTCCTATGGTCTCACGGCAGGAGAGTCCAGTCTTCAGTTGGTGCTGTGAGATTTTTGTGGGTTGGGTGGATGTTATAATGCTGACATTGCTGGGATTCCACTTCAGCTGCTTTCATGCCAGTTTACTTAGATGGTGGAACTCTGTCTTCCAGTGTCATGGTGTCCTCTGTCTCTCCTTGTCCTGTGTGTCATGTGTATTAACTCTCAGCTACTTATCCACTTGTTCTGCTGAAATCCTGAGCAATTTCAGATGCTCATCCTAACCTGAAGTTTGTCCTCAGGCTTTCGAGCACTGCTTTCTTTGGGGCCTGATCCCATCGATGGTCCCCAGGCTCCTCACACCTCATTGACCTGTTGCTCTCAAGTCTCAAACTCAGTATTCTGCTTTCTGATCGCTGCCTCTGCTTATTGTCCCTTCTCCTTTCATTTTGCTTTTCTTAGACACATTTTCCATTTTTTCCTAGTTTTCCTTCTAACTCCACTACTTTATTTTTCTTCATCCATTACCAGTCACTTGTAAGCCTTTTTAAAAACAGTATACATGTGTTTTATCTTCATATATGTACACGCACATGTGTTCTTGGTGTCTTCAGAGTCCAGGAAAAGTTGTTAGGTCCCCTGAAACTGGAAATTGGCTGTTCTGAGCCACTATATGGGTGCTGGGAACCAAACTGGGTCCTGTTAAGAGCAGCTAGTGCTCTTAACGGCTGAGCCATTTCTCCAGCCCCACAATCAATTTCTTTGAGTAGCAGTTTCACTGGAGCAAAGATTGTCTAAAATGTGGCTCACCAGATAGCCTCAGAACCATTTGGGTCCCCAACTGCCTTGAACATTGGGCTGAGGAATTTGGGCTTTAATTTTACAGGAAGGAAACAGCAAAGGCATTTGAACAGAAAAGCGACAGGACAAATTTGTGTTTTAAGAAACTAGTAATAAATCTCAGCAAGAAATTTATAATTGGAACATCATACCTTGTATTTATCAGAGTTACTGCTCTGCTCCTCTCTAATGCTGGAGAAAACCTATGGCCTCAAGCTTGCTGGGCAAGTGATCTGCCACTGAACCACACCCCTGCCTTCATAGTTTGAATGAGAAGCCTCCCACCAATGGGTCCCTACTGTTCAGGAAGGGTTAGGGGTATGGCCTTCTTGGAGAAGGTGTGTCATTGAGAGAGGGCTTTGAGATTTCAAAAGACTTGCATGTTCCCAGTGTGCCATCTGCCTCCTACTTGTGAATCAATTGTGAGCTCTCAGTGCCTGTGCTCTGCCATCATGGACTCTAACCCTCTGAAACCATAAGCCCAGTTAAAAGCTTTCTTTTATAAGTCGCCTTGGTCATAGTGTTTGGATATAGCAATAAAAAAGTAACTGAAACATCTGCCAAACATGAAAAAAGGAAAAACTGTAGATACACAATTAAGGACTTCAGTCAGCGGAGCCATCAGAGAGCAGATGAGACGGACACGGGGGGGGGGGGGGGGGGGGGGGGGGGGGGGCCGGGAGGGAGCAGAGCAGCCGAACAGAGAGTTACATCTGTCTTATCATCTCAGTAGACATTCTAGAACAGGTATTTGTGGTGCATGACTTCAATGCTCAGGAGGCTCAGGCAGGACCATAACTTCAAGTTCCAGGACATCCAGGACTACACAGAATTGCTGTCTCAAAGCAAAAAACAAAACAAAACAAACAAACCAAAAAAAAGGACAAAAAAATTTAAAAAATTAAAAATAAGAGAGGGAGAGGGTAGGGGGAGTGAGCATGCTCTTGAGATTCTGTAAAGGGAAGTTTCCTGAAATTGTCTGTCTTTGAATTTTGAAATTCCTTAGAGCTTTGCAAAGTAATTTGAACTTAACTGACAGTTTCAAATGTTGCCCTGTTTTAAGAGGGATCTTCCACAGAGATGTTATTTTTTAGAAAACAAGTGAGCTTGCAGCAGAAAAACTAAGCTGCCTTTCTCCATTTGTAGACTGGGACCTGAGGTAGCTCGTCTCTCCACCCCCAACAACTTTCAGAGTCTTCTTTTGCCAGCATCCCAGCTGCACTGTGCTGGGCACAAGACTTATTCCAAGATGAGGTAAAGGAAGGAATCGCTGCTACTTCCCAGCTGGGAAGACTCTCGAGCCTTAATCATGTTGGCCTCAAGGAGGGAGGGTACTGTGGCCTGCAGGAAGCTGAGTGCCTCCTGAGTTAGTAGGAACAGCTGAAGGGATGGAGCTCTCCGTTCTGTAGTAAGCTTTTGAGTCCCTTTTACTGTTGTCTGTGAATAACAACATTAGCTGTAGCATTAACATCTGCCATGAAATTTGGAGTCAGTACCTATTTGAAAAGAGAAACTGACATTCAGAAGGGTTATACAGTTTGCATCAATTTGAATCTTAGACCTTCTGAGTCCAGAGCCCCAAAAGAGGTGTACTGACTAGTTTTGTGTCAACTCGACACAGCTGGAGTTATCACAGAGAAAGGAGCTTCAGTTGAGGAAATGCCTCCATGAGATCCAACTGTAAGGCATTTTCTCAATTAGTGATCAAAGGGGAAAGGCCCCTTGTGGGTGGGACCATCTCTGGGCTGGTAGTCTTGGGTTCTATAAGATAACAGGCTGAGAAAGCCAGGGGAAGCAAGCCAGTAAGGAACTTCCCTCCACGGCTACTGCATCAGCTCCTGCTTCCTGACCTGAGTTCCAGTCCTGACTTCCTTCAGTGATGAACAGCAATGTGGAAGTGTAAGCCGAATAAACCCTTTCCTCCCCAACTTGTTTCTTGGTCATGATGTTTGTGCAGGAATAGAAACCCTGAGTAAGACAAGAGGCTACTCTAAGGCTCCTAATTTGGCACCTCAAAGTTGATTTTATTGTAAGCATGATTACAGTGGCATTATATTTTCCCACTCAGCCTTTTTCATTGAAATATAGAATATCTGGTAGTCAGTGCTGTGTTGGGTTGCTTGTTTGTTTGTTTTCAGAAAGGTAGACGACCCAGCAGCTCTGTGGCCTGTGGTGGTGGTAGCTTGGTACTGGGGATTGAACCTTACACTTAGAGCCTTACACTTGCTGCACTAGCACTGCCACAGAGCTGTGCCCCCAATTCCTTTTAATTTTCTTACTGTGTGTTTGTTGTTTTTCAGACAGTGTCTTACTCTGTAGCTCAGATTGTCCTGGAATTCAATTAAATCCTCCTGCCTCAGCTTCCCCAATGCTGCGATTATAAGCATGAGCCACCTTACCCAGACTCTTTTTAATTATTTTATTATTGCTTTTAGAGACAGAGTCTTATGTATTCAGGCTGGCCTCAAAATTGCTATATAACTGAGGATGACCTTGAATTTCTGACCCTCCACCTCCTAAGTACTGGGGTTACATGTGCCATCATGCTTGAATTCGTGTGGTGCTGGGGATCAAACCTTGGCCTTTGTGCATACTAGGCAAGCACGCCACCCACTGAGTCACACCTTAGCCCTCCTTTTTAATTTTTATTCACTTAGAGACTGTTTCGTTGACTTAACTAGGCTTCCCATGAACTTGTTATCCTTTTGCCTTTGCCTCCTGAGAGCTGTGATTACAAGAGCATAGCACCAGGCCCGGCTTCATTCTGTTTTCATGGGGATAAAAATGAATAGAAAATATTGTTAATGGCTCTGATGACAGAATCACTTCTGGAGATTAGAAAATAACAGTTTTGTAGATGCCATTATAGTAATTATTTCATCAATGGATACTGAGAGCATTGAGTAAAAGCTTTTTGAGGCTCTAACTATTCACAGGATGAGAAAGTATTATTGCACAGATTGCTTATTAATTAATAGAAATATAGAAATAACATTTATAATGAAATCTGGCAGGTATTAGTTATTCAAGTCATAAAGTTTGCAATCAATAATGAAAGTAAACACCCTTTGCTTCCTGAGGTGATTCCCTGGAGAGGGAGGGAGGAGAGGAAGGAAGAGATTACCTCATAGCCCTCCTAACAACAATAAGAAAACATCCATCAGGAACGGATCCGGTGAATCCAGATAGAAAGGCATTTTCAAAATGTCTCAGACTCTTTAAAAAGGGCAGCATCTTGCAACTTGGTGGTTCATAGCTGTTGCCCCCTTACAGGTGAGGGCAAGCATATCCTGAGCACAGGGTTGTCTTCAGCTATAGCAAGTTTTAAGGCCAGCCTGGACTGTGTATTACCAAGTCTTGAAAAACAAAAACAGGGTTGGCAAGATGACTAGGCAAATAAAGACACTTCCCACCAACCTGGACAACCTAAATTCAGTCCCTGGAGCCCACTTGATGGAAAGAAAGAACTAACTCCTGCAACCCAAATGCATCATGGCACATGAGCAAGTACACACACACACACACACACACACACACTAAATAAATAAATTAATTAACTAATTAATTAAAATCTGTGTTTTTTATTTTTAAGTCAGTATCATGAACAGTGGACTAGAAATGACTAAGAAACTATTTTAGATTAAAGGAAATGAAGGGAACTCCCTCCCAGTGCTGGGCTCCCTCCCAGTGCTGGGCTCCCTCCCAGAGCCCAGATTAGACACAAACCACACACAAATACCATTTTCACAGAGAAATCCCTTATTAAGCTGAGAATAAAGGTAAAAATGGTTGCTCTCTAACTTAGGCAGAAAAACAGCAGCAAGTGACTTTGCAGGTGTAATTTTTGAGAAGAGAAAGGCGGGGGGTCTGTGTTACAGTTTGCTAGGATGTAATGATAAGCTTTGTTGGGCATGTTAATTACGTGAACAAAAGGGGGTCTTATTGCTGGACCTTGACAGTCAGCCTCAGGAATGATTCTGCATGAGAAAATGTCCAAATAAGGGAATAGGCTTTTATGGCTAGCTTTAAGGATATAATCTGTGGTTTACAGGGGAAAGGGAGGGAAAAAGGCAAGGCCTGGCAGTGCCATGTTTGCCAAATACGGGCATGCTAGAGCCCTTCAGAAAACTAATGAGACAAGATAGCCAGGTAGAGTTTCCATAGTCCTTGGTTGAATTGTTAGGCTGAGTCAGGGTATCTGAATACGAAGTATATTAAACACTGAATGCATTTTTATCAGAAGTAAAATTTTAATATAATTAATAAATTGTGTGCATCTGAAATAACCTTGTTCTTAGGAGATACTGTTGAATTATTAAAGATTGAAATGAAATGTCCTATTGGTTGCAATCTGCTCTCAGTTGGTGCAGCAAAAAAAAAAAAAGAAAGAAAAGAAAAAAAGAAAAAATGCATGTAGAAAGGCAGAAGTGTTTTCTGTTTGAAAATCTAAACAAAGAGTATCTGAAAGCTCCCATAGTATTGAAAACTGTTCCATTTGAAAATTCCTAAAATACTGGGGCTGGGGAGATGGTTTAGCAGTTAAGAGCATTGACTGCTCTTCCTGAAGACCAGAGTTCAATTCCCAGCACCCACGTGGTAGCTCCCAACTGTCTATAACTCCAGTTCCAGGCACTCTCACACACGAACGTCTATATATGCAGGTATAATACCAATACACGTAGAATAAAAATACATTATGAGGAAAAAAAGAAAATTCTCAGATTAAAAAGGGAAGAATTACAGGGAAGAATTGCAAATTTAAGTAGCCATGCTAAGTTACTAAAAAACATAAATTTCTATTAAAGAATAAATTGGCAGGCTAGAGAAATGGTCCGGTAGTTACAAGTGCTTGCTGTTCTCTCAAAGAGTTCAGTTCTCAGAACCCATATGGGACAGTTCATAATCACCTGTAACACCAGTTCCAGGGAGTTAGTGACAGGTAGACACACACACATATACATATAGACATAAAGTTAAGTAATAACTTTTGTTGTTTTTCAAAACAAGGTTTCTCTGTGTGGCCCTGACTTTCCTGGAACTCACTTTATAGACCAGGCTAGCCTCCACCTCACAAAGATCCACCTGCCTCTGCCTCCAGAGTGCTGGGATTAAAGACTCATAATATTCTTTATTTCACTGTCATCTTTAAGAAGTTAATACTAGCTATGGTGGTGTGAGTGAGAAAGTCCTCCATAGGTGCTCATATTTGAACACTTGGTCTCAGGTGCATGGTACCATCTGGGGATGTGTTGGAGGTGTGGCCTTGTTGGAAGAGGTGTATATTAGTAGAGTCCAGCTTTGAAAGTTTAAAGATTCGGAATTTACTGCTGCTCTCTCAGCTTAGTGTTTATGACTGGAGAGATGACTCAGAGGTCTCCCCATGCATTCTGCGCATGGAGAGGACCTGAGTTCAATTCCCAGCACCCACAACAGGCCTCTCACAACTGCCTGTAACCCCCCTTCCAGGAGATCTGTGACTCCTGGTCTCCACAGGCAACTATAACTTGCATGCACAAAGCTACCCACATAAACACATAATTGAAATTAAAATTAACAGTGTTTTTAAAAAGATGTGAATGCTTGACATCTAGTTCCTACCTACAGTTTGCTGCTATGCTTCCCCACCATGATGGAACTATAAGCCAAACAAGCCCCTCCTTGTATAAGTTGCCTTGGCTATAATGTTTTACCACAGCAGTAGAAAAGGAACACATAGCTGCATGATTGTTGAAAGGTATGGAACTTCAAAGCCAAGTCTTGGTGTTTCAGAACACAGACATAGGGGTGGTCTTGTCACATACTTTGTATCTGTTTAATGTTTCCATTACTTCAGACTAATTAACCCTTCTCTCCTACCAGTTACTGCTACTCTAATCCTAGTTTTATCCTGAGGGTTAAGTTTCCTCTGTTGTCATCATCCCTCCTGAATCTGCACCAACTCTCCCAAGAGTTTTTTGTTTTGTTTTTAAGGTTTATTTACTTTTTAAATTTGTGTGTGTGTGTGTGTGTGTGTGTGTGTGTGTGTGTGTGTATACCTGCATGAGTCTATGTGCACTATGTGTACAAGAGCCCTCGAAGGCCAGAAGAAAGTGTCAGTTCCCTCTAGAATTGGAGTTACAATAGTTATGAGCTGCCATATTGATGCTGGGAACCAAACCTCGTCCTCTGCAAGATCAACCAGCGCTCTCAGCCATCTCTTTAGTCCCATCCCCATCTGTAAATGTCTGAGCCATCTTGTTAGGTTCTTAGAACCCAGCCCAGCTCTAGATGTTGGGGAAAAGGGACTTTGTTTCTAGGAAGGTTTGTAGTGTGCGTCATCACCTTCTGTAAGCGATCACTGCCTTCACTAATATCACATGTGCTGCTCTACTTTTTTATTTGATCCTTTTCAGTCTCCTTTGGCAACATTGCCCAGTCTCCTCTTTGTGCTAGGATGATAAAGCTACAGTGAGATTTATTCACTCTTGTCCTCCTAACAATGAATATTGACAAGTGTTGAACTAATTAAATTTTTCTTTCCCAAACAGCTTTCCTGTTGAGATTAGTTGACGCGCTCATTTAGTGTTCGGTTAAGGATATTACTGGATTGGTTCCCTTGGCTACCTGTGCAGCTCTCCCCACTACCAGCTTGAGTCTTCAAGAGGGAGCCTCAGAACTGATTTCTAAAACCAATTGTACTTGGTGTGATTATAAAGCAATGAGACTGATTGTCATATGTCGTTTGTGGGATCCGTCTCAGTTACTTTATAGCCATACCTGGTATCTTAACATCACAGATCATGGCTGTTGATCAACATTGTAAAAGCACAAACTTAAGGTTTCTAAATGGAAATTTAAACTGGTTTAGCATTCTTTTATGATTCTTTTTAACTCACTCACCAGAGGCAGATGTTAATAATGCTAGTTTTAATTTTGTTGTCTCCTTTTTGTTTATAGATTTTTTTAAAGCAAAAATAAACTGATAAACTAGTACTCTAATAAAGTGAATAAACCGTTTTAAATACAGTACTATACAAATATATATTCCATTGAGTTATATTTTTCTCAAAACTTCCGTTACTGAGTTTCTGTTGCATCTCATCGTGACTGCTAAAGGTAACAAGACATCAAAGCAAGTGTTTTTAATATTTGTTGACAGAGCCTTCAAAAGGTCAGGTCTGGGGTCTCTGCTTGCTGTTTTGAGAGGGTATTTTGTGTTTGGATGCACAATCCTCCTTTATACTCACAAAAGTGGTCATAATTTTCTCTTTCTCAAGATAATATGGGAAGCCTAGCCTCCTGTCTTTCTCCAGGACTTTGGAAAAGATGGATTGTAAAAGTTGCATGTTGTCACACTTAACTTTCCCTTAAGAAAGGACAAATGCCGACAGCTGAATGTGGTAGAGAGGCTCCCCTGCCCTGTCACCTTAAAATAAACTGAAAAGCTGTTCCCTATTGGAGGACAGATGTGATAGTGGTTCCTGCTGACCTTGGGGGAGTAGCTGCTTACTTTGACTTAAAACAGCCCCTTGAAACCATGTGAGAAAAGGACTTGAAAAAACAACTGAACCATCCTTGTAATTAACTTATATAATTTGTGCCTGTGGACAGAACTCTGAACAGCTTTTAGAAACTGAAGGCTTTAGGTACCATTATGGGTAGTAGTCCAGAAAGTTGAAACTCCTGCCTAGAGGATTTGAGTGTGCTGGGCATGGTTAAACAAGGTGGAAAACTGTAACATAAAACTCAAGTTTGAAGCTGGGCGTGGTGGCACACGCCTTTAATTCCTGCACTTGGGAGGCAGAGGCAGGCGGATTTCTGAGTTTGAGGACAGCCAGGGCTACACAGAGAAACCTTGCCTCAAAAAAATAACAAACAAACAAACAAACAAAACCAACTCAAGTTTGAGGCCAGCCTAAGCAATGGGAGATGCTGTCTCCAAATTGGGTGGGAAAAATGTTGAGTTTGAGATCCAGAAGTTCTCTGGAAGGAGCTTTACTCTAGACAGAAGACCAAAGTTAGTTTCAAATGTTGTCAGTAAAAGATGTTGCCGTTTGGCACTTGTCACTCCATAGCCAAGTGTGTGCCCTAAGTACCTTCTTTCTCTTTCTTAGACCAGTCCTTTGCTCAGCAGTGTGTGTGAGGATGATTAGTGCAAGAACCATCCGTTCAGACCGTAAATGACAGTGCTTTTCTGTTAGAACTTTCAAGATCGTTTGCTATAGAAAGATTTTCTACTGTAGACTTAACCTGATTTAGTCACAGGTGACTGCTTTCATAATGCTTCTAAATGCACCTGTAAGGCAGTTTGTGCATTGTTAACACCACAGTTGCTTTATGCATTACCTGTTTGGAGTACTGTACATGTTCTCACGCCTGTCAGTTTGCAGAGCTGCAGCCTCATGTCAGTTGAACTGGAATCTGTAAACCTTAGCAAAAATTATGGTAATTTTTCTATGGAGCATATGTGTATATTTATTTGATGTGTCTATGAATTTTAGATGTCACTTGAGTCTGTGTATTTGTTTTACATTACAGGCACGGGAGATATTATTGCTGTCATGATAACAGAATTGAGGGGTAAGGATATTTTGAGTTATCTGGAGAAAAACATCTCTGTACAAATGACAATAGCTGTTGGAACTCGAATGCCGCCAAAGAACTTCAGCCGTGGCTCTCTAGTCTTCGTGTCAATCTCCTTTATTGTTTTGATGATTATTTCTTCAGCGTGGCTCATATTCTACTTCATTCAGAAGATCAGGTACACAAATGCTCGGGACAGGAACCAGGTGAGCTAACCAGTACTCAACCAGCCTTAATCCATGAGGATCTTGTGATAATACTTCTTTATGTCATGTATTTAAAAACAAGACCAACAACAACAAGATAAAAAACATGCCAAGTATGGTGCTGTGCCCTGTAATACCTGCATTCAGGGTTTTGAGGCCAGTTGGACACGCAGGAGTTCCAGGCTGGTCTGAGCTTTACAGACCAGATTATAGCCAGATTCTATCTCAGTTTTAAAAAGAAATGAAAGAAAATGTTGTTTTATATAATCACACTGCAACTATCAAAATCAGTAAATGAATGTTCTTCAATACATTTCTGGACCTCTAGGCTCTCTCAGGTTCTCCAGAACTGCTTAGAAGTATCCTTAAGGGCAACGAATGTGTTTTATATTCAGTTGTGCTGTCTCTTTACTGCTTCCTAATACTGGCATCTCAGAAGAGCACAGGTCCGCGTCCTGTGTCTTGTGGTTTCGGTCCAGGTTGTCTGCGTTTTGTCAGCATCACCAGCTCCTTTTAACATTAGGATAGTGGTAACCTTGCTCTGATTTATTGAAGCAGTAGAGATCCATTTCCCGAATGGTTGCATCTTGCCCAACTGTAGTGAATATCACAGCACAGATCCACGGCTGTACTGGGCCCACTGATGTCTTTAGAGCTGTCCTGTTTAATTTGTGCTCATGGACATGTGTGCTTCTGTTCAACTCCATTACATGCAGATTCATGTACTCACCACAAAAGCTGTAGGACAGGTTTTTGTTTTTGTTTTGTTTGGTAAGGAAAGGGTCCAATATTCTCTCATAGCCAGAGACTCCCTCCCCTAACCCTTCACCACTAACTTAATCCTCATCTGGTGCCATTTCAAGAGTGTTGAATAGGCAGAGTGTACTTCACCTGGAGAGCTGGGTTTCTTCTGTGTTCATCAGAGTTCCCTTGAAGTCCTTCCAAGCTGTACACATCAGTAATTTTCTTTTTATTGCTTAGTAGTATTCCATGGTATGCATGTACTATAATTTACTTAGCTATTCACACTCATTGAAGGATAGCTGAATAATTTTCAGCTTGGGAGTCTAATAAATCAGCTATGATGTTCATGTACTGGTTTTTGTCTGACCATGAGTTTTCAATTCCCTGGAATAAAAGTATAATACTGAATAAATAAATGTTTAATTCAGGTTTGTTGTTGTTGTTGTTGTTGTTGTTGTTGTTGTTTTTAAAGTGTGCTCTTTTCCAGTGTGTGGCTGCTCCAGTTTCTCCACATCTTGACATGATTTGATAGAATAGCATTTCTTTTGTGATTATGATGTGCATTTCTCCCATTGTCGTCTATATGAGCGTGTGTGTGTGTGTGTGTGTGTGTGTGTGTGTGTGTGTGTTATATCCACTGCACCCAAGTTTGTGGGTGTAGAAATGTAGTTTCATGTCTGCATACTTGTATAGCAGGCACCATGCTGACAGCCATCTCCCTACCCTGAGCATATTTTCAAGTGCTTCAGTGAAATGTCTTAAGTCTCGTCCCTGTTTTCTTCCTGGATTCTTTGTCTTTTACTGTTGAGGATTTTTAAATCCATGTCTCTGTGCACCACATGCATACAGTGACCTCGGAAAACAGGGAGAGTGTTAGATATCCTGGGGCTGGAGATACAGGCAGTTGTGAACCACCATATGGATGCTAGGAATCAAACCCAGGTTCTTTGGAAGAGCATCCAGTGCTCTTAACCACTCCTTACTATTGAGATTTTAGATGCTTTATGTATTTAAATATGATATTTGCTATGTCCGATAATGTGCTTTCAAATACTTTCTTCCCAGTTTGTCTATTCAGTCACTTTAATAGTCTTGAAAAACAAATTAAGGATTTTCATTTATTTATTTATTTATTTATTATGTATATGAGGTTTATTTATTGTTATATGTAAATACAATGTAGCTTTTTTCTGACACACCAGAGGAAGGCATCAGATCCCATTACGGGTGGTTGTGAGCCACCATGTGGTTGCTGGGACTTGAACTCAGGACCTCTGGAAGAGCAGAAAGTGCTGCTGCTGTTGTTGTTGTCGTTGTTTTTTGAGACAGGGTTTCTCTGTATAGCCCTGGCTGTCCTGGAACTCACTCTGTAGACCAGGCTGGCCTCGAACTCAGAAATCCGCCTACCTCTGCCTCCTGAGTGCTGGGATTAAAGGCGTGTGCCACCAGCCCTGTTAAGGATTTTCTAATTTTGATAAAGTTTAATTTGTGATTTTTTTTCCTTGAAACTGTATGTTTGGTATCAATTGTAAAAAGCTCTTTATCACACAATAATTTTCTTTAAATGTTTAAAGCATTACATTTTAGATCAAGTCTACAGGTCATTTGGCTGAAGCGGTTTCTCTTCTAATGCACACATTTTGTGCTATACATTTCTTTCTGCATTTTTTTAGCTCTCCCTAACAGGTTTTGGCACATACTTTCATTCAGTTCTGTGTCCTCCTGCCTCAGGCCTCCAAGTGCCAGAATGATAGTGTGCACCAGCATGCTCAGTAAGCCTGGTATATTTTTTCATTTAACACTTCTTCGACCTGTGTATTAAGAACTGCCTCATTTCCAGTTTAGAGTCTGCTGTGAGGTAGAGCTTAATTTGCTTGTTATGACCAGAGAAATTCTGGTTTTTAGTTCTTTCTAATTTTTAAACTTGCTTATGACCCAAGGTGTAGTTAATCTTGGTGTTTTACGTATACAGAAGAATATGTGTGTTGTGCCAATGGGGGTACATACTAGAGATGTCCGACCAGTGCACTCAGCTTGCTCTTGTGAGCAGCAAGGGTTGGGAGATCACCATCCTTCCCACTGAGTGAGAGCAGTGCCAGACAGGGAGGATGAGTAAAATTTTCTCTTTGGCAACTGACTAAAGTGGAGCAGACACTGCTCTGGAGGTTTCCTGACATGAGTCCACTCTTCCAGGCTTCTCTTGACTGTGGCTGTTCCTGTAGGCAGTTCTGGGCTGAAGACTTCTGCAGCACAGGGTTGGAAATCTGGGGGGCAGAAAGGAAACTAGATACCTCAGCACTGGCATCTATTCAAGGCCAAAGCCCTAGATGGGCCTTCCTCTTTATCAAGAATGGTAGTATGTACTAGCTTAAAAGGAAATTGAAGATTTGGATTTATTATTATTAAATACCATATGAATAATAAATAAGTTTATTATAATATATCATATGGGACACCAAAAGTAGGATAATCAGGAGTTCTTCTGAAAACATTTTAATCAGAAGTCCAATGATAATATTAGGCCTGAATGAGGCACATCCAAAGGCCTTTGAAAACCTCACGGCAGTCCTAGGAGCCTGGTACGTGATGATTGGGCTTTAATTAGCCCCCTCAGTAGGCCCTGCATGTGATGAAGGAGTAAAAGCTCACCATCCGGCACAGGCCACAGCGGGCACTTGTTTCCTAGCATTTGTTGTAGCTCCTTTCAAAGCATCCCTCTCCAGACGATCCTTTAGTAGAAAGTGATGTTCTGACCTTTTTTCCTCTTTCCGTTTTCCCTAAGGTTGAGAAATGCTTGATGAAATTTTTATGTGGCTTAAAAAGCTTAGCTTATTAAAGTTTAATGTGAAGGTAGCAGTAGCTCAACTGGTTGGAATCTTAGGCTATTTTAAAAAAGAAGCCTGAGGTATTAGCAAAGAAAAAACTGGGTTGAAAGGAAAACCTCACAGAATGCCATCTTGATGCTGGCTGCTCAAAAGGACCACATAATTCTGAGTTATTCCCAGCATTTGGGTAGTAAGTAGTTACACTGAAGATCATTTTGCATGTGGCATGAAAATCAAGTGATTTTCCTTTGAGTTTACTGCTGGGTCTATAGTGTGTCTTCCTATTAAACTATGCCAAACTTAAGTATTGTGTTAATAACAAGATGATATGCAGATTTCGACCTACTTACATTTTGTGTGTATCTGTACACACACCCCCTCCTACATGCATGTGGAGGTCAGAGCACAGCTCTCAGTTCTAGGCATTGATTTCATATCAGGCTTGCACAAGAACACCTTTACCCACTAACTTGCAGGCCTGACTTAACCCTTTGACTCCTTCAGGGAGAGTTATTTTATACCTAATTGTAGATGTTTGGTGCTTTTATATTGAAAGTATCATGAATGTTTTTTAAGAGATGCAATTTTTTAAAAATATTATTAATATTGTACCTTTGTATTAGACCTTTAGTCAATGTAACAAAATAACTGATAAAAACAGAGAAAGATTTTTGTCTCACGGCTCCAGAAATTTAAGTCCCGTGGTCACCAGGTTCCATTGCCTTTAGGCCTATGGTAAAGAAGAAACATGGAGGAAGAACATGACAGGGAGAGCCACTTTCATCATGGCAAGGAGAAAGCAAAGAGGAGAGACAGGCAGGGCATGGACATGCTACCCTTCAAGCCAGGTGTGGTGGTATATGCTTGGAGACAGAAGAAGCAGTTATTCAAGGTTATCCTTGTCTACATAGTGAGTTTGAGACCAGCCTGAGCTGTGTGAGACTTTATCTCAGAAGAAGAGAGAAAAAGATACCCTTCACCTCCTAATGCCCACTTCCTCCAGTTAAGCCCTGCCTTCTACACTCACTGTCTCTCGGTAGTCTGTCAGAGTCCATTCATCAGTGCACTGCTTAAACCACTGACTGGGTCAGAGCCTTGATAACCCCATCCTCTATAGAGAGGCCACCATAGGCACCAGATATGTGCAGTACTAATTTGCTAGGCTTCTCTCAACCCACTCAAGTTGTCAAGATTAAACAGCAGTCTTTAATCCTAAAGCAGTTAAATTTGATTCCTAAAGCAGAAATAAGTTATTTTTAATGTTAAATAATAAGCCAGATATATCTGGTTTTTTACAAGTTAATAGCCTCCTAAAGTTTAAAATATCTTCTTAGGAAAAAATTTTATAACATGCATATAAATTATAAAATATTTAAACTTGTAAAGCTTCTTTAATATGTGTGTACAGTATTTCTGGTTTTGTCAATGCCTCATAGTTACTGAAATAATTTTTTATTGCCCAGTTTTAATTTAGTATCAAATTAAGAATGTATTTGCATGCCTGATGCAGAAATATACAGAATTAAGCTGGGCGTGGTGGTGCACATTTTTAATTCCAGCACTCAAAAAATAGAGATGGTTGGATCTTTGAATCCAAGGCTAGCCTGGTCTACAAAGTAAGTTCCAGGACAGCCAAGACTACACAGGGAAACCCTGTCTTCAAAAACAAAACACAAAAAAACTCCAACAATTTTTATATATATTGAATTTCCCTGCATCAAGAAAGCTAATGCTTTACACTTACACAGTCTTTAAAATGACAGGCTTACTGCTTCCTAAAGTGGGATAGATGGAGAAAGAGAGAGAGAGAGAGAGAGAGAGAGAGAGAGAGAGAGAGAGAGATTGATTTTTCTCCAGTGAAGAAGTCTATGGTCCAAAAAAGGCAAGACTTATTTTATCATTTTCACATGGTAAAGTGAATTTTGTTTATTATGTTTTTCAGGGATTAACAATTTCAGAGAAACTGGGAAAGTACATATTTTGAGCTAAACTGTGTTATGTCATTTGTTTTAAATACTTCAAATACTCAGATTCCTTTTATTAATGATCAGTGCATGTAAATAAATAGCACTGTCCATAGAGAGACTGCATACCTTTTCAGATGTTATACAACAGTTTAAGATTTCTTTTTTTTTTCTGCCTTTAAGAGCACGGTGTTTTGAAGACACTCATTGTAAATCATCCTGATATAGCAAAGAGCTTGCTTGGAGTGTCTCACACTGAGTCAGTGCAAAGAGAGAGTGAGCCTCTGTCCTTGTGAGAAGGCAGACAGGTGTAATCCAGGCCCTGCATGATAGAAGCCCTGTTTGGAGGCAGTTGTTATTGGTCAGTCATAGACACTTCACAGAGGATGGAGTGAGGTTTGAGCTGAATTTCATTTCAGAGAATGAATGAGGCTTAAGAACCCCATCTAACAGATTGAAGGGAAGTGATCATTTTCCACAGAGAACAGAAGAGTTGAATAGCAGGACATTAGGAGTGGAGGGAAGGAGAGCGAGGCCTGTAACAGTGTTAGATGGGTAAATAGATAATGGTGGGGTTCAAGCACAGGCTTAGGAGTTTGGGTTTTATTCTCTAAGGAATAAGGGGTTCAGTCAAGCTTTTCTAAAGGTACAGTAATACTAAACCAATGGTGAGGCCCAGGTGCAGTGAGAGACCTTGTCTCAAGATAGAGAGTAAGACGAAGCTGCCTAATGTCATCCTTTGGCTTCTACATGAATATACATACATACACAAGCACATCTGCACACATGTATATACCATACACAAATTACATACATGATAAGTAAAACGAGTAGAGAGCATCTTAAAATGAAATGCATATATTTAAAATGATATTCAGCGTCCTTCATAGCTTAGATATATGATAAGATGATATTGAAATAGCACTTCTTATTGTTCCATTTGCCAAAGAAACCTAAACTTTGATGACATACTTTTGTGGCAGTGTTCTAGAGAAAATTCTTATAGGTTGATAATGGTTCTTGTGAGGAGGTAATTTATAATGCATAGTCTAATTACATAAGTGATTATCCTTTATCTTAACCTCACACAGACTAGTAGTCTAACAGGATGATAAATTTACAGAAGATAAAAATGGTAGCTGTCCCAGGTGGTGGTGACACTCAGGAGGCAGAGACATGCAGATCTCTGAGTTCCAGGACATCCAGGACTACACAGAGAAACCCTGTCTCAGGAAAAAACAAAACAAAAAACAACAAGTAGCTTTACTAGTCTGATCATTCTAGTGTTGCTTAAGATAACAAAACTTGAAATGAAATCAAATCTCCAGCAGTAGAGATCTGGTTGCTAAAGTAGTGCTCTGCATAGTCAATATTGAGTGATTTGGACTCATCCATTGCTGTCTACATGAAAAGAGCACTGATGGCCACTGTGCGCTTCTATAGGGTGATCTCTTGAGTGTGTTGTTAAGGTAGAAGCAAGCTATAGAGACTTGACATATGTAGTTGTAGATAGAGATGCATTCATATATATGGATATACATAGCATATATATCATATATATCTCTACATCTATGTATACTTAACATGTATGTTTAATTTCAAAATGAATTGATTTAAGGATTAAACAGTGAATATTATTTTGGCGTGAAAGGAAACAGTATGGAAGACACTGTAAGTTAAACTTCCTCTACTTCATTTCATGGTTCTGAATTTGGAATCACATGTTTAGATAATGCATTAATTGCCAGAGTGAAAGGAAGGTGGTGTGATGCCATATATTTGTAGTCCAGTTACTCAGGAGACTGAAGCAGGAGGATTGCTTTGAGCCCAGAAGTTTGAGCCCAGGTCAGCTTGGGAAACATAAATGTATAAGTAAAAATTAAAAATAAATGTAAACAAATAACTCTACTTGAAATGGTGGCACAATTGCAGAGAGAAGTTATTGAGAGAATCTGTATCAATATAATAATTCATTCTCTGGGAATTGTATACAATTTATTCTGATCATATTGACCCCATAGTCCTGCCTAGATCCACCCTTCCACTTCCAACTTCATATCCTCTAAACTACCCTGTGTCCAGTTTGTGCCTGTTAGGCCATCCAGCAGAGCATGGTTGACTTACCAGGGACCACACCCCTATGCAAACTGACTCTCCTTCACCCAGAAGCCAGCAGCTTGTTAGTATCTCCTCAGCCAGGAGTGAGGGACCATGAACCCTTTCCCTCTCTCTCCATCCTCTCCCTGCTCGAACATCAGCTGCCTTGACCCTGTACAAACAACCATAGCTGCTGTGAATTCATGGATGTGAGTCCTGTCATGCCCAGAAGACACTATTTTACTTCAAGGAACTTTTAAAAAAGATTTCTTTTTATTTTATGTATGGAAGTGTTTGTATATATGGCTGGGATGGCTGTGTGTGTGTGTGTGTGTGTGTGTGTGTGTGTGTGTGTTTGCACACTTGGTGCCCTCAGAAGTCTGAAGAGGATAAGGTGAGAAATACACTGGAACCAGGGTTACTGATGACTATAAACCACTATGTGAGTGCTAGGAATTAACTGGGGTCTTCTGCAAGAGCAGCAAGTATTCTTAACTGATGGGCTGTCTCTGCTGATACAATGGAACATTTTTTTAGTAGTACATTTCTTTTGGAGTATAGTCTAAGGATTTATTTTAAAGTCTTATGTTTCAATCTGTAGTCTTAACTGTTAGCGGTAGTAGGATAAAAACACAATTAATGAAATTAAAACATCAGAATTGTAAGCTAGGTGGTGGTGGCACACACCTTTAATCCCCATACTTGGGAGGCAGAGACAGGCAGATCTCTGAGTTCGAGGCCAGTCTGTGGTCTACAGAGCAAGTTCCAGGACAGCCGGGGCTACACAGAAAAGATGCTGCTGCTGCTGATGATGATGATGATGATGATAGGAATTTAGGGTTTTCAGGGCTCAGAAAATGACTCAGTGGAAAAGTGCATGCTGTGCATGCATGAGGACTATCTTGGGATCCAGAGCACCTACATAAAATGCCTGTAACCTAGCACTGAGAAGAAAGACAGGTAGATCTGGGTAGATCTCTCCTTCACCCAGAAGCCAGCAGCTTGTCAGTATCTCCTCAGCCAGGAGTGAGGGACCATGAACCCTTTCCCTCTCCATCCTCCATTCTACCTCACTGGCTAGCCAGTCTAGGAAGTTAGTGAGCTCCAAGTTCTGTGAGACCCTGTTCCCAAAACAGTGAAAGAAGACTTCCAGCATCAACCTCTGGCCTGCACCCAGGCATACACAGACACAGAGAGAGCAAAGCCTGTGAGAATTTTGGAATAAAAGAAAAATAAATAAAAATTAATGAAACTGAGAAATAATGGTGTGTGTTCCAGTCAGAACAATCAGAAATCCTTGGGAACTGTGCTTTTCGAGAGATGTGTAAGATGAGCCTCTGCCATGAAACACGACCACTGTTTGTAGACACTTGAGTTAGTACTAAAAGTGACTAGGTGTCTTCTTGTTTTCTGGCTTTTGTCTGGCAGTCCCGTGAGTAATACCCTTGCCTTGTATGTGCTAGCCAATCTGCGTATCATCTTAAAGCATCTGTCTAGATCTCAGATGAGGATGTTAGAGAACACAGGGTATAAAAAGAACCAGCACACTAAGTGTATTCTCTGCTGGGACACCCAGGGCTTCATGTGTGCTCAGCAAGCATACCACCAGCTGAGTCTCATCTCCAGAGCCAACAACTGGTTTCATTAAAAGATGAGCCAGGAGCCAGGGGTGGTGGTGCACGCCTTTAGTCCCAGCACTGGGGAGGCAGAGGCAGACAGATTTCTGAGTTCGAGGCCAGCCTGGTCTACAAAGTGAGTTCCAGGACAGCCAGGGCTATACAGAGAAACCCTGTCTCGAAAAACAAAACAAAACAAAAAAAAGATGAGCCAGAGCCATCAAAATGGCTCAGTAGCTAGTTGACCATTCAGCCTGACTACCTGAGTTTCATCACCAGAACCCATATAATAGATGGAGAAAATTAGCTCCCATAAGTTATCCTCTGATCTCTGCACACTCAGTATGTTAAACATGTGACACATGCAATAAATAAATTAATTAAAATACAAATGTAATGGATCAAGTGAAAAATAATATCAGGAAGAAACAAACAGGCAGATTTAAAATGTAGGGTGTTATATAAAACGAATAACCTCGTTTGTCTTTTTTAAGTGATAAGTAAAAACCAGGTGTGGAAGCCCAGCCCCATAATCTTAGGACTCACCAGATAGAGGCATAAGCATGCAGGGTTAGTATGGGCTAAAAAAATACTGTCTATCTGCCTGTCTCATTTCTTTTCATCTCTCTCCTTCCCTTCTCCCCTGTTGGGAACTAAAAAGGGGGGGGCTGAGGGAAGAGGGGGAAGGGAAGACCCACACCCCGCTAGAGTTCCACCTATTCTCTGGTCTGCCAGGCGTGGGAGGGCTGCTATATACCTTCCACTCATCCCCAGGTGGGCGTCTAAGCCTCTGACCCACTCTTTGGGGGGTGGCCAAGGGGAACCCTACCTGGGAGCCCTGTTGCTACTTTGCTAAAGCCACCTGGGTTATGGGAGAGAGGGATAAGGGAAGAGGTTCCCAACACCAGTGAGAGTGAGCTGAGCGCAATGGATCTTGACTGGAGCAGACACTGTCTATGGTTTTATAGCTTTATTATAAAAAGGCAGAGAGAAAGAGAAGGTAGAAAAGAGAGAGAGGAGAGGAGAGAAGACAGGAGAGGGGGGTGAGAGTGAGGGGTGAGAAGTAAGAGAACTAGGTGGGGCTGAACTGCCCTTTTTATGGTCTTCACTGTTACTAGGTAACTGGGGAGGAGTTTAGCCTGAAGGTCAGAAGCTTGGGACCTTGTCTGCTTGACTTCTAGCCATGCTTCTCTTGTGGAGGCTGGGGGAGGGGGGGGCAGTAACTTAGGCAGCTGCTAGAGTTCCAGGAGCATGAGGGAATGCCTACCGTGTCATGAAGGTGAATTATCACCCTTCAGGGTTCAGACCTCAGCTCGACTGGAGACCAGCCTGTCTGTACATAGCCCAATTCCCCACACACCCCTGCCCTTCTTTCATCTCTCTCTCTCTCTCTCTCTCTCTCTCTCCACACACACACACACACACACACACACACACACACACACACACACACACGAGATACTTAAAATGTATGACAAACATTCACTTTGGACTAAGATGGAGTAGTGAGCCTGATTTGGCCTCTTACCTGAAACAGTTTTGGAAAAAAATTTAAATTAAAAATGTAAAACAGCTTGGGAGGCAGAGGCAGGTGGATTTCTGAGTTTGAGGCCAGCCTGGTCTACAGAGTGAGTTCCAGGACAGCCTGGGCTACACAGAGAAACCCTGTCTCAGAAAAATCAAAAAAGTAAAGCAATTTGAAGTCACTGGGCACCAGACAACAAGAATTAGAGGTCCTGAAAAGTGGGAAGAAGCAAATGAGATGTGCCTGGGAATATTTGTTGTAGGTGCCTTTTAGAAAGTTCCCAGGACACACTACTGAGAGGGCCTGGGGAGTGAGGTAGGCATCCTCATTTGAGAAGGTTGAGGTAATAGGCCAGGGAGAAGAGGATGGCCAGCATTCATGTAAGACAGCAATGAAATGGGTAAGCCTAGGGAGAAAAGCCCTAAGAGCTGACCTGGTCCCAGCATGTTGCATACATGAAAGAGTTCTGGTAGGCTGAGCAGGACAGGGATATGAGAGTGACTTAAGTAGACTTCTGGAAATGGTCCATATCCAGAACTAAATGATGACTTTCTCTCTCCAAAGCCTGCTTTCCCTACATCTTCATGACATTACATGGTGATTAGGTTTTCTTCTCTCAGCTGCCCAGGCTCTAAGTCACAGGATCACCCAACCCTGCCTTGTGCCTAACCCAGAAGTTTTCTCAGAAAAATGAATCCTGACTGTACATTCTAAGAAGGGATTGAAAAAACTCTTCTGGGTGCTAACAAGATAGCTCAGCATAAAGGCCTGTTGACCAGAGTTCAGTCCTTGGAATTGATAAATGTAGGAGAGAACTGACTTCACAGATTGATCTCATTTCTACATGTATGCCACGGCATATGCACACACATACAATAAAGAAATGTGGATATATCACACACATACATACATATATGTGTGTGTGTATGTATGTATATATATATATATATATATATATATATATATATATATATATATATATGAGCCCTGACTGAAAATACAAGTAAATAAAGATATTTTAAAGAGATGAAAGAAAAGCAGACAAAAACGGAAGGCTGTTCCAGTTGCGATATCATCAAAAAGAGCAACATGTTGACATCTGTAGTGATAAACACAGTCAGGGAAGCATTAAGACTGGTATCCTGAAACTACAGAATATGTCTGAAAGGACACATTCTGTAGTGTGTAGAAATGAAAGAAGAGCAGGGGAGAAGGGAGGGAGAGAGATTAAGAGAGCTGAGACAGGCACAAACGTAAGCTGAGTGCTCCTTATCTGAACTTCAGGACCAGAATGATTTTCGATTCCAAATTTTGGGAGTTTGAAATACTTGTTTAGACCTTACTTTCTGGACAACCCTAGTGTAAAAATCTGACATCTAAAATGAGTCCAAGTCTGAAATGTTTTAGAGCACATGATTTCAGAATCCTTTTGGTTTCAGATTTTTGAATTAGTGACACAGAAAGATGTTCATAGTGCTCAAGATTTGAGGTAGCTCAGACATCTGCATACCCAAAATGATCTTCAGATTTAAAAGAATTCCCAATTAAACTCCCAAATGTCAGTCCTTACTGAAATGGCCAGAGAAATCCACCATAATATTCATACAAAATATCAAGAGATCCCAGATATCCAAAACAGTAATTTAAAAAAAGGATCAAAGGTCTCCAACTTTGTGATTTGAAACTTATTGCAGAATTAAATCAGTGTGATGCTAGTATAAAATATAAAAAGTATATTAATGTGGTGCTGTTGTAATACATATAAGAACTTGTGGAAGTTTGGCCAGATGACTTTCAGCATGAGCACTGAGATTGCTTGATCCTCAGTCGTGGTGCTGGAGAAATCTGAGGTCCACAAACAAAAGCATGACATTCTTGAACTGTACATGAAAATTAAAATGAACCAAGCCTTAAACATAAGATCTATAAAGACTTTAATACCAGGACAGCAGGATTTTTGATTTGACATTGATTCTTGGATATAACCAGAAGCACAGATAATAAAAGTAAAAGTGATAGTGCTAGATTATGTCAAAATCAAAGATTCCTCTACAACAAAGGATACAACGAACAAACTAGAAAGGCATCCTTGAAATGTAATGAAATGGTAACTTGTAGATTTTATAAAGCATTAAAGCACTATAAATGAAGAACTCCTACATTTCATTAACAAAAAATGATTTTAAAAAAGGCAAAAGATGAATACAGATTTCTCCAAAGAGAATATGAAAATGGCCAACAGGCAGATGAAAGATACTCAGCCATCATTAATTAGGAAAGTACAAATGAATAAGTTGTGTTGAAGAATCACTTCATTAGGATGCTTAAGACAGAGAGAGGGAGAGAGAGAGGGAGAGAGAGAGAGAGGGAGGGAGAGAGAGAGTTATAAGAACAGCAGAAAATAACAACTGCTGGCATGGGTGCAAGGAATGAAACTGGTACATTGCCAGTAAATAAATTAATTAATATATAAGTAGTAGATATACTATGGAAATGTGTATACCGTTTCTACAAATGATAGACATTAGCAGGAATTCAAATATAATTTTGGTAGCAGCATAATAAACATTAGTCAGAAAGTTGAGGCAGCTCCAGAGTTTATCTGCACATGAAAAGATTAATAAAATGTGTACATGTCTGTAACTCCAGCACTTGCAAAGCTTAGGCAGAGATTGTCAAATGTGATCCTGCGTAGGCTATGTAGCAAGAGCCTTTGTCAAGAAAATGTATATACACACACAAGTGGCGTGTCATTCAGCTTAGAAAGGAGAGAAATCCTGAGGCATGCTGCCACAGCAGTAAGCCTTGAGAAATGCTATGCAAAATGAAATATGCTGGTCACAACTACTGTGGCTCTTCTGTAAGCTACCTAGAATACAGAAAATCATAGTAGTGATTACCAAGAGCTACGGGAGTGAGATTGGTACTTAATTCACTGAGCCACAAATGTGAATGGCCGGGCGTGGTGGCGCACGCCTTTAATCCCAGCACTCAGGAGGCAGAGGCAGAGGCAGGCGGATTTTTGAGTTCGAGGCCAGCCTAGTCTACAGAGTGAGTTCTAGGACAGCCAGGGCTACACAGAGAAACCCTGTCTCGAAAAAACAAAAAAAAACAAAAACAAAAAAAAAAAAGTTTAAGATGGTAAATTTCATGCTACATATAATATTAATCACAATTTATAAAAAATGTGAAATGAGGTTACAGTGTTTTGTTGATTTTATAGAATTTGAATAAGCAGAAGGAGTGGTGTCAATATCACAAAAGACAAGAGGAAGAATGACAGTGCAGTGACAGCATGGTGGGTCGCACCCGGGATCTTAGTGGCTGGGAGGCTGAAGCCAAATGATTGCATGAAATTAAGGCCAGGCTGGCTACTTGTAAATTTCATGACAGCCTTGAATATAGAGTGAGACCTTCTCTCAAATGTGATTGGGTGAGACAGAGAACTATATCTACTTTTTAAAAAGCACAGTGATGTAACTGGTTAAAAATATGCATTAACCCATTGAGGAGGCTCGGTCCTTAAAGGCATTTGCTGTTCAAGCCTGACGCCTGGAGTTCAGTCCCATGTATACATACACAAAATTAATCAAAGTAAGAACTGTAAGTGTTATAACTGTGCCCAGTAGAGGAGAAGAAGAGGACATGGAGTAGGAAGCAAGTTTCAGGTGTATAGACTTACAGATTGAAGAAAAGATCCAATAATCCTGGGATCTGAAATACTTGGTGTAAACACATCAGTTGAAAGTAGAGATTAAGATAATGAATTTTTAAAAAAGCAAGAGCCATCTATGTGTTTGTGTAAATAAGTGAGAAAAATGCAAATATATAAAAAGACTTGAATGAGCCATACCTTAGAACACAAATGAAAATAAACTTTGCATGGTGGCACACGCCTTTAATCCCAGCACTCAGGAGGCAGAGGCAGGCAGATTTCTGAGTTTGAGCCCAGCCTGGTCTACAAAGTGAGTTCCAGGACAGCCAGGGCTATACAGAGAAACCCTGTCTCGAAAAACCAAAAAATAAGTAAATAAAATAGATAAACCTTAAGTGGTTACATTAATGCCAGTGTAAAATTCAAAGCAGAGCTGTCACTGGGTGTGATGGTTTGTATATGCTTGGCCTAGTGAGTGGCACCATTTGGATGTATAGCCTTGTTGGAATAGGTATGGCCTTGTTGGAGGAAGTGTAGACCTTAAGACCCTGGTCCTAACTAACTGCCTGGAAGCCAGTCTTCCCCCTAGAGGCCTTCAGATGAAGATGTAGAACTCTCAGCTCCTCTTGCACCATGCCTTCCGGGGACTTGGTTTGTCCCGAGTTGACCTGGAACTCAGAGATCTGCTTGTTTCAGAATCCTGGGATCAAAGGTGTGCACTACCTTGCCTGGGCCTAAGTGTTTCATGACTACTATGCCTTAAGATCGTCATCTCAAGATCCAGGTCAGAAGCCTGTGTCTTCTAACCTTAAGATCTGGATCACAGAAGTGTCTTCCATTTCTACATTGTAGTTCGTTCCAGATGTAGTCAAGTTGACAACCAGAAATAGCCATCACACTGGAGATCAAAGTTATTCTTAATAAAGCAGTCACTTAAACAAGAAGATATAACAATCTTAAATGCTTAGCAACCAAGATTTACAAATGGGAGGTGAGAAGTGCTGACCTGCACTGAGGAAAGACCCCAGAGGCTTCTCAGTGACTGAAGGATAGACAGCCAAAGAGCAGCCAATCTCATGCCAATTACTTACATGCCAGCACATTTAGCCTGGTTGACATTCATAGAGAACTCCATCCAACAAAAGCCGAATACACATTCTAGGCCATAGAACAAAAGAATCAAATTTACACAAAATAGAATGTGTTCACTGGGTGCTTGAATTTAAATCAATTGATAGCAGGAATCTCAGGAATAAATGATAAATAAATCTCAGGAACCCTCAAATATGTGAAAATTAACCCACGGTCTTGGGAAATCAAAAGAGAAAATGAAAGACAGTGCATGAAAATTAATGCAGCACATGAGAATAAACTAAGTTCTGCCCATGGGTTTTCAGTGTGTTTTTAAATGAATATCAGATGTGACCATTATATGTATACAGTTTAAGCCCATTATATCTCTAAAAGGGCTGCTTTTATTTTTCAAGTATGATAGATAAGACTTGGGCCAAAAGAAACTTGAAAAACATAGCAGCTAAATACTATTTAGACTTTATATCCTGATTCATACAAGCCAGCTATCAAAAGACACTCTGGGGACTTAAGAGATGGTTTGACAATTAAGAGTACTTGCTGCTCTTCCAAAGAAGCAAAGTTTGATTCTGAACACCCACGTGGGGAGGCTGACAACCTCCTGCAACTCTGTTGAACCCGGTTCTGGTCTCAGAAAGCATAGACACCCAGCATACACTCACACAGACACACATATAAATAAAAGATAAAAGTCAATCTTAAAAACATTTTAAAGAGAAGATATTCTGTAGACATTTGAAGCATATAGTTTCAGTAGGAGACAGAATTGATGAAGGGTTGTTAATTATAAAGTAGGACAGTACCATCAAACAAAAGTCCCTGTCAGAGATGCATAATGAAACCCAGATGAAATGACAGGTTGATAGAAGACACTTTGAAATCCTTAAAATACAGGGGGATTGTTATATGAGCTTACAAGCAAAATATTGATAGTTAAACCATTCTGATAGATACGAAAATGTTCATTAAATTATTTTATTTTCTATTTTACTCTGATGCTCTTCTGTTTTTGTTTTCTTTTTCAATCCTTACAAAACAATGTGAGGTCTCCTTTGGTTTTCTTTCACCTCCCCATTCCTTCAGGGATTTTAAAAAAAATATTTATTTATTTATTTATTTATTTATTTATTTATTTATTTATTATATGTAAGTACACTGTAGCTGTCTTCGGACACTCCAGAAGAGGGCTTCAGATCTCATTATGGATGGTTGTGAGCCACTACCATGTGGTTGCTGGGATTTGAACTCAGGACCTTTGGTAGAACAGTCAGTGCTTAACTGTTGAACCATCTCTCCAGCCCTGTTTTGTTTTTTGTTTGTTTGTTTGTTTTTGTTTTTTTAACGTGTCTCTGCTCAGTTTAAAATACAGTTATATTTAGAGTGGCTGTCTGAGACAATCTCAGTTTGTATCTGTCATCCCGTGTGAACTCAGACTCCCAAAACATTCTGATTCTCCTGTCCCTCGGTCCTTACTATCCTTGTTTTCCAAGCCTTAGTGCTGGCATCCCTTCCTCAAAGCCTTCCCTGGCCTGCTTTCCTATTCCTGACCTGTCTCCCACCACGTGCGGTGTGGTCTTTGGTCATTTCCTAAGTTCAGGCGGCTTCTCAAGGCTGCAGATTCACTGTCATGTTGTCCTTGGGTTATTGCTATTTGTGTCTGTCAATGTTAGATAAGGACAATTTTAGAACTTATCTGAGTTAAACCTAGCATTCACCCTTTGCTAAGATCACAGAGTATATTGTGAACTGAGCCAGAAGTAGACTTGATGCTGTGTCTGTTTTCAGTAGTGATAACTTAGTGGGGATTTGGAGGTTTCTTTTGCGGTTAGAGCATTCTGGGAAAGCCTTTGGGCAAGAATGAGAGCCCTAAAGGAGCCTGAAAACATGGCCTCACTCAGTAGACAGAAACAGAAGGAGCTATACACAGATTCGTCTCTCCAAATGCACTTTTGATTCAACTAGAATGCAAAAATCGATGGTATAGCTGCCAGTTTTCTGAATTTTTACAGCTTTTTCAGAAGGCACTTACATAATATGGCAGAAGTGGTTTAGAATAGTAGACATCATACCTTTAATTATTTAAAATAAAGATCATGTACTACTTCAGCATCACATACAAAAATGAGGGCTATTATTCAGAGATCTTCCATTTAATGTCTTTTTTTTTCCTCTTCATTTTCTTAGCGTCGTCTTGGAGATGCAGCCAAGAAAGCCATCAGCAAATTGACAACTAGAACGGTGAAAAAGGGCGATAAGGTACAGTAATGAAATTACTTTCCTCCTGGAAGTCTTGCTCACGCTTTGCCCGTCTAGAAAGCCTTCGGGTAGTCTCTCGGCTTTCCTGCACTTGAGGAGCTCCCCGCTAGCATCAGTGGCTGCTTGCAGTTAGTGCTGGCTGCTCCTCTGCAGTTTCCTACTAGTAAAGCCTAGCGCACATCTTCCAAGGCTCCTAAGGAGACAAACTGCACATAAATAGCCAACAGAGGGACATTCTCTTCTGTTTCTTAAGACTGCCACATCTGTTTTGGGTTTTGTTTCTTCCCAGCTAAGTGAAGACTTTAAAACTTTCATTTCTAGGGTGTCTCAGTTAACGAGGATTAGAAAGAACATTTTGTCTGTGTTGGACCTAAAGTTTAAGGGGACCAAGTCAAAGAGATGATAACAAATAACAGCTGAAGCCTTTCATCAACGCTTCTGTCAGAACTCAAATCCCAAGTCACATCTTAGTGTTAGTTTCTATATTCAGTATATTCAAACTTGCCATGAATTTAAAAAAAAAAAAAAAAGAGAGGAAAGAAAGAAAGCTCTAAAGGCAAAAAACCAAGACTGTGCCATCCCACGCCCAGTGCTGATATTTTAGCAGAGAGCTCTGGTAGGAGGATTTTGTGTGATTCTCTATTTTCTTTGTTTTGACACATTCTTTCTTTTACTATTTTTATTCCCATGCCTTTGAATATTGGAGCCTGTTGTCTTCAAACAGCTCCAGAAGTAGAAACATTCTCACTGGGTGTCATTGCACACTAGGGCAGGAAAAGACACTTGCAGAAAATAGAGGCTGCATCAAGACAGCTGCATTTAACCTAGACCAGTCCCTGGTAAAAAAACGCTTTCATGGCTTGGCCAGCTGCTATTAATTAGAATTTCCTGGATTTGGTACAGCCTACTGTATCATTTTCTACCTGTCCCCACCAGTATCAAATAATCTTTCCTTTGATTATTAAAACTAATACCTTTTTTGTGCCCCTCCATCTGCCAAAGGTTGACCATATGGACATGGTTTAGGTTATTGGCATACTTCCTTTTAAGACAACTCTAGTGGAACCCTGCTCAGGCCAGAGACTGAAGGAAGCTAATTAACCTGGTGACCAAACAACTGGCTGGCCTTTCCTGATTCTTGATAAATACCCATGATTGAGTTAAACTACTAACTGCCCCAAGTCTGTGACCAGCATGCAATTCTTATACCTGAGTTAGGACTGTCACACAGGAGTCTACTGAACACTCCACATCATTTGTAACAGCTTTAGGAATTGATCTGCTATGAGAATCTAGATTTTTTTTTTTTTTTTTAGATTGTAAGGTGGAACCTATTGAGAGTAGGTAGTTATAGAAGAAATGGGGTACACACATGATAATCCAAGATGATCCATAATGAACTGTGGAAAAATTAGAGCTCCAGCTTATTGTAAGACATATCATAAATAGAGTTAGTATGAATTCTATGAATGACTCATGTAATTTGGGTCTACATCCTTAAGCAAATGAAAACTTGTATTTTCAGTTCCTTTCCCTTTATAGCCACCTGCTCACGGGAGAGTGTTCTTAGCTGGGCTGTCTGTAGCTCGTGTGTGTCCATGTTCCTCAGCTCTTGTGCTTTTGTTTCAGGAAACAGACCCAGACTTCGATCACTGTGCAGTCTGCATAGAAAGCTATAAGCAGAATGATGTTGTTCGGGTTCTCCCCTGCAAGTATGTCAGCTTTCTTTGTTTGAAAGGAATGGTGTTAATGTTTCCCTTCCAGAGTGAGTATCTGCTTGCTTCTGAAAAACTGCCTGACCAGGCTAAGGACCAAATACTGATAATGGGAGGTCGTGGTCAACTCTGACCAGAGTTCCTTCCAAGAATTGTTTGCATATGAAAGAATTGCTTGTATAAGAAAACATGGCAATGTTCAGGCATATCATAACCTACGAGTCTATATTCAGTAACCCTCCTGAGCTAGGCTGTAGCTCAGAGGGAGAGCAAGTGCCTACCTAGCATGTCCCAGTTATGGGTGTAATCCCTAGTACATCCAAGAAAGACACAAAACAAAACAAAGACCATTTCTTGTTTCTTTCCGTCTCAAGACAGAGTTCCTTACAAAGCCCTTTCATGAGTCATCCTCCACTTGCTCTGGGTTCCACAATGGTAGGGACGGACCTGAGTTATGCAGACTGGAAGAACTGCCAGCGCACTACTCTGTGCTGATGGCATTTACTCTTTTCTGATTCCCACAACAATCCAGACTCTTGTTTCTTCTTATTTACATTGGCTAGTTTTTTTATACTGTGGCAAAGTATCTGACATGGCTACTGAAGAAAAGGTTTGTTTGGTAGTCTTGGAAGTTCTCAGTGTGACCTCCTGTTGGTCTAACCTCTGGTGAGGATGATAGGCAAGAGCGTACATACATGCTGCTTTTATATCAGCCTCATGAGAACCACCAGAGGAGTCCCATGGGAAATACTAGACACTACAGTGTCCTTAGGACCTCCCTGGTCCCATTCCCCAGGAGTTCTGCAACCTACGACAGTACCACCCTGATGACCGAAGTTTCACCACAGTGGACCTGGGAGCAACACTCAGACTATACTCAAACCATAGCAGAATTGCCGAGTGAAGGATAGTGAAGGGCAGCAGTAGATTTCAGCTTTATAAATTCAAATATGGCAGAGCCAGTAAAAAGGACTCTCTTTAATATTATCATTCCTTACATAATCTCTAGGTAGCTAGCTCGCTCCTTCTCTCCCTCCCTTCTCCTTTTCTCTCTCTTCCTCCCTTTCTTTGAGATATATCCCCAGCATTCTTTTTACTGTAAGACAGGATCTCATTACATTGTCCAGGCTGACCATAAACTCACTCTAGCCCAGGCTGCTTGAACTTGCCAAACTCATGCTTCAGCTTTCCATGTAGCTACGGTTACAGACTCACCATCAGACGGGGCTATGCAAATCTCCTTCATAAGTGTGATGGTTTCTAGCATGGTTCTGTACAAAGCTAGGGAATGTGAAACACCCAGATGCACTGTTCTGGGTGTAAGATGTAAAATCACCTACTAAGAAGCCTAACCCAAAGATTTACTTTCTTTTCTTACCTCACAAAAAGATCCTCACATGGTTCTGCCTCGTGAACTTCTGACTGGATAAAATCCTTGTAGGCAGTTGTGTCTCCATGAAGCTAACAGTCTTCTTCTCCTTACTCAGAAAATAACATTTTGTGCCTTAGGAAATACATACAAAATAGATTACTTTGTTTTTCTTTTGTTTTTTAAATCCTGGATCTTTAGAAGGTTGTATACAGAAATAGAAATCCAAGATTCTGGAGTAAGCATTTTAATTCTAGGTTATATAAAGGAAAATCTTAACAAGCTCAATGTAAGCAACCCTCTGGAAAATTATGTACTGACCAGTTTTCTCCATTCAGTTTTTTAAAATTTAAGTGTGTGAGGCTGAAGAAAATACATTTATGAAGAAAGTCAGGAAAAGAATCTGTAGGTTGCATTAGAAATCAGTCAGCAATTGTCTGCTTTTAATCAGGAAGCTGAGCGATAAGACATTGCTTGTCTTACTATCCATGCCCAGGAACCCCTGGACCTAGCTGGTACCTGAATAGGAAAAAAAAAAGTCATCCGTGGTTATTACTAAAATGAAAGTGTCTTCCTCAAGGGAGTCTCATCCTAAAATAGATGACTCTGGGCTGCTTGCTCTCATTCTTGCCATCCCTAAAGCCTTGGTTTTTCCAGATTCATTCTGTGTGTGCGTGTTCTCTCCCCTTCCCCACTCCTCATCTCCTCCCCCCCCCCCCATCTCTAGTTTAACACAGAGCTTTTTCAACCTGACTCCCTATCAGATCACTGAGAGATTTTTATAAAGATCCAAGTGGAGACCCACCATACATGTTTGTTTTTGTAAGTCCCTGAGTGATCCTGATACCACGGGGTCTTCTGGGCCCTTAACTGTTACTGCAGCTAAAAGGAGACAGCAGCTTAGCTTTTGTGTTTGTGAGCTTTTTTATTTTTGGTTTTTCTTTCTCTCTCTCTCTTTTTTTTTTTTTTTTTTTTTTTTTTTTTTTTTTTTTTTTTTTTTTTTTTTTTTTTTTTTTTTTTTTTTTTTTTTTTTTTTTTTTGATACAGGGTTTCTCTGTGTAGCCCTGGCTGTCCTGAAGCTCACTCTGTAGACCAGAAATCTGCCTGCCTCTGCCTCCCAAGTGCTGGGATTAAAGGTGTGCACCACCACTGCCCAGCTTTTTTAAAGAGTACAATTTTGGCAAACTTGAGGGAATTTCTTTACAGTTGTAGCACCATCTCTTTCACTGTCTGTCCTTACTTTATGCCAGATGTGCAACCGCTGCCTGTGTCCTTTCTCCATGTTGCTTCACAGCCAGCTGCTCTCTTACATCTCAGCAAGTTGCAACTTTCTCTAAATGTTAGTGTTCTGCCTGGTCGGAACATGTTGATGCCTCACCGGAACAACAGTCCCATCCCCAGGTGCAGTAAAAATTAACTTTTCCCATTGAGCAACCTTTTGTGACAACCTTTGACCTGTGTGGGGTTTCTCATCCTTGGCACTGCTGACATTTAGATCAGATAAGTCTTTGTTTGAAGGAGAAGGTAGGGAGAGCTGTTCTGTACATCACAGGACATTTAGCATTGTCTTTAGCCCATCTACTACTCCCTGAAAGCACATAAGCCATACATTTTGGCCACCTAGAATATCTCCTGATGAGAATCACCAACCTAGAATATGTCCACCCAGGAAGTTCTTCTTACCCCAGATATTCCAGTCAATGTCTCTGGTACCTGTGGTAATTTCTCCTGGTCTTCCTGCTCAGTGTCTTTCCTCTTGGCATACCCTGCCTATTTTATCTTTCTGTTCTTTGACCCTAAGCCTTCCATGGATCTCGTCATCTCATGGGGCTAAGCACTTTTGCCCCTCACTGTCTTCCACCTGGTCTTTGAACAGACTGGACAGACAACAGTTCCACCCCTGGCTGGATGCCAAGTGCTAACCGGAGCCATTCTCCTATCCTTTTTGGCCTTTCCTATTTATCACAGCAGGGTCTCCTTAAACACCTCCCTAACTCCATTGTTCTCATTCGTGGCCTAGTGAGCTTCATAGAGAGAAGAGTTGATGGAATTCCTCAACTTTCTATCATCAGGCCTCCAGCATGTCTGCCTCTGTGCCTCCCCTTCTGGTCCAGTGCTGCTATTTCTACCTGGGTCTTTGTCTACCAGCTCTTTCCCTTCTGAGGGGACCTTGCTCTATTGACTGACTGTTCCCTCAGCTTTGTTCTGTCTGTCTCTGCTCATCAGCATTTAATCATACTCAAGCCTTTGAGACTCTAGTTTGTTTTAAATCCATCCCTTACCCATACTGCCCTGTAGCCAACTTTTGGTAGAATCTATGTTCACTGTCTCTCCTCAGTTGGAGGAAAACAGCCAGATGCTTATGTCTGTCTGTCTTTCCTTCATTTTTAACAAGCCTATTCTGAACCAGACCTTTCTCTATAGATACCAAACCTCTTGTGAAATGCTCTGTCACATGACCTTTTCTTTTCTCCTCTGCTGCACTAACTAATTCATTGTGGACAGATGGCAGTCGGCATTGCTTTGGGGACCTCCTGCTTGTGTCAGTTGATTACAGTTGATCATCTTTTGGATGTTAGCCATCATGGCTTCAAAACTGAAAAAGTCACCTTATTTAAAGGTTAGCCACAAGAGTAGAGAAGGTAAAAATATCAAGGAGGAGAGTGCTGCAGCTGAAGAGGTCGGCAGGATGCTGGCTGGGGAGCTGCTGCAGCCACCCCCATCACAGAGGGAGGTTGGCTTTAACAGTGTCAGCCAGTCCTGGCTGGGGAAGGACTTCTTGACTCTGACCTTTAATAATCCTAGATCCTTTTGTTTGCCAGGTCCTTAACAGGGCACCCACAACCTGCAGAGCTGTGAAAACGACTCACCTCCAGTGTACATCCCCCCACCCCTGGTCAGCTGATTTTTGGCCTCTCTATTCTGGTCCCTGAGGAGTAGGGGGGAAGAGGCCCTGCATCTCAGTGCTGCAGGCTTTGTTCCTTCCATATCTCATTTCTCATTTTGTATCTCACAGCATTTCTTGCAGAAATAAAGGGCATGGTGGGAGCTCTGATATATCAGCTCACTGTTCTCTTCACATCTCAGTCTACCACTTCGCCCCTCTCTGCTACTGAGTGGATTTTTATTACAAGAGTTTTTCAAGATAGTGAGGAAGGGCTGCTTTTCAAGTTCTGGCCCCTGTCGTGCCCCTTCTGGCTAGTTGGAGGGCACCAGGATGGATGTGCTGGTGTCTGAGGCTCATTATAAGACTGTCTTTGCCATCTCCTGGGATGCTGTGTGCTCATGGAGGTCACTTTGCCAGTTTACTAAAGCTTTCTTCTTTCCACCCTTAGAACTTGTCAGAATATTTCAGGGACAGTTTTTCTTGTGCTTCAGACAGCCTTGTAAGGTGATCAAACCTGCCTTCCCTACTCTCCCACCCCATGGTCCTTTAGGGAGACAGCTAAGAGGCAGGAACAGTGGTGGGTGGCCAAGGCCCCAGAAGCTTAGTAGCCAAGCTTAGCCCAGAGAAACTTTGTCTTGAAAAACCAGAGGGGGGGATATAATAATTAATAATTAATAATATTAATAATGGGATATAATAATAATAATAACAACAACACTGATGGTTTTTAAGAGAAACAGCAACAGCAGCAGCTCTGTTCTGTTCTGTGTTCCATTATAACCACCTTGGCACAACTGAGACCTGCTGAACAGTACCTGTGGATGGCCCTCATAAGGGCTTAGACCTCAGAAACCCCTTGTCCTTCTCTGGAACACACTCTTTTGTCCACACAAGTAATAACAGGCAGACACAATACCTTGTGTTTTATAAATTTAGGTCTCCCTACCATTGATGGTTAAAACCTCTCAAAAGAGACATTCCAGGCTGAGAGTGGCCTGTCTGAAAGGTTTGGAATAGACTGATGAGTCTGTAGACCTCAGGACCTTTATTCTGGGCTTCAGAGAAATGGGTATGAGACCGTGAGCGGAAACTGGATCAGGAAATCCTATGGGCTGAGATTGTCCTATTCATCCTAGTCAAGTTTTCTAGACCATCTTTTAAAATCAAAACTGCATTTTTAAACAGTAACAAAACATTAAATTATAAATTAACAATTAAGGTTTTAAAGATATGATGGCCCAATTTGCTGTCTCTCAAATTGCCTTTTGTTCCAGACTCAGATTATGACATGCTCTAAAACTGTGTCTGTTGATGATCCCTTCCTGACAGCACAGCACTCCAGCTTCCTCCCTGTGATGGGTGGCGGCTTCTTTACGTTCTTGTGCAAGGGTGCTGGAGCTTAGTCTCTGCCTGCCCTCCTTTTCTCCAGATTCCCCATGTAAAAAAGGTCCTAGGCAAAGAATACAGACCCTCCCTGGGTGGGTGACAGAAATCTGGAGGATGTGACTTTCTGCTCTCTTGAATAGAAGATGTCATCCACCACCACCCCCACTCTCCCAGTCCTTAGCCCTTTAACATTTCAGCTGAGAATTGCAACTGTGATCTTCATTCTTTTTTTTATTGTTGTTGTTTTTGTTTTTCGAGACAGGGTTTCTCTGTGTAGCCCTGGCTGTCCTGGAACTCACTTTGTAGACCAGGCTGGCCTCAAACTCAGAAATCCACCTGCCTCTGCCTCCTCTGCTGGGATTAAAGGTGTGTGCCAACACGCCTTGCATGTAATCTTCATTCTTAAATACAGTTTATCACCTTGAAACAGTTCTAACTGCCCTGGGACTTTTACCAATATTAAGCATAGGTTGAGTTCCATAAAACTAACATTTAATAAAGTACTCTTAATTCAGCTGTGACTTAATATCTTTGTGGAATTCTACATGAGCTATTTTCCTGAAATGTAGCTTCTTTATAAAGTCTGGTTATCTTTATTCTTAATACATTTTTTTAGATCTCCTCAAATCTTCTTTGGAATTCAGTGGCATGAAAAGGCAAGCCAGGCCAGCGTAGTTTACGCCTGTAGTCCCAGCTACTCTGGGGTTGCTTGAGCTTGGGAACACCCTGGGCAACACAGCAAGACCGTCACAACACAAAACACAGTCCACTCTCATTACACTCTGCGGCTACCACACGAGATTGGGTACAGGAGACTGTCTGTAAATTATGTTTTATTTTCCCCCACTATTTATCTCTTCAGTGTTGAAAATCCCTTAAAGCAGAAAAGAACCCAAACATTCTAAATTTCCCCATGTTGATGTAGGAGTTCCTCCCTGTGTAGTTTATGACGTAATTCTCTGTTCCTTTCTAGGCATGTTTTCCACAAATCCTGTGTGGATCCCTGGCTCAGTGAACACTGTACCTGTCCTATGTGCAAACTTAATATTTTGAAAGCCCTAGGAATTGTGGTATGTTCTCTGATTGTCACTAATTTTGTGCAATATCATATCCATGTATAATATAATACAACTGACAGAAGCCAAGACCAGATTTCGTTAGAATACACTAGCTCTCTTTACCACATAGACCCTGTTGCTGTAACAGTGCCCTTGTTCCAGANGTGACAGGTGTGTCAGCCAAGGGTGCTGCAGTGAGGTCAGCGTGACAGGTGTGTCAGCCAAGTGTGCTGCAGTGAGGTCAGCGTGACAGGTGCCGGGGTGAGAGTGTTGAGGACTTTCTTGCATTCCTTAAGGAAGGCATGCAGAAGCCAGGTGGTAGGGGTGCACTCCTCTAAGCCCAGCACTGAGTAGGCAAAGGCGGGTGGGTCTTTGTGAGTTCAAGGTCAGCCTAGTTTACAGAGAGAGTACCAGGACAAACAGGGCTGCACAGAGAAACCCTGTCTTGGGAAAACGAAAAAAGAAAAGGAAAAGAAAAGAAAGGAAAGGAAGGTATTTAGGGGTGGAGAGATAGCTCAGCCATTAAAGGTTGAGGCTTACAACAAAAATGTCGACAAAAGTATAAATCTATGGTATACTTTTAATAATAAAAAAAAATTAAGTCTTTCAACATTGCTAACTGTTCTCTAAAAGTCAAGTCATCCTCCCTGTGAGACTAGTTTAACAGAAACTCTCTCACGTGGCCAACACATGGAAATATTATCTTGTCCTCTGTCCATTTTTCTAAGTTTTATTTAATTTTTATTTATATGAGTACACTGTAGCAGTCTGCAGACACACCAGAAGAGGGCACTGTATCCCATTACAGATCCACCATGAGCCACCATGTGGTTGCTGGAAATTAAACTTGGAAATCTTGAAAGGCAGCCAGTGCTGTTAAGCACTGAGCCTTCTCTCCAGCCCTCCTGTGTCCATTTTTATTGGAGCCTTCTGGAATAAATGATAGCTGTTATGGTTCTTTGGATATGACACTACTGTAAGCATCAGCTCTTAGATTGTGTTTTTTATTTTGTTTTAGACAGAACTTTGGGAGGCTCTAAAACAGAATTCTTTTGCCCTAGAAGCTATAGGTTCTGGGTCGTGGCTGTCCCTGGTGTGAGCCATCTTTCTGAACTCTGCCTTTCCTATGCTGTCTACTGCAGGCAGGAGCAGCCTCTTATTCTTGTGTTAGTGTCACACCCACTGCACACAGGTAGCTGGCTGGCTGGAGCTGGGTACTTAGGCTTGGAAGCAGATGGTTTTCTGAGCTTTGTTTTTAAAGGTATAAGTTTTGTTTTATTCCATTTACCAAGTAAATGGAACATTTTAGAGAAGTTACAGAATAAACGAGGTATTGTTACCTGCTACCCTTCAACAATAGCATTCAATGTTAAACTAAGATAATGAACTAAATTTTCACACTGCAAGTGTTCTAGCTTTGTCCATGATGTTAGCCTCCCTCTGCCTGTGTGAGTGCTCACAATAGTTTCTTTTGCCAAGCTACAGTAGCCAGTTTGGAGCTGTGGACTTTGGTTTTCCTTTGTACCATTTGGGGGGTATGGGATCAGCTGATTGTCTAAGGGAAGTTGGAAGCATGACGGAGTCTCTGCAGAGGGGTGAACATGTTCTTATGAACTTGTTCTTATGATGCTTTTGCAGCCAAATCTTCCATGTACTGATAATGTAGCCTTTGATATGGAAAGGCTGACCAGAACCCAAGCGGTTAACCGGAGAGCAGCCCTTGGTGACCTTGCCGGTGACAGTTCCCTTGGCCTTGAGCCACTGAGAACTTCGGGGATATCGCCTCTTCCTCAAGATGGGGAGCTCACTCCTCGCACGGGTGAAATCAACATTGCAGTAACAAGTAAGTGGGGACCCCTTCTCCAGGCGCCAGAGAGCCTGGCTGTGGGGACCCTTTCTCCAGGTGCCAGAGAGCCTGGCTGTGGGGACCCTTTCTCCAGGTGCCAGAGAGCCTGGCTGTGGGGACCCTTTCTCCAGGCGCCAGAGAGCCTGGCTGCTTATATTGAGTACCTGATGACTGTCAAGGAGAAAGCTGCAGCCATGTGGTCCAGCAGTTTTATAAAGGATAATGTGTATATTTAAACACATTTGGAGAAACAAACTTTCTTTATAGTAGGGAATGTGTATGCTGGTGATGATGTGTTAGTTGTTTAAAGCTTTGCTGTAATGGCTGTTCCATGTTTTGAGATCGTTGCATTGCATATATTCATGTTAAGGGAGGCCCTGAGCAGTGTGGGCTGGCAGGCAGCAGTGCTAGTGTGCAGCCTGCTGAGCACTGCTGCCCGAGGTAGAATTCGAATCTAAAAAGCATTCTGAGATAGTTATGAATGTTTTAATTGTTGAACTGTTAATAAGCAAAAATCTATCGAGGGCAGTGCCCAACTGTGTGAGTGGGTCAGTGGTGTGTGTGTGGCTGTTGTAGGCATTCATCTTTTAATAAGCAAAGTCTTTTCTCCGTTTTCATCCTTCCCATGCAGTTTCCATCTAACAACCTTTCACCATCTCTCGTCGCCACTCTGGTGCTGCCTTTTCTAATTATGCTGCCGCTTGCCCAGGACTTCAGGCCTGGAGTTGATGGGGTTCGACTTACTCTGGGAGTCAGTAACAAACCTGGGGAACAGTCTATGGATTAGTGTGCTCTTTACATGTTAAGACTTCTGTGATCTGTTTTGGTGAAATGCATGGTTTTAACTCACCCAAAGATTGCCATTTGTCTGAATGCCAAGAGCCTTCATTCCTTTAGGAGTAAAACTATTCTTTGATATAGTTTGGCTTGTTTCTTACCATTTCCCAATGCCTGTTTTAGCAACATTTCATGTTTTTCCTTCTTTGGCATTCAGGTTTTATGGTCTAGAGTTCACTGGTCTGGTAGTATGAAAGAAGATAAAGATGATTTAAAATTGTGCTTTTATAAGTCCTTCATTAATTGGGCATTTATTGAGCACCTACTACATTAAGCACACATCTTATCATTTTTATGTGGAAATGTCTTCAAAATCTTGATAGTAAAATCTTTTGATGATAAAAATAATTCACATACCAAATAAAACACTTTTATCAGAATTTACACATAATGCTGGTAAAGAAAATTCATGTGATTTTTCTAGACCCAAAGTACTTCTTTTCCTTTCAAATCCTTGTATTGCCCTAAGCAAGTGCAGTCTGTCCAGCCAGCACCCACTGTGTACAAGGAAGGCACTGTGCTGAGTTAGCAGTGGGAGGTCAGAGGGTGGCCCAGCAGCAGCAGATGGTGCTGAAGTACTCCTGGAGCGCAGGGGGGGCTCTGGTGGTATTTCCCACGTGCAAAGACACACCAATAGGTTTATGTGTTCAGATTTCTGAAATATAGATGTAATTAAAGTTCCTAAATATCGGTCTGCGTATCATGAACAAAGGTTTGTTAGAACGTGGGATGGGTGTCAGCTTAGGGCTCAGATACACTCTGTAAGGATCTCGCTTCACTCCCAGTGTGGATGAAGACAAGGAAGAAACAGGCACAGCGGCCTATGCTTGTAATCCCAGCACTCCGAGCACTTAGGAGGAAAGGCAAAAGGATTAGAAGTTCAAGACCAGCCTCAGCTATAGCTAAAAAGAAGAGGAAAGCAAATGAATATTGTGATTAAGCTCCTTGCTGTTGATAGCCATTCATCTCTTGAATTTTTAAAAAAATACCAGTATATGTTATTCCCAACTTAAAAAAAAAAAACATACATAGGTTAAAACAGTGATTTTACATAGACTCTTGTGTGTTCATCTTGACTTCAATAAAAAGCTTAAATCTAATGCTATGGAAATCTGTAGTCCAAGAAGCAGTTGTTGCAGTGTCATATGAAAAGAGTTTGCTAGGAATTTTAATCATATAAACCAATCAGGCCTGCAAAGATTAGCTTGTGGATCAAACTCAGCATCCTGAGAGCCTGGAGAACAAGTTCTCTAAGCCTTTTCTAGGGAGCAAAAAAAGCATGTGCACACACAGTTTATGTGGCTTTAGGATTCAGGAAACCCAGACTAAGAAATACCCAAGGTGGGGTTGTCAGGAGCATTTGACGCTATTGCAGAGGACCCAAGTTTGGTTCCCAGCACCCACATGGGGCACCTCACAACCATGTGCAACTCCAGCTCCAAGTGGGGTCCCACACCTTCTGGCTTCCATGTGCACCTGTGCTCACATACATTTATACACAGGTACATACATACATATAGGCACACGTACACATAATTTAAAATATTTCCTGAAAAAAATACTCATGTCACATATATGAAGTCATATGGAAGCCATTATTTTGTATTCTAATTTTAAAATATTTAAATGAAGAAATTCTCCTTTTAGGCACAGTTTTGCATATGAACATTCGTCATGCCTTGATACAAATGTAGAGGAACTTTATAGAGTTACCTTGTTAAGCCATCCCTATTTAGTTTATTGTGAGACTATTTTATAGTTAAGACTGTGGGTCAGTTCTAAGGCCCCAGGCTCGTCTCCCCTCCTCCCCATGCATATATGGCTTTGATTTTGACTTGTACACACCAGAGTTCCAACTCTTTGATGAGCCAAGTGCCTTCTCGGTCACCAGCCCTTCTACTTTTCTACAAAGACAAAGGACCAGCTTTGTTTCCCAACAAGAGTTGTGAACCTATTTTCTTGGCACAACTATGATGTGTCCTTTTAATATGAATATTCTACACTTGATCTTAGCCAAAAGGCCGAGAAGCAATAATATATGAATATTCTAAGTATACTGATAGGTAAGAGAAAACAAGGCAGACATGAGGCTTGGAGGAATATTAGCGTACCCACAAGACTTTTAAGAACCCCACTCTATGTTCCTAACCCTTATCTAAGACTAAGTGTTAGAATCATGCAGAAATAGCAAAAGGAAATTTGAAAAATGGTTATAAGTATGGTTGTTCTATCCTCTAAGTTCACAGTGACACGTGTGTCCACGTAGAGCTCTTCTCCATTACTTCCCCGTGCCTGTTGGTGGCCCCACTCCTCGTGTGCTTCTGGATCTACACTTAAAGAGACGGTTGAGCCATGCTTTCCTTTCTCCTTGCAGCTTTTCCCAGTACTTCCACTAACCTTCTCTAGTTAGTAGCTTTCTGGCAAACTTCCTCCTGCCTGACTTCCTTGAGCCAGCCTTGGCTCACACCTCCGTTGACGTCTGCTTCGTATTTGAGGGAAGTGTTGACATCGATTTGACTTAAACCTTCTCCCCAGAGTGATTTCCTCCCTTTCCTTTGTCAACAGAAGAATGGTTTATTATTGCCAGTTTTGGCCTCCTCAGTGCTCTCACACTCTGCTACATGATCATCAGAGCCACAGCTAGCTTGAATGCAAATGAGTAAGTAACAAATCGTTTTTTGGATTGCATGTGCCAGACGATCCCAAGAAAACATGTAGTTTTCATGAAGGTGGTGAGACTTAGCTTCCCACCTGTTCCGTGCTGATCCCAATGGGATCATAGTTAGCAAAATAATTGATTTCCTGAGCATCTATTTTTAGTCACACAGAATGGGAGTTGAGTAAGACCAGCACACATGAGCGAAGCTCTGGAGGCTCCCTTTAGTACAAGCTGGATCCACAGCGTCATGCAGATGCTAGAGCACCAGAACAGTCTTCATATATGAAGAGTGTCAGTGGCCTCAGCATTGACAGGAATAACTCCACTCGGTGTGTGCTCACAGGACTCTACCAGGAGAACACTGAAACCTTTGCCTATGATCAAAGACAGGAAAGAAATGGGAAGGAGATCACTGCTTCAGAACACAGTTGGGAGTAGAGAGAGCAGAATAGACAGTCTCTCAGAGGGCAGACAGAGGCCAGGACTGGATACAGAAAGTCAGATTTGACCTCCATGAATCACCAGTCAGTCTTCTTAATGGTGAGATAGATGGCCCTGCCCCCAAGGAAGGTTCAGAGCTGGGAATGTCGGCAGATGCTACATGTCTGTCGCCATGAGGGCTGTCATAGGGGAAACCTTTTGATCATTTTGATGCAGTGATTTTCCAGAAGTAGCATTCCCCGGTGATGTGATACTGGAAGGGCTGTGTGCTTTTGTTCTGAGTGTTGCCATTTATTCTGGAGTAGTCATACACCTCCAAGATGGATGCAGCCCTGGGTCAGTGCCCATATTTAAGCCCACACTGCCACTGGTGCACGTCGTGCGCTCTCTGTCTTAGAATATGACCAACAATAACCAGTCTCATGGTTAATATACTTCAGCTGAGGAAACAAAAAGCTTTCAACTTCTGCTGACTGTTACCTCTAATCTTACCTGTTGACAGGGAATACCTTCTGGCATCCATGATCCCATACATATTGAGAGGCTATTGTGGTACACTGTCATTCTTCACCCTGTAGATGAACACTCTTCACCTATATATTAGGTTGGTCAGCAGCTAGCTACCTCTGTTGATGCTACTAGATGCAATTTTTCATCAGTACTTAGTGTCTTATTCTAGAGTCAGATACACAAATTTGGTTCTCACTCAACTCCTCTTTTCCAGTTGTGGGACTTGGGCATTTAAATTTTCTGAATATTATTTTAATCATCAAAATAAACAGATAATGAATAGTCTGTGTCATAGGGCTCTTGACTTAGCACAGTGCCTAGTTTGTAATAAGTGCTCAATAAATGTTAGCCAAATTCTGCTGAGGTTCTGCTACAGTTCTGTGAAAAAGATGGCCATCTGGGGCCAGTGGGGTGGCTCAACAGGGAAGCCACTTGCTGCCAAGCCTAATGACCTGAGTTCAATCCAATATCCACAAGTTGTCCTCTGACCTTCACACATACATACAAACACCATGGGACACAAACACACACACACACCATGGGACATGTACATATGCTCACAAACAGACACACAGGCAAAAAAAAATAGATAAATATAATTTAAAAATTGAGAAATGACCTTTATAAAGCCAATTTAATTTTATCCATGAAATTAGATACAGAGCATAGGAACTGTAGGTGCCCATGATTTCAAAAACACTTTCGTTTAAAGTGATGTCATTGTTTGGTCTGTAGCCAGTTGTCTTGACCATTCCAAATCAAGCTAGATAATAATAGAAGCCCAGTTCTTAAGATTTTACCAGTGAGGGGCCTGGTGAGATGATTCAGTTGGTAAAGGCACTTGCTGCCAAGCCTGACTGGAGTTCAGTCACAGAATCTACCTCATGAGAGAAAAAAATAAAGGTTCCTGCAAGTTGTCCTCTCACCTCCACACACATGCCATTACACACACACACACACACACACACACACACACACACACACACACACTAAGTAAATCTAATTAAATATTTTAAAGAATTCAACTATATGTAACAACCAGTACAAATCAATAGTGATGCCCTGGGCACTTGTATAGAATTACCAGACAGTTTAATGGTCCTCTTATTCAGAATCATCCCAGATGCTCAGTCTATACATCAGATACTTTAGAGAATGCTAAATAGGAGCCCAAGTACCTGGGTCATAGGCTTCAGTTGCATGCATAAGTGCATTACTCAAAACCTTGAGTTATAGGTCTTCATAAGCATGTTTTAGTCAACCCTTCTCCCATTAGACTTTGTAGCTGGTTGATTTGCAGTTGTTCGTTTGACTGTTATGTTACTTCCTTGCCTTCAAAACCATCCTAAAGGACAGTATTCATAATCCCATTTAGAGAGAAAATTGAGTGAGTGTGTGTGTGCATGTGCACATGTGTGTGTACACACCTGAGGGTACATAAAAAGATAGTCACCAAAATACAGGTGGTGGGTATCTTAGGTTCTATGTTTAGGATAACATTTTCCTCTCCGTTGTGAGCTTCTGTAACTTGGAGTTTTTGGTTTTGCAAGCATGAGGTACTTAGTTGTTGTTGTTGTTGTTTTAAGACCATTTATCATGAGGGAGAAAGATCAGTCACTCTGCCAATGTCTTTCTAACAGGTTGGTTAAAATTCCTAAATGATTTTATTCCAGATAAAAGGTTTTTTAAAACAATTTTACAATTCTTCATTTGTGGATTTCTTTTTAATCTACCTACTCATTTTGCCTTTATCTACCAATAAATTTACAGCCAAGATGTGTAGTGCATCACCACAGCCAGCTCATTAGGCTTCTGTTTGAAAAGAATATTGACAGATGGGCAGAGTGTTGATATATAAAAGGCTCTGAAACAGAGTCATCAGATGTCTTGCGGATGCTTTGCTTAGAAAGGAGGAAAGAGGAGGTGAGGGTGTCTCAAGGGCTCCCAAGGACTGGCAGAAAAGAGAGGAGTTGCTGTGGACTGAGTGTCCCTCTGTGTGCACAGGGATCTCATACTGCACAGCTGGTACAAAAGAGGGCAAAGCTTACTAGAGCCTTGAGAAATGGGTTTTATGGGAGATAGTAACTTTGCATCAGGCAGAGTTGTCCATATGAACAACTGGTAAGCTAATGAGTTGGCCAGTTGTTGCCTGGCTATTCACCTAGAACCTGTAGTCTAGGGTTGTTAGGGCAGGTCACCCTTTGAGTCACATGCTGCTGGATGGGATCAGTGCCTGTGTGACAAGGATTGGAGTTGCTTGCTAGTTCCCTCTTGCAAGACTGAATTTCAAAAACAAAGTTACCAGGCATCTTTCTTGCCATCTCCCAGAATGAAAGACGTTTTACTTTGTGACCTAGTAGTACTTTCTCATACATGACTAAAACAAAACGTTCACAAGAGTAGCTCTCACTGCCTGCCACATCCTGTGATGTAAACTGTCTTGCGCTTTACTTTACTTCCCTGTCAGTACAAGCTCTAAACTGACTTCAGGGGCAATTTGAGAAACACCTGTCAAGAATTTTAGATGTCTACTTTTTCAGTCAAATACTCTTGGTCAGACCAATATTTATCTTTGTTTTTTTCATGTTACCATGAATACCTTTCTTGTGACCACAAAGACTTAATGTTACTTTCTGAGGTGTATGTGGAGAATAAGTGTATTCCCTTCTTGTCATATTGATTCTTTTAGCCACAGAGTTGGACAGTGAGGCTCAGAGGGAGGGATTCAGGCCTCTGCCTCTGCCTCCAGCTCCTTTCTTTATACTGCTTGGCTCTGACTGCTCGAAAGAACACTGGCGTATTCAGTTGTGATCAGAGAAGAAAGTAGTTTCTGAGAAGACGGTTTGGAAAAGGAGTCCTGAGCAAAGCAATACTTACCGTTGGTCTTTGGCAGTAGCCATTTTCCTTTTTCCCAGAGTGCCTAGTGTGGTGGTCCTGAAAAGCCCTCTGTACCGTAATGCCCAGTTTTTCTGAGGAGATACTACAGGGAAGATGTGGTGCCTTCAGTTGGGCCTATGAAAGATGAACAGAAGTGCTTATGAAAGGTGACTTGTTCACATCAGCCTTTCCCAGAGACCGTTGGCTAGTTCCCTCCCTTCCTCATTCTATGCCATGTCCCAGTGCTCACTGGCACCAGCCCCGTGGGAACAGGGATGAGCTTAGAGACCAGGCCTTCTCTATGGGAGTTAGAAGTGAAGAAAGGAGCAAAAAGGAACAAGGGAGGGAGCACTGTGCCCTTTGCTGCTCTTGCACTGAGGGGTCTCACTAGAGAGAGGGCCACAGGGTGAGCAGAAGCAAGGCAGGCTCAGGAGTGTGTGCTCCTGTGGCTCCTCTGGAGGGGCAGTGCTGGGGGTGCCCAAGGCTCTGCATGCTGGCTGTTTCCTTAATGATGCACATAGCCAAAGGTCCAGGGGTTTGAAGCATGGATCCTCAGCACAGAGGAAAAGATCAGATTTGAAACAGTAGAAATAAAGCCCACGTGGTGGTAGAGAGACCCTGCTTAGGGAAGAAGCCAAGTCCAAAGGTCCAGGAAGCTAGATAGTGTCAGGGATGCAAAGGACAAACACGATCTTGGGGCACCAGAAAACTTCCCAAAGGACTGCAGGCACTTTTCAGCTCCTGTTAGAGAGGCACTAAGGTCACACTCCATGCACGCAGAATCAGAGCGAGGTCTGAAACAGCTCCGCACATCCCTGAACTCTGCTCTTTAACTCTTCCAAAGAAGCCACAGTAGTCCAGGGTGATGAGAGGAGCATGCTCAACAAAGGCAGCCTCAAGCCATCTTGGATAACGCCATCCCTATGCGATAAACAAGGCACTGTTGCCATCTTTCCCCATGTTCACTCTGGGAACATTAAAGTACTGTAAGAGGGCGAGCAGCTTGGTCACCAGTGAGAGAGAAGCCGCTGTCTCAGCAGGTACTCGGGTGGGGCAGTCTCAGGCCGTCCTGCAGTTAGGATCCATCTCTGTTGTGTTAGAATGCTGACAACCTCCCTTTAACTGATTAATGACCTCTGTTTTCCCTTTTATTCCTTAGGGTAGAATGGTTTTGAAGAAGGAAAACACTGCTTTCTGACTGATTGCCTTGAAGGAAAAAAGAACCTATTTTTGTGCATCATTTACCAATCATGCCACACAAGCGTTTATTTTTAGTACATTTTATTTTTTCATAAAATTGCTAATGCCAAAGCTTTGTATTAAAATAAATAAATAAATAATAAAATAAAAGTACCGTGTTGCTAAGTATCCTTCACCAGCGTGTGTTTCAGGGGCTGATTTTGATACCACATGTAGAATGTGCTCATGACTCCGTAAGAGGGTAGGGGCAGTGTGCTGCTCGTCTTTACCATGGACTCCTGCACTGGCTGGTATGGCAGAGCAGGGACATCCTGTGTGGCAGGCACTGCCCCCTCAGTGCCCAGCTGATTGACTCTTTTACTTTCAAGGATGCCTGTTCACCTGGCAACCCCCCCTTGCGCCTTCACTGGGGTGTTAGCTTCACACCCATAGCTTGCAGGTGTCGCTCCCCACTGTATCTCCCATACCTGGGAGTGTGCTTTGCATGTAGTAAGTGCTCAATAAATTAATTGTAGGATGAAGGAATGAGTTGTTAAGACTTGCAAACCAAGATAATCCTTTTACTTAGTGTGTCTATTACATATTTTTAAAAAGTGAACACAAAAGAATTAGCCAAGAGCCATTTTAACATGTGTAAATGAAATATTATTAAAGAATCTGTTGAGCTATTTTGTCATATTGCATGCTTAAAGGATGGTCAATATTTGTAAACTGTAGAGTAGCCAAATTCTTGGCCTTTTACATTAAGGTATCTGAACTGTCATGTTTCTGTGGGTTTTCACAGGCAACATAACTGTCACAGGTCTCTTAATTCCAAAACAGTTCGTCACCCCACAAGGAAACCACACACCCACTAACAGACTTCCCACTCGTGCCAGCCCTGAGAACTATAAAACCGCATGTTTCTCTGTACCCATTCTGAGCACTTGAATATAGTCTTACAGTGTGTAGTCTTTTACATCTTGGCCCTCAGTGTGCTCAAGGGTCATCTATGTTGTGTCATGTAGTAATACTTTACTCCTGTAGTAGTATGATTTATTTTTGTATGCTATTTTTGCAAATTTGCTGAATTTAACTAACCTTTTAGAGTTCTTTAGGATTTTCTATGTACACGATCGTGTAGTTTGAGTCTAGGGGTCTTTTACGTCTCCTTATGTCTCTGTTTTACTTACTTGCCTGTTCATCCTTAGGTAGAGAGCGAATATAAAAGATATACACTGACTTCCATGTTTTGTTACAATCTCCATGGTAGAAGGAAAATTTCAGTTGGTCAGCATTGAGTGGGAAGTTAGCTATAGGATTTTCTTACTCTCCATCAACTTGAGAAATAATGTGTCTGTAGGTTACGGGATGTTTTTACCACGAAACTTTTTTTTTTTTTTTTTTTTTGGTTTTTCCAAGACAGGGTTTCTCTGTGTAGCCCTGGCTGTCCTGGAACTCACTCTGTAGACCAGGCTGGCCTTGAACTCAGAAATCTGCCTGCCTCTGCCTCCCAAGTGCTAGGATTAAAGGTGTGTACCACCACTGCCCGGCACCACAAAACTTTTAGATTGTGTCAACGTTTCCCTGTACCTATTGCAGTGATCTTGTGGCATTTTGTCCCATATTAACATAGTATATATTGATTTTTTTTTTTTTGAGACAGGACTTGGCAGTGCAGTTCAGAATGACCTCAGACCTACAATTCTCTCAAGTGCTGTTGCAGCCAAGGCAAATCCCAATGATTACACTTTTTCCATGTTCTGAACCAGCCTCACATTCCTAGGGGTAATCTCACTCACAGAGTGTGTCGTGTCAGTGTGCTAGGACTTTCTGATGACATCTTTAGTTTGTAAGAGGTGCTTGGCTCTTTGCTTCGCTTTGGCATCGTTGTTGATGCTGATCTCACCAGTTCTGACCTCTGTGTTAGGAAGAGCACAAAGGCCTATGGTCCTTCAGATGCTGAGAACCCATGTGGTCCAGGCTCCTCTTCCCAGGAAGTTTCGAGTTTCTCTAGTGTGCTCCTGCACTTGTTGGGGTTCCTGCATTTGATGGGGCTCACTTGCTCACCCCCTCAACCTCTCATCCTCACACATGGCTCGGGTGGTCCTGGCACTGTGAATGTGGCCAGGCTGAACCCACACCTGCAGCCTCTGCAGCCTCCGAATGATCCACTACAGATGTGCACCACTTGCCGCACACAGCTGGCTGTTTCCTTCTCTAAAGTGAAAGATTAGGTTATTGATCTGAGGTCTTTGGGGAGTTTTTGGTATTTTGGGTTATTTTGTTGTTGTTTTGTCTGGAAATAGTCTGTATGTGCCAGGCTGGACTGGAACTCATGAGCTCAGTGAACCTTACACTCAGTGTCCTCAGTAGGCAGGGTATACATGCTTGGCTTCTTTTTAAAGTATAGGTGCTTATAGCCAAAAGTCCCCCTCTGAGTTCTATCTCTTCTAGCCATACTTCTTTCTATTTACTGATTTCTTCTTTCCCCTGTGATTTCTTCAACACACTGATTATTTAGCCGTTATAGTCTTTAAACCCTATATATTTATAGATTTTTTTTTCCCAATCTGTTACAAATTTCCAATTTTGTTTTAAATTCTTCCAGATACCTTGGTTGGTTGATTGGTTGGTTGGAACAGGTGGAGCGCTTTCGTGCCTTTTACCCTGCTTACTGTACCAAAGCTTCTTTACTAGCACACCCCATCTGTCGCAGAGGGTGTTTAGTGCGCATCTGGGAGGATGCTGCTGTTGCTAGGCACAGTGCTGTGTGTGAGTGTCTGCTAGGTCGAGTTGGTTAATGTGTTCAGTTCTCTTTCCCTTGCTTCTCTTCTGTCCCTTCTGCCCGTCATAGACTGTGAGCACTGACTCTCCACCTACTATTGTTAAATCCTCTGCTTCTCCCTATGTTTAGGTTTTACATACATAGGTTTGCATATTGGGTCATGCCATGCATATGGAATCAGAGAAATGTTTAAGCCACAGTTTGCTCTTTACATTCTGACACACTGAGCTTCACTGGTTGGGGACCCTTGGTGGCACAGCTGTCAGCTGACCTCTGATAGCTTCCTCAGTACAGTTTGGTGAATTAGTCGCATGGTCCCTGCCACCTCATCTTATTCCAGAGGAATCAGAGAAATTCTGCCTCTGTTCTTTCTTCTCATTTGTGATCAGCTGTTGCTTTCAAAATAGTCATCAGAAGATGGAGGAACTCAAACAGCAGTGTTGCTGTTTCTGCTTGTTTAATGTATCTCCTCTCTCCACAGAGTCTCCGTCTTTAGCATCACATACTGCTTCTCTAAAAAATTAGTAGTATTAAATATTTTTGCAAGAAATAAAGTATAATTTTTGGCAAGAACTAAAAGATAAAAAGGAATAAATTTATAGGTTTCGACTGGAAGTGTAGGTCATCAGTAACTGAGATAAGAATGTGGTATTTTGTATCTTTGATATTAAACTGACGTTAGGTTTTCATGTTCTAATTGTGATCTCAATAACCAAGAAAGTGGGGTGTGTGGGGGGGTGTTGTGCATTAAAATGTGTTTTTTGTTCCTTTGGGCCCAATACAGAATTAGCATCAAAATGAAGTTGTTTATTTCTTAGTAGACAGGATATGCATAGACTTAATATATAAAATTGAATAATTTTTTTGCCTAGTATTTTAAAACTTAGAATGTGACCATATTTAGATTGATGTGGGTATTTCAGCTCTAAATCCTTGGGGAAGAACATACAGTTGTTTTTACTTAAGGGTTTTTTTTTTTTTTAACCAAAAATAAATGTTTTTAAGACTACTTTGTATCAGAGAAGCCCTGGTGTCAGTAGATTCAGGGTTGGGAGGTGTGTCTAAAGAGGAACTTGCAGAGTCTCCTGGTTCTGTGTGGGGCCAAAGGCAGCTGGGGCCACTGAGCCTGGAAAGCAAGCCTCGTTTCCCTTTGGCCAGCAACGTTCGAGCTTTAGACTTTTTAAATAGCAGAGAAAAGATTCCCAAGTGCCCTTCACTCTTTTCCTTTCTAGTTGTTTGGTTTTACTATAGTAAATTCCTTTATCAGAGTTTAAGAATTGGATTTAACAGCAACAGTCAACTCAGAAACTGAGCCTTGACTGTCTTGGCACTCACTCTGCTTATGTTGGGTGTGACTGTGCAGCAGCCTGGCTTGGGTCGGGAACAAGCAGCAGAAGCCTGTGGCACTAGGTTCCTGTCCAGGCAGGTGTAAGAGCCTGCACTGTCTCTCCTGAGTGTTTTCCCTGCACCACAGCTAAAGCTGGCCCGTGACCCAGTGTTTACTTTATGTTGATTTGATCTGCATTAGAATGTGCAGCAGGCAAGCATGAGACCCCTGCCTGCCTCACTGAGCTTCCTGCAGCCCCAGCCTCCTCACCAATATATAAAAGCTACTGTAGCAGCATATAAGGCTTGGGAGATTTGAAAAATTAGTGAAGGTGCCTAGCTCAGTAGTTTCTGCATTTCCTTCATTTATTTTAAAAAAAAAAAAAAAAGAGCCGATCCTGCAAAGTCTTTCCTGGTATTGAAAAGGGGAAAGCCTTGTCAGGCATATTCAGCCTAAGGAAGGCTCTGGGCCACTAAGGTCTTACAGCTCGTCTTCATTTCCTTCCTGTTCACAAAGTGAACACTGGCTAGGCCGAGCTGTGTTCACCACGAAAGTACAAAAGGTCACTCTTTGGGGGAGAACTCACAGCCAATGCCTAGAATCTTAGAAAGGATCACTCTTGCCTCCCACTGCTTTATATGAGGAAAGCTTTCTGTGGAAATCCGTGCGGCTTTCCACCCGAGCAGGAACCACGAAGCCCAAGACACAGTGACACAACAGCCTTCTGACTTACGATCATGAACCTTCTGTCACCTGACCTGGAAGGAGGGCCTGTACCAGTATCCAAGCCTTTTGTTTGTTTGTGTTTGTTTGTTTGTTTGTTTTGTTTTTTCAAGACAGGGTTTCTCTGTATAGCCCTGGCTGTCCTGGGACTCACTTTGTAGACCAGGCTGGCCTGGTCTCAGAAATCTACCTGCCTCTGCCTCCCCAGTGTTGGGATTAAAGGCGTGTGCTACCACGCCTGGCAAGGTATGCACCAAGCCTTTTAAAAATGAGAATCAGCAGATTTTGAACATTACTTTGTCTTTTAAAAGAAGATTCAAGATAATAGATTTGTAAACCACTGTTAAGTCACAGAACATAGGTTTCCATAATGAAGAGTTTGGGGGCTGTCTTTGTTGTTTTGAGATAAGTCCAAGTTAGCATCAACTTTAGCATGTAGACAAGGGTGAGCTTGACCTCTTAAACTTCTTGTCTACTTTCTCCCAGTGATGGTGCTCAAAAGCAGGGCTCCATGCATGCTAGTTCAGCACTTATCAACAGATTACACTCCCCAGCCTTTTGAAACTAATTCTTAAATTTTGTCAAATCTGAGTTATTTAGAGGGCTCATTGGATACCACTGAGCACAAAACTGTCTGCCTTCGCTTTGCAGTAGTTTTTTTTGTTTTGTTTTGTCTTTTTTTTAATTTCATCAAAAGACGATGACAATGTTTGCATCTGCTTCATCTAATGACCCTGGAAAGCTGTTGAAATGCAGTTAAATTTTGATTATCTCAGAAGTGCTTGTTACTAGGTCACTAGACTTACAGTGTAGAAACAGTTTTGGCTTAGGCTGAGTCAGGCACAGTGGAGTAGGTAACCAGCATTTGGGAAGCTGTGGTAGGAGGATCTGGCTACATAGTGAGACCTCATCAAAAACAAATCTGTACACATAAGGAAAATAATAACAAATGGAAATCCAGGAGGAAATAGACAACAGAAAGGGTAATAGTGTGTAATTCTAAGTGATGATTAAAATACTAAAAATGTGTTAACACTTGTATGGTGCCCTTTTTATGGTAGACATCTGTGACCATGAGTCTAGAAAGGCTAGAAGCCAGTGCTCTAGCCATTTCTCTCAAGAGCATCAAACTAAATTCAATGAACTATAGACTGTCATGAATGGAGGACAAATGCACAGCCAAGTCAGTCAAGCACAAAGGCATTTCTTTAAAAAGATAACAAAATTAACGTCATTTCCTGATCAAGGAGACACCAACACCCAATACTAAGAATGAAGACACGTCATGAATGCACATGTCAGAAACTACAAAGAAACGCAGGAGAGACGGTGAGATCCAGAGTTCTAGGGAGGGAGACAGAGAGCTGTTTGATGGCTTTAGAGCTCCAGGCTTGCAGGCTGAAAGTCCTGGAAACTCCCTTCACAATGAAACATACATAAAAGTGCTCAAGATGTACAAACAGGTTTCTAAGTGATAAAGACACCAAATTCTGTTAGTACTTTTTGCCATGATTTTTTTAAAGTAGCCGTGGGGGCTGGAGCGGCAGCTTACAGCGCTTGCTGTTCATCCTGAGGACCCGAGTTCAGTTCCCAGCACCCATGTTAGGTGCCTCACAACTGCCTGTAACTCCAACTTCAGGAAAGCCAGTGCCCTCTCTGGCTTCTTTGGGCATCTCCATTTAATGTAGCATACTCTCATACAGACCCAAACGCATTAATAAAAATAAATTTTTTTAAAGTAATGATAAAAATACTGGAATTTTGTCAATAAATTCTGAAGATTAAATGTTGATAAATGTCTTTCAATTTAAAATTGATAGGAGAAATAGGAAATTAAGTTCACCAACATCTAAGTAATACATTGGACCCTTAAGTAAAATCATTCTTCAAAGAAACCCCTAAGGTGCAGAGTGGTTCTCAGCCTTCCTAATGCTGCTACACTTCACTACAGTTCTCCATGCTGTGACCCCCAACCATGGAATTGCTCCTTCCCAACTGTAATTGTGCGACTGTTAAGAATTGTAGATGTCTGTGTTTTCCAATGGCTTCTACTGGAGAGTTCTTTGTGATATTTAAGGGAGAGTAGGAAAGGGAAAAGCTTCCCAAGTATTTCTGTGATCCACATAGCGTCAGGACCAGTTAACCACAGCTGAAAGGAAAGAAAGGGGAGATAGGTCATTATGCAAATATAGATGTGAATATTTGGCTTCATCTCTATCTATCTCTCTATCTCTCTATCTCTCTATCTATCTATCTATCTATCTATCTATCTATCTATCTATCTATCATCTATCATCTATCTATCTATCGGTATTTTACCTGCATGCCTGGTGCCCAAGAGGACAGAAGGAGGCATTGGGTCCCATAGAACTAATAAAGCTCAGATGGTCATGCGCTGCCCTGTGGGTAGGAAATTAAATCCAGTTCCTCTGGATGAGCAGCCATCCCAGCTCCAAAGATCTGGGGGTTTTAAACAAAATATTAGTGGAAAGAGTCTTGATAGCATGTAAATAGGAAAACCTAAGAGTTTGTTTGTGTGTCTATATCTGTACAGGTGCATGTGCATGTGTGTGCCTGTCTACCTGTGTCTGTCTGTCTGGGTGTATGTCAGTATGTGTGACAATATGTGTGTGAGTGTGTGTCTGTGTGTTTCTTCTGAAACAGGTTCTGTTGTTATCTCAGGCTTGCTTTGAATTTAGGACAGCCCTGTCTCAGCCTCCCAAGTACTGGGATTACAGCTGTGTACCACATACCTGACTCTGGCCATCTGTGGCTTTGTTTCTTTGAAAATGAGTACATTTGAACTATTTGACAGGAGCAGGGGAGTGGAAGGTTGTGGGGGGGGGTTGATAATTATAGGAGAAAAATGCTAAAATTCCAAGATATTTCATAAAGAGAATGACCCACAAAACCATGGCTTCCATTCCAAATGAATGTGTTGAATATACAGCAGGATTGAGGGAAAGAAGTGAACAGTGTACATCAGAAAGACGGTAGAGTGTTAGATCTGACACTTCCACTGTCCACTAGGCCTGACTGAAAAAGCCTGGCACCAAGCAGTCCACCGGGGTGACTGACAAATGAGGAGGGTCCCAGGCAAAGTGTCCTGTCCTGCGTGAGACTTTGAGTCATTTCTTACCCCCTTGGTGCTCTTGCATCAAGAAATAAACAGTAACTGCTCCTTACGCTTTGAGCCGGACAATGGGGCGGCGTGTGTAGCAGCCCACCTCCAGAGCCAGTGTTTCCCTGAGCTTACATAGCACACAGCAATTTACTAAGGAAATGTCTATCACAGATGCCAGATCTTGACTATAATGCATTTTTAAAATGACTGCAAGCATGAGAACATGCTCCTTTCCAACTGTACAGAAGCAGACCTACTGTGAGTCTCCTACCACACTGTCAGTAGCAGTGTTAGCTACTATAGTAAGGCAAGAAAAAGAAATGAAAAGTGTAAGTAAAAAGTAAGACAAGGGGCTGGAGAGATGGCTCAACAGTTAAGAGCACTGATTGGTCTTCTAGAGGTCCTGAGTTCAAATCCCAGCAACCACATGGTGGCTCACAACCATCTGTAATGGGATCTGATACCCTCCTATGGTGTGTCTGAAGAGAGTAACAGTATACTCATATACATAAAATAAATATATTTCAAATAAAAAGTAAGACAAACTAAAACTACCACTGTCCACAGACAACCTAAGGAGAAAATCCTTGGCACCTACAAACCTGCTCTTAAAATGAATATGCAAATTTGGCAGAATCAGTCACACATTGCGGTACCAAGCCAGGCCCAGTGGCATGAACCTCAGCTACCCAGGCTGAGGGAGGAGGGCCATCTGACCCAGCAGCTCTGGACCCAGTCAGCAAGATCCTGTCTTATTTAAAATAATATATCAACACTAAGCAATTAAAAATGAAATGTTCAAAAAGATACTGCTTACAAGAGTATCAAGTAGACATCCTGTGAAGGAATAAATCTGAAAGACGCAGGGCTTCTACCCAGAGAGCTACTGTGCACGGCCCGGACATTCAAGGTGATGTAATAGGAGGATTGTCACAAGTTGGAGGAAGAACAAACTCAGTATTGTCTCATATTAATCTGCAGATCCCCTGCAGGTTCCGTAAGACTCTAGGAGGCAAGTATGAAGAGGCGTGACTTGACAAACTTGTTCATTTCTAGGGGACAAGCAGAGGACTTACAGAGACTGCGTTAACCGAGAGCAGTTAAGCCCATGCAGTGCTGACTCAGGAAGACCAGGAGCATCACAGGGTTAACTCCCGGACACTGCATCTAGGGATGCTTTGCAGCAAGAGACCAGGAGGGCCTGTGCAGGATGGCACCATGTCTGTGTGTTGGCACAGGTGAAAAAGGAATCAAAATTCCTGCCATACTTGAAAATTTGGGCCCAAATGTGAAAGGTTACATGAACAACGAAACTTCCAGAAGGTAGAATTGAGTATCTTCAAAACTATGGGTTTTGGCAAAGAAACAAAGAATTAATCATGACTTTAAAAAATACACAGACCGAGGGCTGGAGAGATGGCTCAGCAGTTAAGAGCACTGACTGCCCTTCCAGAGGTCCTGAGTTCAATTCCCACAGCCTTCAGTAGTGGGATCCAGTGCTCTCTCCTGGTGTGTCTGAAGACAGCTACAGTGTCCTCATATAAGTAAATCTTTTTAAATACACACACACACACACACACACACACACACACACACACCGAGCCAGGCATGGTAGTAAATGCTTTACTATCAGCGTTCAGAAAGCAGAGGCAGACAGATATCTGTAAGTTTGAGGCCAGCATGGTCTACATAGTAAAGTTCCGGATCAGTCAGGGCTAAGTGGAAAGAATCTGTGTAAAAAGAATCGATGAATAAAAATGTAAAAAAGGCCGGGCGTGGTGGTACAGGCCTTCAATCCCAGCACTCAGGAGGCAGAGGCAGGTGGATTTCTGAGTTTGAGGCCAGCCTGGTATACAGAGTGAGTTCCAGGACAGCCAGAGCTATACAGAGAAACCCTGTCTCGAAAAACCAAAAAAAAAAAGTTAAAAAGGACACAGCAGATGATGTAATATACAAGTTGATCCACACTCTTTACTTCCTTGGCAAAAGCAGCCTCATGCCTCTCCCTGAAATGTGTGTGTGTGTGTGTGTGTGTGTGTGTGTGTGTGTGTGTGTGTTTGTGTATGTGTGTTCAATGAAGCCAGTTAGCAGATACAGGTTAGTGTGGACATTCTTAGTTTCTACTCTTACTTGGTGCTAAAGTTTGAACCCAGGGCCTTAGTGTAATAAGCTTGCGCTCCATCACTGATCCCCCTTCTGACCAGCCAGGGAGGGAGGGCAGGTCACATGGTGTCAGCTGACCCTAACAGAAAACATTAGCTCAGCCCAGCTTCTGATGGCTTTAGCTCTTCCTGCAGAACAGAAATCATTTGTATTTACCACTTTAAAACATGTTTTATGGGCTGGAGAGATGACTCAGCAGTTAAGAGCACTGACTATTCTTCTGAAGGTCCTGAGTTCAAATCCCAGCAACCACATGGTGGCTTACAACTATCTGTAATGAGATCTAACTCCCTCTTATGGTGTGTCTGAAGACAGATACAGTGTACTTATGTATAATAAATAAATCTTTAGGCCAGAGCAAGCGGGGCTGACCAGAGTAAGCAACCTTCATTCCTAGCAACCACATGATGGCTCACAACTATCAGTACAGCTACAGTGTGTCCATATACATAAAATAAAAAAATATAAATCTTAAAAAAAATACATGCGCCGGGTGTGGTGGCACACGCCTTTAATCCCAGCACTCGGGAGGCAGAGGCAGGTGGATTTCTGAGTTCGAGGACAGCCTGGTCTACAGAGTGAGTTCCAGGACAGCCAGGGCTACACAGAGAAACCCTGTCTCGGGGGGGGGGGGGAAGGAATAAAGTCAGTAAATTGGATTTTACCAAAATTTGGAGCTTACTCTTCAAAATTCATGTTATTAAAATGAAAAGCTTCTTTTAGAAAAGTATTTTCAAAACAATTCTGAAGAGGGGCTTATATCTCATATATATATAATTATATATGTGTGTGTGTGTGTGTGTATATATATATATATATATATATATATATATATATATATATATATATATATATATATATATATATTTCAAAAAACAAAAGCAGGTGGCTCATGCCAGCTCTCAAGGCCTAAGCAGGCAGCTCTCTGGGAGTAGTCTGGGCCAGCCTAGTCTATATAGCAGATTCTAGGCTACCCAGGGTAACATCTCCTTGTTAAGGAGGAGATCGGAGGAGTGGCTCTGGTCTAGTGTGCTCAGTGCCCTGGGTTCAAGCCTCAGCACCCACCCCCATAAAAGAGATAGAATTGTTGGCACAAGCATGGTAGAACGCCTGGTATCAGTAATCACCAGCAAAGGGCTAGAAAGATGGCACTGCAGTGAAAAGCACTTGCTGCTCCTGCAGAGGACCTAGGTTCAGTTCACAGTACCCACATGGTGACTCAAAACCATCTGTAACTACAATTCGAGGGGATCCAAGGCCTTGGTCTGATCTTCGTAGGTACCAGACACATGGATATACAATACACACATATGCAGGCAAACACTCATACACAAGCGATGAAAATAGAATCTTAAAAACTAAGAGGAGGGGCTGGAGAGATGGCTCAGTGGGTAAGAGCACCGACTGCTCTTCCAAAGGTCCCGAGTTCAAATCCCAGCAACCACATGGTGGCTCACAACCATCCGTAACGAAATCTGATGCCCTCTTCTGGAGTGTCTGAAGACAGCTACAGTGTACTTACAAATAATAAATAAATAAATCTTTAAAAAAAAAAAAAAAAAAAAAAAACTAAGAGGAGAGCTGGGGGGAAGGGGCAGTGCACACCTGTGATCCCAGCATTTGGGAAGCGTAGGCAGGAGAATCCAGAGTTCAAGGTTATCCTCAGCTACACAGCAAGTTCCAGGCCAACTTGGGCTACTGAGACTCTGACTCAAAGGAAGAAAGGGAGGAGAGGAGGGAGGGGGAGGAAGGAGGAATAGAGAGAAGGGCAAGAAAGGCTTCAAGAAGAAACCACTCATACTAGAAGGACTAAGATTCAAAAGGCTGACGTGGGGTTGGCGAGAGGCACTAGCGTTCTCGTACAGTGCTCAAAGGGCTGGAAACAGCACGAACACGGTGCATAGAACAGGCCGAGATCTCCCCAGGTATCCCAATCCTAGCATTTAACCCAGGAGACAGGAACTCGTGTACTCACACAGAGCTTGGACATTAATGTTCATAGCAGCTTTCAATGATTCAACATTCTAGAAAGATACAAGATAACCTGTTTCCATGGTGATAGGAATAGGCTGGTAAGAGAAGAAGGGATTACTAAAAGATTCCAGGAAATTTTGGCAAGTGTTAGACATTTCCTTTTCTATAGTCTGGCTATGTTGGGAGGCATATGTGTAAAGTCTGTTTTTATAGATTTGTCATATTCATTTTTGCGAGAGTATATACAGATATGTGCTTGTGTGCTTGTTAGTGCAGATGCCAGAAGAGCCCATGCAGTCCCTCAGAACTGGAATTGTGGCTGTTATGGGAAGCCTGGCTTGCTGCGTGGGTACTGGGCTCTGAACTCTGTCCTCATGACTGTGCAGTGCACATGTAACCACCGAACACCCCCTACAGAAGCCCTTGAAGTTGCAAAGTTTAATCATGTTCATTTTACTTTATTTCCCTGTTACCCTATTAAAACCACAGCAATAAAACAGGAGCCATGCAGAAAAGAAAACAGGACCATGACTTAGTTCTGAGCAGCACGGTCAAATACTATAAGCACTAAATGTATAAAACTTGCAAGGCTGGGCGGCATGGTGGCTCATGCCTTTAATCCCAGCACTTGGGAGGCAGAGGCAGGCGGATTAATGACTTGGACCATTGTTTATGGGAGAAGGAAGGGACAAAGATGTGGGGGGTCCTAATGTTCCTTAGTGGGAATTCAATTGAGAATTTGCATCTCAAAATCAATACCTTGAGGCTGGCAAGATGACTCAGAGATAAAGGCACCTGCCACCAAGCGGGACAGCCTGGGTTTCAACTTCTGGGACCCACCAGGTGGGATCTACTCCTGAAAGTTATCTTCTGACCTCCATGCAAGCTGAATGACGTGTGAGCACCACCTCAGCACCCACACAAAATAGTGTGTGTGTGTGCGTGTGTGTGTGTGTGTGTGTGTGTGTGTGTGTAAGACAGGGTTCTATATATCCTTGACTGTCCTGGAACTTGCTCTGTAGACCAGGCTGGCCCTGAACTCAGAGATCTGCCTGGGATCTTTTCTTACGCATGCTGGGACTAAAGGTGTGTGTCATCATCCCCATCTGGCACAAAATAAATTTTAAAAGTGAAAAAAGTTAAGTATATTATTTAAAGCATAAATTTTACAAGAGTCGCTAAAAATTGCACACTCTGAAAAAGTGAAGTTGGAGAGTGCCCTTCAGAACACCTGGTGTCAGCTGGTTGTGTAGGTCTGTGCTCAGCCATTGAGGCAGAGGGAGTGGGGAAGGGTCCCACATGGAATCCTGGACCTCAGGCCTGGAATCCCAGCACTTGGGAAATGGAGGCAAGAGGACTGTAGGTTCAGGAGCAGGAAAGGTGGCTCAGTGGTTAAGGGAACTTGCTGCTCTTCCTGAGGCTCCTACTGCAATCCTGAGTATTCACATGGTCCCTCACAACTGTCTGTAACTCCTCCAGTTTCTGGGGATCATGCAGGCAAACGCATACGCATAAAATAACATTAATTTTAAAGCTGCTGGTGGTGGCACACGCCTTTAATCCCAGCACTTGGGAGGCAGAGGCAGGTGGATCTCTGAGTTCAGTGCCTGCCTGGTCTACAGAGCGAGTTCCAGGACAGCCAGGGCTATATAGAGAAACCCTGACTTGAAAAAACAAAAACAAGAAAATTAGTTAAAAAAATTAAAGATGATTGCAAGCTCAAGACCAGCATGGTTACACTACATAAAGATATATTGCATGCACATGTGTGTGTGTGTGCCCGCGTCTTAGACTAGACTGTCTGGCAGGGAGCCCGTGGATCTGCTGGTCTGGGTGTGCCTTCCCTCCCAGACCTGGGATCACACTCAGCTTCTTATGCTATCATGGCCCTCAGGCTCTGGAGCACTTTTGACTATTGAATCGTAAATTAAAACTTTAATTTTAAAAACTGTTTTGTTAAATTTAACTTAGTCTATGTTTTTCAAGCACATACCTGCTGTAACACACATAGAGAGTTCTGAGGGCTGCTTGCAGGAGTTAGTTTTCTGGTCCCAGGGATCAAACTCAAGTCACCAGACTCGACGGCAAGCACTTCTACCATCTTCTTCAGTGTGTTATCAGATCCTCAAAACTCACCACCCAGAATCCCCGGGGTTTCCCAGCTGCTGGAGTGCTTCTGCGTACCCATATCTGCAGGACGGATGCTCACAGGAAGAGAGGATATGGAGTTCTTCACATGACTGTGTCCATAAGAAGTCTTCAGGTCTATCAGCGGCACCTTTCAGAAGCCTCGGGCAGCTGTTGTTTGAAGTGACAGGGATGCCTTCGGGGATCCTAACCAGGCACTATATATATTTTGGAAGGTTTTTAAAAAGATTTACTTATCTTTGTTTTATGTGTGCATGTGCCACGTGTGCCACACTCATGAAGGCCAGGAGACGACGTTGGGTCCCCTGGAATTGGAGTTTTGGATGGTGTCTTAGTCAGGGTTTCTATTCCTGGACAAAACATCATGACCAAGAAGCAAATTAGGGAGAAAAGGGTTTTATTCAGCTTACACTTCCATACTGCTGTTCATCACCAAGGAAGTCAGGACTGGAACTCAAGTAGGTCAGGAAGCAGGAGCTGATGCAGTGGCCATGGAGGGATGTTACTTACTGGCTTGCCTCCCCTGGTTTGCTCAGCTTGCTTTCTTATAGAACCCAAGACTACCAGCCAAGGGATGGCACCACCCACAAGGGGCCTTTCCCCCTTGATCACTAATTGAGAAAATGCCTTACAGTTGGATCTCATGGAGGCATTTTCTCAACTGAAGCTCCTTTCTCTGTGATAACTCCAGGTTGTGTCAAGTTGACACAAAACTAGCCAGTACAGATGGTTATGAGTCCTGATGTGGGTTATAGGAACTGAACTCCAGACCTCTACCGGAACAGCGAGTGTTCTCAACTGTTGAGCCATTTCTCCAGCCCTGGGAATGCATGTATTTGAAATAACCTACAAAGGGCTGTGGGTGTGATTCGGTTGGCAGAGTGCTTGCCTAGCACGCACAAGGTCCCAGGTTTGTGTATCTCATAAACCGGACGAGGTAACACATGCTTGTGATCCCAGGACTCAGGAAATAGAGACAGGTGGACCAGAAGTTCAAGGCCAGCTATAGTGAGTTCAAGGCTAGTCTTGTCTACATGAAACCCTATCTCCAAAAAAAAAAAAAAAACCAAAAAACAAAATTGAAAACCACGTCCATCATGCTTACGAGGCACAGAGGCAGCTCAAAGGTGCAGTACTCCTCTGGCGTGCTAGGCCCTGAGTTCCAGCCCCAGCTCTATGCTATTTTCCTTCTAGTGATAAGAGACAGTATTTCAAAGATGATCAACATTCTCCTCTAAGGTCCTACCGACTGAGGCTAAAGCCATACTCAGTCTGTTTTCTTGTTCCTCTTTCAGGTGGGCACGTCTTTCACCGGAACTCCCTGTCGCCTCGTAGCCTGGTGTATGAAAGTGAATTCTCCACAATCGAACCTTCTTTGGACATGTATGATGAGAACAAAACCTGATTTTTTAAAAAAATGGGTTATTGGGGGTCTCTCCTTTTGAGATTTGATTTATGGTCACCTTTCTTACTTTGTATTCCTCTGTCATCGTCCATCTGGGAAGAATGGCAGTACCTCTGGGCACAAGTTGGGGTTCAGGGTTAAATTACAGTGTTCCCTCAAGGTGAGGTTTGATGGCAGCATTACTGCGCGAGTGAGCCTCGTGGTACCACCCAGAGCTGACCACCGAGCATGGGTACCTCAGGAGCCTTGCTGTTTCCAGAGAAGAGGTGGGGCCAGCGGTTAATGATGCGTTTGTTGCAAATGTGTCCATGTCCCCTAATAGTCGCACGCTGTTCTGTGTCAGGGTGGCATGGGGGTTTTGTAAAATACATTTGTGGTCCTCCCATGCACAGGAAAGCCTGCAGATAAACCATCCCACCAATGCAGAGTATGAATCATGGCTCCGTGACCTGCTTCCCTTTGTCCTCTGTCTCTTATTGTATTTTCTGGTAAAAGGCCTCTTCTCATAGAGTCCTTCAAGAGAAGCTTCATCTTCCTTTCTCCCTGTGAGACTCCGACCTCCTGTTGTCCTCTAGAACTGGGAGGACACAGGCCATGGGGCCCAGAGTCTGCCGTCATAGGATCAGACAGTCATCTGCTTTGTCGTTTTCCTGCATCTGTGATGAGCATGACATAAGATGACGAGTATTTACATAGGCACTGGACATGGGAGGCATCTGTTCCTACTGTCTGTGGTATCTATGGGGAGGTGGCACCAGGAGTTTAGCACAATGACCGCACGGTCAATAAGGTTAACAGTCATCAACACCAAAATAATCTTGAATGTTTTATTGGGAAGTGCAAACCAACATCCTACTATTAAATACCAAATGGGGCCTCCTCCTCCTCCATCTTGATTGTCCAATCCAGTGTCATCCTGCCAGCCTCAGTACCAACATGAAGTAACACTGGAGCGCTGGCAACCAGACTTACAGAAGAGGATGCTGTGGCCAGCATGGTGGACACTGGGGACATGTGTGCTCTTCCCACACATCCAGAATGACATCAAGTTAACATATGAGGAACTTGTAGGACCAGGATCAGCAAAACACCTCCTTTCTGCAGAAGTTTGTGCCACAGTCAGCCTGCTTCTCATCAGAGCTGAGAAGATGTCCAGACCCTTGTTAGGAGAATGTGACACCAGTGTCTAGCCGTGCGCAAGACAACCCAACAGGCGGAGGGGGACAGGCTCTCACCATGACACTTTTATTGGCTCTATGGGTCATAAGTTTGAGGCGCATATATTTCATCTTCCCATGTGTGGCTTCTTCTCTGTCACAGCATCTTGTAACATCCCTCAAGATCCTATGATCCCTCAGGTGCCCCTGTGCCTGAAGCAGACCCTCGGAGAGCCTGAGTGCTGACAGCCTGTGAGAACGTGGAGGTAGAGTGAGCCTCCGCGCTTGGCTTGAGTACTCGAGGATGGACCAGGACCGACGTCTAAGGTCTTACCTGCTTTCACTTTTACTGCTTACCAAGGGCTTTTGTCTTTCTTTTTTATAGTCTTTGTACTATAAAAATATTTTTGATAAAGTTTCAATAGATTATCGTTCTGAAAGACAGGTTCTCAGTAAGAGCATTTCAACAGGAGACTAGACTGCCAGGGTCCACAGGCTCAGGTGGAAGTGTTTGGTATGGCAGACCAGATGGATGCTGTAATTGCCATGTTGTCTGAAGCCCGGCCTTGTCTTCTCCATAACCAAAACTCAGATCCCAGCTAATCATTTTCTTCAGGTCTCATCTGTCTTATAAAGGCATATACATTAAGTTACATTCTAGACAGTTACTTTACTAAAAAAAGAAACAGAATTGTTTGGGGAAAAAAATTAAATTGAGTCCTCGAAAATCTACTGAGACAGTGTTTGAATCCCTGGAAAAACTGGGACACATGGTCATTGTAGAACAGCCAAGGAGGCAGTTCCTGTGAAGGGATTCACTCAGAATAGTGCTTCAGATATCCAGGTTGACCCCCTTCTCCTGAAAATTGGGGCCACCTTCAACTCAGATCCAGATGTCCTGTCTTTGTCCGGAAGGTCATTGGCGTCTTTGTTGAGGGCATGTGCTTTGGGGGTACAGAGGATAACAGCTTCATACCAGGAGCTATGATAAGGGGACATCCCACAGAGCTACCCTGGATACCCAGGTGGAGCTGGGTGTACAGCCATTACTGGCATCTGCCGTAGAGCACGTGCCTATCAGGATCTACAGACACAGGCAGCATTAGCTGTGAACTGGGCTGCAGCAGTTTGAATACAGAGGTTTAAGCTTTTGAGATACTTGGCTTCCTTGTGGAGGGGCCACTCTGGTCCCATTACTTCAGGGAGAAAGGACAGCTGACTGGCCTGGATATCCAGGTATAAGTCTCCAGAGTGTCTCCAGAAGTAATGAGTGTATCCATCCAGGGTCCCACCTTTGCTCCCCTCTTGGGAAAACAGGCTCTACCGTCAACAGTTTAAAACTCCCAAGGCCGACTAAGCCTTGCTTTTGAATCAGCCTCCATCTCCTGGACCCGCTGGTTGTTCCCTCGGAAGACACATCCCTGAAAGCCAATCCACCATGAAGCTGAGCCTCCGCTTCTCATCTGCTCTGAGGCATGACAGCCTGAGATGCCAAAATATGTGGTCAGAAAGGCATTAAACCAAAGGTTGCTGAACCTTACTACCTGGCACGTCTGGCGGGCTTTGTAAGCCTTCCTGTCCTTCCTGCCCTTCACCTCCACGGTCTCCCTCGTCTATGCACTAAATGACACCAAACTGAGAGGGAAAGCCACTGTTCTTTGCTGTTCACCTTCGCTCTGGGGGTCCTCGTCCTGCTGCAAGAAAACAAGACTGTGATTTCACATCAGGGGTCTTCCTAACAAGGGCTCACTGCTCATCAATGTCAAGAAAGAAAACTGCTGAATTTAAAACTGGCATTTAGAAGGGAAAGGCAAGACCGTGGGGCCAGTTTTGTCACCAGCCCTTTCTGTCTTTTTCTTTTTTTGGTTTTCAAAACGGGGATTTTCTGTGTAGCCCTAGCTGCCCTAGGACTCACTCTGTAGACCAGGCTGGCCTCAAACTCAGAGATCCACTTGCCTCTGCCTCCCAAGTGCTGGTTTGAAAAGCGTGTGCCACCATGCCTAGCCTGTTGACAGACTTTTTATAAAGTTCTCACTGTGTATCTGACTTGTGCACCTGGAGTGAAGATGGAGTAAGCATGAAGACTTGAAAGGCTGGGGGTGTATCTCAGCACTCAAGCCCTCCAGTGGTTGGGCATATTTGACCGTCCTGGAAACTAGCATGTTGGCAGCACTCTGCAGAGTGAGAGCAGGTGAGATGAGGGTGAGCCTTGAGGGGACAGTTCCCTGGGCATGGGTGGAAGGGTAGAGTGCAGCCTACTGCGTCTGGGTATAGACAGGTCATGAGGAGCAGCAGGAGTAAGGCAAGGTCCTTGGGCTGAAGTCACCATCTCCGCTTCTGGGCCCGGGGAAGCTCTAGGGTCTGCTTGGGAAAAGAACACTATGAGCTGTAGGCTGTGTGAGAGGTAGAGGGCAGATGGGCCCTGCTAGGGCTGGTATCCTAGCGTTTGGCTTGGGACCAAGGGACCCCAGGCTGAGCTGACTAAATGTAGGAAAAAGGGAGTGAGTGAGCTGTGAGATAGAAGTAGAAGGTAGATTTCTAACCTCGGTGATTGAGTGAATATTAACAGGACCCAGGAGAGCCCATAAGACTCAGCCCCAAAGTCACGTCTATAGGATCCCACATCCTGGGAGGCTCTGCGTCTCCCACTCCCCAGCCCTGTGTAGAGGTGTGTGCACTGGGTGCGCATGCACACCCTGACAGAAGTAGATGCTCAGTGCCAATGATGGTGCCAGCCAGAGAGAAACTGGGCTAGGCACCATTGACTGGGACGTCCAGCACACAGAAAAGGCTATTGTCGACTCTGATGTAGAGAAATGATTGCGCGAGGTTTCCCCACTCAAGAAAGGTGGGCCTGGCAGCTCTCATCCTCCAGTGTTCAGAATGGGAGGGCTGTGCCCTTAAACTCAAAGGCAGTGTGAGGAGGTGAGAATAAGGAATCATTCACACAGGGCGACTGTCTTGATACCCACAGCTCAAAACAAGCACCTTTCCATGCAGATCCACTCAGTGCTTACAAACAGTGCATGGGGTTTGAGCCCTGTGGGTGCATCATTTTTAACCTGTCTGGAAAGAGGGAATTGTTTAAGATGCTTAGATGTGGTTGACATCACGGCCAGACTGTGAAAGGTGGCTTACAAACTGTAAGTGTTGTGGTGTCAGAGAAGGAATGTTAGGACTGAGGTGTCTGTGTTAGTAGCACAGGACTGTGCTTGCCAGGTGTTTCTGGAAACAGCAGGGAAAGCTGCTCATGCAGACTCCTTGTCTCTGGCTGGCTGTCCCCTTGGCTCTCTGCAGAGTACAGTATTTACAGGTTACATCAGCCTTTGTGCGAGGACTGAAGTTTGTGGTCAGGAAGCCCCCTTGTAGCCAAGGAACCCCCTCTGGGCTCTGGCGGGATTGGTGGGCTCCTCTCTTCTTTCTGGGTATTCCCAGAAAGCTGACCTTTGATGAGGACAGGCCAGGTGGGCCCTGGGATAAAAACAGTCACCTATATTTTCCAGAGCTGTGACCCCCACCAGTCTGTAGTGACCACAGAGGCAGAGAGAGCTGTCAGCCTCAGCTGCTAAAAGGGTGTCATTTCTACATTACAGACATGGTTCTGAGGACCCTAAAGCGGCCCCATGGATGCTGCTCCTCCCATGATTATCCTCCCACAGTCCTCCTAGGCTCCATACACTTTCCTCCCCGCTTTCTTCACTCTGACTTAGAGAAGGAAGAAGAAACACACAGCAAAGGGCAGAACAGCCTTTGAACCCTGCGCAACCCAAGCATTGAGATTCCGGGAGGACTCATGGCTTCCAGAGTTACTTGGGCTCCACCCTGGGATCCATCAGGCCCCTCCTATTGACCCTTTAAGACAGGCTTGAGGTGGCCAGGACCCCATTCCACAGCCTAAGAGTAGAATCTTTCTCAGAGGCATTGGTGGAGCCCTCACCCAGCCATTAGCACCTTCACTCACATCCTCACTCCCCTCCCAAGGAAAGGCTGAGCGCCCTGTGGTGACCCTCCATCTCCTCACCATCCAGCATCCCCAAAACACTTGATGCTGACGTGTGGCATTTCTCTCCATCTCAACCCCACTTGTTGAGCAGGTACATGCACCTGGAAGGAACGAGTTGGCCACCCACAGGCCCACAGCTGCCATCTTAGACCCTCCTCCCAGACTGGCAACAGTTAACATTGTACTGAGCTACATTTTTACAAATTTAACCCAACAGAAAGTGAATTCTAACCTGCTTTTGGAATTATCCTTCATCCACAAATAAGTCTAAATGTATTTGCATTATGATATTAAAGGACTTTTCTAATGACTTGAAGGTACAAAACCAAAATATTTGTTCTTTAAAAAAAAAAACAAAAAAAATATGTGGGAGGGTCTGGTAAAATGTGACATCCCAACTCATATTTTTCCCTTCAAGTAAGCGAGCTACACCTGCCAACCACCACCCGTGCTTCAGGCCTCCATCAGTAGATTTGGCCTGGTTCTACACCTAGACCTTTTAGGGGCAGCCACGGCACATGCCACCTCCCTGACAGCCCTGCTGGCTTGCTGACCCAGCTGGAATACAGCTCCTTTGGCTGCTGCTTGGGATGGAATCTGCTATCTTCAGCCTAGCATGGGAAGTAAGATGGACTCTTGAGAGGCCATATACCTCACCCAAGAAAACTGCACCAGTGTTGTTTACAGGGACAGAAAAGAGTCCAAGCTGAGAGGAGACTTGGGCATGAGGTGGGGAAAACCATCGTCTCCTAGACATGCCACTCCGGTAAGAGAGAAATCAGTTTAAATTCTAGGCCCCATGTGTCGCAGTTGTTTTTGACCCTCAGTAGCTTTTACAAACACTCGTAGAAAACACTGAAGTCACCCCTTTCACATCTGGATCATTCAAAGAGCCCCACTCACTCCAGGTTCCTGCTGACTATGCACAACATTTCAGTGGACGGCATACAAAACTATTTTTCTAACCTAAGCACAGGTAACTTGGGGTGAGGAAGCTCAGAACACGCCTTAGGCAGACGGCAAGGTGGGGCACCTGGAGGGGTGAGAGGGACGCTGCGCACTTGACTTCCTCTCACCAGCCGGTGCTTTGTGGCAGAAGGAGCACACATCAAGTATTCAAATAGCAAGGTTGCTCATTGACGTAATGTGCGACTTCACTGTAGGGGCCCCCCTGTCAGGAATGCAGACACCTGCACATACAGTGTGAGCCGAGTTCTTGACAGTCAGATGTGTCAGCCCCCTGGAAGTGGCAGCACAACTCCTAGGTCCACATGGTTGATGTAAGTATAATTAAGTAGTGAAATTGTCTGGCATGTACCTCTATGCCAATAGTGTACACCTGTATGTGTGGAATTTGCTAATATAACCGTTTCAATAAAACTCTGTTGAGAAAGCTGTTTGTGTCACGTGGAATACTCTCTGAGGTTACAGGTGACAAAAAGCACGTGCTCTTTAAAGGGACTATGGTAGAAAACCACAAATCCAAACCACTTCACACATTCTAGAAACGGCTATACGGGGGGTTGAACCCTGGCTTGAACTCTGACACACTGTAAGACTATCAGATAAGAAAAAGCTGCTTTGAAAGAGTCTGGTGTACTCAAAAGCCTGACTTTCAGGGTTAGAGAGATAGCTCAGTAGCTAAGAGCACTGGCTGCTCTTCCAGAAAACTGGGTTCAATTCCCAGCACCCAGATGGTGGTTTACAACCATCTGTAACTACATATTCAGGGAATCCAACTATCTCTTTTGGCCTCCAAAGATATTAGGTACTCATATGACATACAGACTTACATGCAGGCAAAATACCCATACACATAAAACAAAAATAAGTAAAATCTAAACATTTTTTTAATTAAAAGAAAATGTCAAGGCTAGGCATGGTAGTGTACACCTTTAATCCCTCTACTCAGAAAGCAGAGGCAGATGGATTTCTGTGAGTTCAAGACTAGCCTGGCCTACACAGTTCCAGGAGAGCCAGGATTCCATATAGAGAGACTATCTCAAGGGGAAAAAGAGGCAGAGACAGAGACAAAGAGACAGAGGCAAAAAGACAAAGAAGAGTGTGGCTCTTAATTCTTTTATTTTTAAGTTAAAAATTGCTTAACTTTTTATTCCCACTACCACAGTTTGCAGGGCAATATGCCTGATGTCATGAAAAGACGACAGATAAAAGAACTCAGGAATGTACATCTAGCTGACACTACATTGTATTAATCAATAGCTGCACTTTTTGAAAACTGTGGCTATGAGAGTCCTGAACAAGAAGGGTTTCCTGTTTAAGCTGCAGTGACTTTCCTGACTGTGGATCATCGTTCCTTCTGTGGCAGATTTTTACATTTTCCCTAATGCATTTGGGACAACTGTCTCAAAGTAACCTGCAGCTTTCCTGACAACTCTCCACTCTCTCCTGCTAAGAACTGTAGCTGTTTTTTTTTGGTTTGGTTTGGTTTGGTTTTTGGTTTTGGTTTTTGGTTTTGGTTTTTGGTTTTTCGAGACAAGGTTTCTCTGTGTAGCCCTGACTGTCCTGGAACTCACTCTGTAGGCCAGGCTGATCTCGAACTCAGAAATCCTCCTGCCTCTGCCTCCCAAGTGCTGGGATTAAAGGCTTCTGTTTTATTTTAAAACCTTCCACTACCATATCCAACACATCCACCTCCAGACCCATAGCTACCACCATAGGGACTGCCTGAGTTTTTGCCACCAAAACTGCCCCCCTTCATGGGTCCATAATTTGATTGTTGCTGTCCACTATAATTTCCAAAGTCATAATTGTTTCCGCCACCACCATAGTCACCTCCACCAGAATCTCCTCCTTCATTGTAACCGTCATATCCTCTTCCTCCACCACATCCACCACCTTGGTTTTCATATCCTGATCCACCACCTCCATAACCTCCTCTACTACTGTAACCAGGACCACCACCATAGCTGCCACCATCACCTCCCAATCTGTTATATCCACCGTCACCACCTCCATAACTACCTCTGCTGCCACCACCATCACCTCCTCTTCCACCAAAGTTTCCTCCATGACCCATAAAGCTGCCAGATCCACCTCCATGACCTCTCTGGGATCCAGCAGACTGCATCTCTTGTTTAGAAAGGGCCTTTTCACTTCACAATTATGTCCATTAATAGTGTGGTATTTCTGAACAACAATTTTATCAACTTTGTCATGATCATCAAAAGTTACAAAAGCAAACCCTCTCTCTTTCCCACTCTGCCTGTCTTCTATAACCTCTACGGTTTCAATCTTGCCGTACTCTCCAAAGTAGTCTCTCAGGTTAGATTCTTCCGTATCCTCTTTAATACTACCAACAAAAATTTTCTTCACCATTAAATGGGCACCAGGCTTTACAGCATCCTCTCTAGAAAGAGCTCTCTTTGGTTCCACCACACGCCCATCAACTTTGTGTGGCCAAGCACACAGTGCAGCATCCACCTCTTCACCACAAGAGGAGGTCACAAACCAAAGCCTCTGGAACATTTTGTTTGGGGATCTCTCATTACCACACTGTCTGTAAGTGTGCCCCATTTCTCAAAATGTTCTCTTAAGCTATCATCTGTGGTCTCAAAGCTCAGACCACTAATAAACAGCTTCCCCAACTGCTCTGGTTCCTGTGGATCATGCCCCCCACCCCGCCATGCACACACCCTGGCCGGGGCGATGGCTGCACCAGAGTCAGGCTGGGGGTGACTGGGTGACAGTTTTTCCTCCATTTTGAGACTGGACTTGCCTCTTCACACTCTAGTTCAATAGGGTACCGAGAGGAAGAGCGGCTCTTAATAACATTATTTTATTGATTCCCATCATATCCAAAAGAATTAAAAACAAAACAAAACAACTTTCATTCAAGTTTGTACACAAGGACTGGAGAGACTTTTCAGCAGTGAGAGCATCTACTGCTCATGGGTATCTTTGGAGCCCCAGACCCCACTTAACAAGCCATGCACATTGGGCACACCTGTACCCCTAGCTGGAGGGATCAGAGAATGTAGGAAGCCGCACCTGGGCCTCCCCAGTGAACGCCTCCGAGAAGCCCCGGGCTCTGAGAGGCCCCGCCTCCGAGAAGCCCCGGGCTCCGAGAGGCCCCGCCTCCGGGGATCCCCGGGCTCTGAGAGGCCCCGCCTGTGAGAAGCCCCGGGCTCCGAGAGGCTCCGCCTCCGGGGATCCCCGAGCCCCGACCGAGACCGAGCCGGCGAAAGCCGCCGTGCGAGCCCCGACCAAGACCGAGGTGGCGAAAGCCGCCGCGCAAGCCCCGACTGTGGTGAAGCCACCCGAGCCCTGACCGGCAAAGCCACCCGAGCTCCGGGAAGGCCGTGCGGCTTCGGGAAGGCCTGCGGCTCCGCCCCATTACAAGATGGCGCGGGGCCGGCAGGCTGCCAGGGAGGAGAGCCTAGTGCGCATGCGCAGCTTTCTCCTCAAGCCTCCTCAGGCAGTAGCCCCGCCTGAAGGGAAAATATGCTAATGAGGCACTGCTTGTAGTACCAATAAAGGGAAAATATGCTAATGGATGTGGCTTGTGGCACCAATGAATGGGCCACATGCAAATGAGGTATGGCTTGGTGCACCAATCAGCAACCACTATGACACCCCTCCCCCTTCCCTGGGAGTGTATAAAAGCAGCAGCTCTGCTGCTGTCCAGGGTTCCGGGAATCTACAAGCAAGGTGCTCCTGAATAAAGCTGACTGAGAAGATCCTGGTGGTGGCGTGACTTTCTTGCTGGTCGATGGAGGCAGGGAGGCGCGCCGCAAGAGAACAAGAGGATTGATGTGGCCTCAGATTTCCAGCTTAGCTGAGAAAACAGAAGTCCTGGATTCAAGGAAAAAAACTTGTCTCTAGGAAGTAGGTAGAGTGTGATAGCAGAGGAGGACCCAGTCCTTGACTTCCACACACATATGTGTGTATGGTCCTGCACACCTGGGCACAAATATGCCACATACTCAGACACACAGAGAGGTAAAAATCTTTTTTAACAATGTGCACAGTGGGCCCGGCATGGTGGCACACACCTTTAATCCCAGCACTCGGGAGGCAGAGGCAGGCGGATTTCTGAATTCGAGGCCAGCCTGGTCTACAAAGTGAGTTCCAGGACAGCCAGGCCAGGGCTACACAGAGAAACCCTGTCTCAAAAAAAAAAAACCAAAAACAAACAAACAAAAAAGAAGTCAAAGGAACTTGCAGGAGCTGTTTTTCTCCTACCATGTGGGCTCTGAGATCAAAGTCAGGCATCTCACTGGTTCTCAGGTACTTCCAAATGCTTTTTATAAAATTATTATAATTCTTCCAAATTAATTTTTTGTAGATATCTATCTTTATCTCTTTGTGTATGTGTGTGTGCATCCATGAGTGAATGCTATTGCTGTTACTTTCAGCAGCCAGAAGAGAGTATCAGGTCCCCTGGAGCTATACCTCCCCACTACCCACCTTTTGCTGAGCCATCCCTCAATCCACTACTTCTAAATTATTTTTGGTCTAGAACTTGCTAAGTAAACCATGCTGGTCTCAACTTCACAGAGATATACCTGCCTCTGCCTCCCAAGTCCTGGGGTAAAGGTGTCTACCACCATGCCTGGCTTACTTCCGATATCTTGAGGGTAGAATTCTCCAGAGAGCACAGCGGCATTCGTCTGCACTTCCAAAGTCCTCGTTCGGGACTTACTATTAGAACACATTAATACAATGGGCTGAGAATCCAGTATATGAGAGATGATGAGTGTAGTTATGTTTCATACATGGATATCATACTCACTCCCCTATGGAGTAAGAGGATGGACAACCAGACTAACTGGCTGCTGTGTACTCTGTCAGGATAACCGGAGCATATTGTACTTCAAAGTTGTAAGGAAAGCCAGTCTCCATGTCTTGAAAGCCGAGTCACAAGCCGCGTTTCAGAAGGTTGTGGCTCACTCTGGCTGTCACCCATTACATCTGCTCAAACCTCCCAGAATGAATCTACCTCTCCTTCCTTTCACCCTCCTGCCATGTCCAGGTGACATGGGGACAGCTCATACAGCTGTCTCCATAGCCTTTACCAAAATAACTATGGTCCGCACCTTTTGTCCAGGCGGAGTCAATTGCACCTTTGAGTCAGAAACTATCTTGTTCCTGATTGTTTCACCCTGCTCTAGTTCACAGAGCCCGCAGTAGCTAATTTTGCTTCATGGTTCAGTGGCAGATGCCCTGGACTGGGATCTGACGGTGAATTTGCACTGTCAGAGACTGCCGCCTTCAGGCCAGGAGGGCACTGCACCCCTAGATCATACTGTCCGCTTATGAAAAAGATAAATGCTCATCTGTGACCCCAGCCTCAAGGCCACCCCAATCCATCTGTCAGATGGGGTGAGCGCACTTATTTCAAAGGACACCAGCTGCGCTTCCAGACAACTGGGCTCTTGAGGATTCTAGCCTTAGACTTGAGTCAAAATTCCGAGGCTGACCAGGCGCTGCTATACCCTTCTCCAGACGCTTTTTGCCACATTAACTCGCCTGGGCTGCGTAGTAGGCAGAGAGCATGCGATCCCCTACAAAGTGGACAGCGGCTGCGGGGCTGGAAGGGACTGCCAGGCCAGGAGAGGTCGAGGAGGGCGGCGTTGTGAGCCAGCACGGCCGCTAGGGGGAGCCACCCTTCGGGCCGACGTCTCGACCCCGCCCCGGCCTCTCGGCTCCGCTCGGCTCGGCTCGGCTCGGCTCGGGCGCAGCGACGGCGGCGCGCGCTTCCGCCTCACGGGCTCTGGCCCGGTGCGAGCGGCCGCGGGATGTGGCTCGGGCCCGAGGAGGTGCTGGTGGCTAACGCGCTATGGGTGACGGAGCGGGCCAACCCCTTCTTCGTGCTGCAGCGGCGCCGAGGCCACGGCAAGGGCGGAGGCCTCACCGGTGAGCGGGGCGCGGGCGGCCGGGCCTGTGCGCACCGGGCCCGGCGGGGCAGCAGGACGCGACCCGCGGGCACGCGCGGCGGCACAGGGGGGTCGGAAGGCGGGTGGGGAGGACGATCCCGGGGCGGGCAGCAGGGGAAGGACACCAGTGGCCTCCGCCGGGACGTGTGCACAGTCCTGTAAAGTCACATAGCAACCAGAAGCCAGCAGGGTTCCCCAGCTGGCCCTCTGCCTCAGTTTCTCCAGCTGCCTCTGAGGGACCAAGTGGCATAAGCATACGTTTTCTTTTGCCCCCTTTACTCCTAGTTCACTGAAGAGTTGCCTCTTGGCGAAGACCAAAGATGCCCTGACCTCTGCTCCCCTTCCTCCAGCCTCTCCTCACTTGATGCCATCAGAGCTCCCAATTCAAAGCTTGTTTTTGCATATTTATTGGTATATATGAAGTGTCCCTCTGAGCTACCCCAGGTGCCTCTTGGGTGTCTGGACACTACCACTCACACAGAAGCAGCTGGAGTGGGGTGCCTCTGACTTTGTGTGACATGTGGCATTGTGGGAATCTATTCAGCAGGATTTGTTGAAAGCCCCGTGTGTCCCAGGGCTTGTCAGGTACTCCAGGTCTAGCCCCTGCAGCAGACCCCAGTACGTGGACCCTTCTGGGTGCCAGGTCTTTCAATGCGGAAAGCAAACTTTCTGTGAATGCCCTGGTTTTGCAGGGTGGCAGCCGACAGTCCTGCAGATGCGTTGGTGGCCTCACCTAGGTGACATCAGCTGCCAGCATCTCATGAGCTACACTTCTTAATGTGGAAGAGACTGTACCTTCTCCAAGAAAACTCAGTGTTCCTTTTCACAATCAGGCTCCTTCCCGGAGGGCCAAGAGATGGCTGGAGATGATGCTAGGCCTGGCTCCAGGACCCAATGTTTATTGCGACTTAAGTAGCAGCCCTCCTGAACAGCTCAGTGACCAACCGTGAAAGCTACCATAAGGCCACTGAGGAACACAGGGCACTGTGGGACAAGTCCTTTTGTTCTACCATTCATCTGTGTCCGACCACCTCCCGCCCCTCAAGGCTGAGCGTCCAGACTACTGTGCCAGCCATTCTGTGAATTCCAAATCCCCCTGAGCCAGGTTTGTGCAGCCTGCCATGGCCATTGGGCCATCAACAGCCTCCTGAGCACTGTATCCCTAAGAGATTCATCAGTATCCCAGGTCCCTTTAAGCCTCTTTTCAAAACTGACCAGCCTGGCCTAGAGAAGTGGGCTTAAGGGCTGCAAGACCAAGGTTCAAATCCCAGCACCCATATGGTGGCTCACAATCATCTGTAACTTTGGTTATAGAAAACCCAATACCCTCTTCAGGCATCCATGGGCACCAGACACAAACATGTGCACAGACATACATGTAGACACAACACCCATACACACACACAAAAATAATGAAATAAGTCAGCTGTGGTGGTGCTTGGGAGGCAGAGGCAAGTGGATCTCTTGAGTTCGAGGCCGGCCTGGTCTACAGAGTGAGTCCAGGACAGCCAGGCCTACACAAAGAAATCCTGTTTTGAAAAACAAAAAGAAAATAATTAATAATAATAATAATAATAATAAATAGTTTGCTAGCCTGAACTTCCCATTAAAGAGTGGATGTGAAGAGAGGGTCATCAGGTTAAGAAGGTTACAGGTCCTGCAATATGGCTCTGCCAGTAGTTTATGCAGAGACTCTAAAAGAATGTTCCCAAGACCCAAAGGAAAACCTCACCATGAACATTGAGAAGTTGACTCTGAACCATAGGAAGGCTTGAAGGCGCCTTTTTCTTTTGTTTTTTGAGGTAGTCTCACGATTTTAAGCTTTGGCAGGCCTGGAACTCATTACATAGACCAAGTTAGTCTTAAATTTACAGAGACCCACCTTCCTGGTGTGCATGCAGGAGCCCATGCCTGTGTGTGCAGAGGCCAGGTGTGGACATGAGTGTCTCCTAGAGCTCTCCCCCCACCTTATGCTTTGAAATGGTTAGTTGGCCATTGAACTCCAGAGTTCATCTCTGCTCTGCTCCCAGCACTCAGGTTACCTACACAAGAAGCCACGCCCATCATTATTTGGGTGCTGGGGATTCGAAATCAGATCCTCCTGTTTGCACGGTAGGCATTTTGTTGCTGAGCCACCCTCTAGATCTCTAACTGCAATTTAAAGTGACTATTTTTCTTTTTTTTTTTTTTTTTTTTTTTTTTTTTTTTTTTTTGGTTTTTCGAGACAGGGTTTCTCTTTATAGCCCTGGCTGTCCTGGAACTCACTTTGTAGACCAGGCTGGCCTCGAACTCAGAAATCCGCCTGCCTCTGCCTCCCGAGTGCTGGGATTAAAGGCGTGTGCCACCACGCCCGGCTTATTTTTCTTTTTTAACATTTTAGTAAACAAATGAAAAATCGTTTGTTTGGATGTATCTATTTTGTAACTGTTCGTTGCATTTATTAAAGATGGAGTGGATCAGATGAAAAATGGTAGGTTAGCAAAAAGTATTAAAAGTGAATAAGAGATAGAAGTGGTTCTGTGGGCCGAGAAGACAGCCGCAGCATATTTTCAGATCCCACCAGACACAGCCACTTCCTTGAGAAGGAAGGAATATGTTTCAAAAAGGAACAACAGGCAGGGTTTTTCGATTACGTCATTATTTAAGTAATCAAGAAGTGTGGATCAGGCAGACGGTGGTAGAAGATAGGGGTTTCCTGCCCATTTGCCAGGAAATGATGATATTGACAAAGAGCACTGCCACAAACTGTCATCAGGCCAAAGGGTAAGTGGTGTGGGTCAGGAGAACTTAAAATGCTCTAAAATGCTTTGGTTCCGAGAAAGAAAACAAACAGTTTATCAAAATCTGATGATTCTGAAAATGTTTCCTTGTCCTGTTCAGCCCTGACTTTGAAAGCTGCCCCAGCTTTCCAGAATTGCAGGGTGCATAATTGCACATGCAAGGGGAAAAGTCTGCATTGCCTTCCTGGGTTTGATACCGAGGGTGTCACAATGTCCTCGCTCTCTGAGGAACCAAAGTTCTCAGCCGGCAGGAGGGGACATTCTTTTTTTTGTTTGTTTGTTTGTTTGTTTTTCAAGGCAGGGTTTCTCTGTATAGCCCTGGCTGTCCTAGAACTCACTCTGTAGACCAGGCTGGCCTCGAACTCAGAAATCTGCCTGCCTCTGCCTCCCGAGTGCTGGGATTAAAGGTGTGCGCCACCACTCCCTGCTTAGGAGGGGACATTCTTAAGCGATGATCTGGCAGTCACTTCAAAAGATAGTTTGGGGCCAGCAAGATGGATCAGAGGGTAAAGGGGCTTGCTGCACAGGCCTGTAGATGTCAGTTCAGTTCCCAGATTCCATGGTGGAAAGAGAAAAACAGCTCCTGAGAATTGACCTCTGACCTCCTTGTATGTGCCGCCATAATAAAAATTAACAAAATAGTTAGAAAAGATAAAGTGTGTAAGCCAAGTATACTGACCTACTGGTGATCCCAGTAGGAGGATCATGAATTCAAGACTAGCCTGGCTGGGCGGTGGTGGCACACGCCTTTAATCCCAGCACTTGGGAGGCAGGGGCAGGCAGATTTCTGAGTTCGAGGCCAGCCTGGTCTACAGAGTGAGTTCCAGGACAGCCAGGGCTACACAGAGAAACCCTGTTTCGAAAAACCAAAAAAAAAAAAAAAAAAAAAAAAACTAGCTTGGGTGGCACAGTTAGACCCTGTCTTTAAAAAAAAATCGAGAAAGGGCACTGTAGTGTTTTATTATTTTAATTTATAACATTTTCTCACTTTAAAGAAAATATTTAGCTGGGGCTATAGGCCTGCCAAGATGCCTGCCTGCCTGCCTTATGTAAACCCTGGGTTCAAGACACACACATTAAAGAGATGTTTGTCCTAACACCTAATTTGGAGGCTGACGAGCACACACACAAGCTCCTGTTCCAACCCCAGCACCACATAAACCAGGCGTAGTGGCACGTTTGTATAATGCCAGCACGAGGGAAGGTTACAGCAGGAGAGTCGGCTCCGAGTTGTCCTTGGCTACTGAGTTTGAGCCATCCCAGGATTCGTGGGACCATATCAATCAATCAATCAATCAATCAAACCTAATTTTGATTTTTCTGCAAAAGAGCTTCCCAAAATTCTTTGAGCTTAGAGTCCCATTAAGCAAACATCTACTGCAGCCAGGCATGGTGACACAAACCTTTAACCCCAGCACTCGAGAAACGGAGGCAGACAGATCTTTATATGTTCAAGGCCAGCCTGATCTACTTAAGTCCCAGGCCAGCTGAGGTTACACAATGAGGGCCTGTGTCGAAAGACCTTTACTGTGAGTATTTCTGAACCAAGAAAATAAATAGATGTTTCTAGAAGAAACAGGAGCAGTTTTGAGAGACCCTGGTTGGAAGCCTGTGAGTATTAAGAAGTCTGGCATTTGCTGTGCAGCCTTGCCTATGCCAGGCCTTCCTGACATGGTCCCGTGTGAGCTGACTCAGTCCAGGCTTGGCCCCCAGGGCTCTCACCTTCCACCTCTCTCTGCACACCCACAGGCCTTCTTGTGGGCACCCTGGATGTGGTGCTGGACTCCAGCGCCCGTGTGGCCCCTTACCGCATCCTGCACCAGACCCAGGACTCGCAGGTCTACTGGACAGTGGCATGTGGTAAGTGCCCTGAATCATGAAGTTACACTGGGAGGGATGGGACAGGAAAGCTGCATTCTTGATGGGGTGATGTCTACCAAGAACCCATGATAAGAAGCTCCTGGGGACTTAGGCCTGGACTTCACCAGAACCCCTATTCTCTCAGTCTCCCTTGTCTCAAGGGAGATGTGGTTGGACCTCATAGGTCCATTCCATTTCTTGCTCATATTCACCAATAGCCCCCTCACTGACATGCCCAGTATCTGGACACTCTTACACACGTGGTAAGAAATCTGGTTCATCTGGCAGCCTGGGTCCCCAGCTGAGGTGGGCCAAGGCAGCTCTTGGCCTCCTTATTTAGGCTCTTACTAGGAACGAGGTCCTTTTAATCAACGAGGTGACATATTTTCCCTTCTTTCTGCTCTGTCCATTTCACTGATAACGATGGGCCCCATGGAGAGTGCTAGAGAGCTGCCTTCTCTCCTGGGAACAGAAAGACCTGGATGCCCCTCACAGAAAGAGGGCCTCAGAGAAGCTCTCTCAGAAATGAACCCCAGTGCTATCCATCCTGTTCAGTGCAAAGCCTCATTAAATAGAAAAGCCCATGAGAGAAAGTCATATATTGATGGGTGGCTGGAACATTGAGACCTTCACCTTGCTTATATTGGGCCTGGGATAATGGTTGAGTTGTCAGTGTTTGAGGGACCTTGTAGCATATATCTGCCATGAGTGATGGGAGTCTGCCGGAACTGCTGAGGTGAGCCCACCTATGCCAGAGCAGGAGGATGCTCAGTGTGTTCCAGTCAGGCCGACAGGGCTCAGTGTGTGCCGGTCAGGCCGACGGGGCTCAGTGTGCAGACAGCACTTCCTGAGGGGCAGCTGCTCACCTGAACGCCAAACGGATACTTCAGCCCTCTCAGTTTGAAGATGAGTAAAACAGTGGTCCAGAGCAATCACATTGGTCCAGAGTGGTCTAGCATTACACAGAGCTGCAGGCCCAAGGCACCTGCTCCTGTATCAGCAGACAACTCTCTGGTTACAAGCCAGGCTATTAACATCCCTGCAGGATCCTGGTGTCCCTCGGTGGCCTGAGGGAAGATGACAGGTCTCTAGAGTTTGTGGACCTCAGCCAGCCACCGCTATGTATGCCTATAATCTCTCAGGCTGAGGAATGAGGATCATGAATTTGAGACCAGCCTAGGCGACTTAGGACACCTCTATCTTAAAATAAATAAGTAGAAGCTAAGGGTATAGCTTGGTGGAATGGCTGTCTAGCATCATGAATCCCTGCATTCGCTCTCTAGCACCACGTAAACTGGGCATGGCAGTGTGTACCTATAATCCCAGCACTGAAGAGGTTCAGGAAAGAGGATCAGGAATTCTGTCATCCTTTGTCCTATGGCAAGTTCAAGGCCAGCCTGGGCAACATGAGACCCAGCATGTGGGATGGAGAGGTGGGTCTTTGAGTTTAAGGTCAGCCTGGTCTACAGAGTTCCAGGACAGCCAAGGCTATACAGAAACCCTCAAAAAAACAATAAATAAATAAATAAATAAATAAATAACATCATATAAATGACTAGAAGTGTAGTTATGAGGTCCAGCGCTTGCCTAGCATGTGTGAGACAGCCCTTGCAGTTGGACCCCAGCTTTAGGGTAGAGGTTAGCCCATCAAGGTATTAGAAGCACAGGCAGGTGGTAACCTGGACATAGACTCTCTGCCCTAGGTGTCATATTCCTTCCTCCTTGGCACCCTTAACAGTAATGGCTCTCTTTGTCAGCAAGTAAACTTTGAGAGGTCACTGTGCCTGAGGCCAAGTAGGAAACCCAGCAGGACCCTAGAGCTCCTGGTTTCCAGACCCACGGAGGTCACTAGGAGACTACAACGATAGAGGTTTTCTGGAAGACGTGATCCATCCCAGTAGGATCTGGGCACTTTATGAGCCTTGGTCACACACAGGGAGGCAAGTTACTTTTAAAAAAAAATGAATTCAGTGTGTGTGCTCACATGTGTGTGTGCACACATGCTGTGTACAGCAGACTGGCTGTCCCAGGAGTTGTTAGGTGATTTTCCCCTCTCTGCCTCTCTCCTCCCTGAAGGAGTCTTAGGATGACAGATCCAGGCCATCAAACACAGCTCTTTACAGGGCTCCAGGGGATCCAACCTAGGTCATCCAGTGTGCTCACCCACTGAGCCATCTTCCCACCCAACAGGTTACTTAAGATGGGCCTTGAAGCGAATCTTCTCTGTCTCAGCATCCTCTCTCAGGGAGGGTCGGAGAGTGGAGGGGGTGACAGGTGGCAGCCCCTTCAGTGGCCATGGTTCCTTGTGTTTCTCCTTTACCTTTCCTCTTGCGCCAGATGCCATGCCTGCCCTAGCCTCGCCTGTGCGTACCTCCCCAACAGTCTGGGCACTGGCTCAGAAGCAGCTTGCCAACGCCAAATGTCCTGCTGGAATGTGCCGGGTAAATCAGTCTCGCACCTTGGTGTTCAGGATGTCCGGGATCTGCCCACCTCCACCCCCAGACTCCTCCCTAGCTGTGTCCCGGGAGTCACACACGGTGCACACCTGCAGTGACTGTGATTTCCCACAACCCTCTGCTGCTTTCTGTGCAGAGTGTCCCTTCTCTGTCTATTGATACTCACCAGATGTCACCTCGCCGGATTCCTCAGACCCACACATCCACTTCCCACTCTCCTCCTCCCCTGGGCGTGGCCTGGCTGCCCTGTCAGGAAGAAGGAGGATGAGAGCCGGGTGCACCAGGCAGCTGGGCTGGCATTCTCACTTTGTCACGTCCTTGCTAGGTGGCCTTGGATAACTGACTGAACTTCTCTTCCCCCCCCCCCCGCCTCCCCGTGTTATACTGTAAGGTGTCCTGGATAAAGTGAGCTCTGTGGACAATTCTGGAAACAGGAGTGACACTCAGTAATCTAATCAGCTACTGTATTTTTTTCATCCCCACTCCCTGACAGAGATGGTATAGTTTGTGTCCTTAATAATAAATAAGTGACTTTTAACTAAGAGATGTACACATAAACATCAATAATCAAAATGGAAACAGGTGCAGACAGACAGAATGGCAACTTGATCCACCTACAGTTGCTGGGAATGTGCATATACAAGAGAGTGGCCCCGGGGGGGGCTGGAGCAGTGGCTTGGTGGTTAGAGCACTTGCCACCTTGCAGAGGACCCAGGTTTGGTTCCCCAAACCTATGGTGGTTCACAACCAGCCCTGGGAGATCTAACCCCTCTTCTGACTCCTGAGGGAACACAAGTGACACACATGAATGCAGGTAAAACATTTATGTGCATAAATCTACATTTTTTTAAATGAAATGATCCTGAGAGTTGCATTATATGTCAGCTTAACTTCTGAATGTGATTGTGGGTTCTTGGCCAGAATAAATCCCTTCCTACCAACCAGAGCTCTGTGCAGCAGGAGAAGGAGGCCATAAGAGAAAAGCACAAAGAAAAGCCAGGAAGGGGAACTGGGTGGCTGAAGGAGCTTACAGGGAGACTGAGACTGTATGACTCACTGAGGTATCTAGAGCTTCCACTTCCGGCTCGTGTCTTCACGTGGCTGTCCTTCCCCAGGCCAGCCAACGGAGAGGCACCGTGCTGTGAAGTTGCTTGTCTGATGAACTGCTTGAGTAAGAAGCAAATAAAGCATCCCTAGTGAGGGCAAGCCAGGCTGCAGCATGGCCATGAGCAGAGCCATGGATCGGAGAAGGTGGTGGAGACCCCCAGGCCTAGCCAGGAAGGGGTCCCCACACAGCACAGCTGGTACAAGAGTGTTGCCAATCAGAGAAAGGTGTCTCCTCGGGGCTGGAGGTGCGGCTCAGTGATGAAGAATTTTCCCAGAACACCCTACGCTCTGACCTTTGGTTCATAGGTCATAGTGTGTGGGCCTGGCCGTGACACATGGCTGCTTTTCCTGCCAGGACCCATGAACTGCTCCACCCCAGAACAGTTAAGAACAGGTTGCTCCCCCCTCCCATCCTTGTTAGGCATCTATTCTGAAAGCTTTCCAGTCTAGGTTTCTTATTTCACCTCCCAGGGCTGCCTGCCTAGACCCTTGATGGAAGCAGACAGCCCTCGTCCTGTGGGGAGAGCACTGTGCTTCTGTTTCCACTCTCCATGCAAGGCTCAGACAGATGCTGGGTAGATGGGGGCAGGCCAGCAGGAGACAGTAGCTGTTTGCCTGCCCTGCAGGGAATCTGTCAACAACGGGACAAAAAACCTGATAAATTTATCTGCTTACAGCTGCCTTGTAGATTGTCTCTAGAAGGACAGAAATACAGAGCCAGAAGTTCCTCGTGGTAGAGGAGGGGGGACTCTTGTTGTATTAGAAAGTGTAAACAGGAAAGGTTCATCCTTGCCTTGGGAGGAGGTGGTCACTTGAATAGAGAGAGAGCACTGGGGACCCAGCTCTCTGTTTGAGTCTGAGATCTGATTTCATCCACTCTCACTAAACTAGGTTCTTCCCGAAAAGAAATCACCAAACACTGGGAATGGCTGGAAAACAACTTGCTTCAGACGCTGTCCATCTTCGACAACGAGGAGGACATCACTACCTTCGTCAAGGGCAAGATACACGTAAGGCCCATGTCCCACTACCAACCAACCCTGCTCCCTTTGTGAAGTACTAGCAGCCACACACAGTTGATGCTCCGTATCTGTGGGATACAATGAATTCCATGGATTCAACCAACTGTGTGTTGAAAATATTTGGGGAAAAGGATTATAGATTTACTGAACGTTGTCAGTCTTTCCTAGGCAATACAGAAGAGCAGAGCATCCCTGCTGTGGTGCATATTGTAAGATGAACTGAAACATGCAGGAGGGTGGACAGGCAAACTGTCATCATACACAGATTTATGTATCTCTGGGGGTCCTAGAACCAGTGCCCTGCAGACTCCAAGAATTGGCTGTTTTGTCTATCCCGTCTCATCTTTAAACAACCTAGTGGAGGGTTTGTTCCCTTTTCACAGGATGAAAACTGAGGTCTTCTCTCACTTCTGATGGGTGGAAGGGCCATGGACATGATTGTCCCTTGCTCTAGTTGGGATCTTGAATATACCCCAAAGGCCCATGGTTGGTTCTCAGCCTGTGGTCTTATTGAAAGATGCTGGACCCTTTAGAGGGTGGGAACCCATGGAAGGCAATGAGGTGGGTGGAGAGGTGCCCTCGAATGGGGATGTTGGGACCCTTGGTCCCTTCTATGTACTTTGCATTTTGGCCACCACAAGGTGGACAGGCCTCTTTGGCTACACACTTTCCACCATGGTATGCTGTGCCATCACTGGCTCAAAGCAATGAGATGCTGCAGCCATGGACTGAAAACTTTGCCTCCATCAGACCAAATAAAAATAAGCCTACTTTCCTTTTTCACTGAGTTGTCAGGCTAACAGAAAGCTGACCCACACCCCTGCAGAGCCCCTGCCTTAGCTGGCCTCTAAGGTCTGAAGGTTAGCCTGGAGTGTGTATTCCTTCCCAAATGTCTTATCCATATGCAGATATGTAATTGTGTTTGCCAGAGCCTTGACCAACAGGGAAAGACGTTGGAAATCTCTTTTTTTTCTTGGTGTATTGTTTGTTTGTTTGTTTGTTTGTTTGTTTAAAACAAGGCCTCTCTCTATAGCCCTGGTTGGTGTGAAAGTCCCTATTTAGACCATGTAGACCAGGCTGACCTTGAACTCACAGAGCTCTGCCTGTCCCCTGACCCCTGCAAGTACTAGGATTAAAGGCATGTACCACCAGGCCCAACTTTCCTGGGTTTTTTTTGAGATACAAGCTTAGATAGTTCATGTTCACCCTGAACTTACTATGTAGTCAAGGGAAACCTTGAACTACCAGACCAAATAAAATATCTTACAAGTTAAAAGATGCATGCCACCGGGCTTGGTGGTGCAAGCCTTTAATCCCAGCACTCAGGAGGCAGAGGCAGGTGGATTTCTAAGTTCGAGGCCAGCCTGGTCTACAAAGTGAGTTCCAGGACAGCCAGGGCTATACAGAGAAACCCTGTTTTGACCCCCCCCCCCAAAAAAAAGATGCATACCTTTTTATGCTGATATTCTTGGGGTGTGCCCTGTGGTGTATTGATAGACGCAGAGTGATTGACACGTGTTACTCCTATGCTCCTTGGAGCCTTGATTGCCTCAAACACTGGAAGCAGTGCCTCCCAGCCCCAGGAAGGGAAATGCTTCTCCTTTTTCCAGTACTTTCTTTTTTTGGGTGGGGGCGGGGTTTTCGAGACATGGTTTCTCTGTACAGCTGGAACTCACTCTGTAGACCAGGCTGGCCTCGAACTCAGAAATCCGCCTGCCTCTGCCTCCCGAGTGCTGGGACTAAAGGCATGCGCCACCACGCCCTGCTAGTACTTTCTAAGTCTTTATTTTGCTATGTGCATTATCTTCAGGGAGTTATTAAGTCATGTGTAGTATACTTAATGGAATATTTTATAGCCAAATAATGATTATGAAGCCAAGCATAATGGCACACACCTGTGATCCCAACACTCAGGAGGCAGGTAGAAGCTTGTGAGCTCCCCGCCAGCCTGGGCTACATCGAGATTCCCAGGAGGACCCTTGGCGTGCAGAGTTTTACTGTGCAGTTTCTTCCAGCAAGCCTTGTGAATTCACTGTATTGGAACACCATAGACCAGGGCAGATTGGACTGAGTTTCTGAGCTCTTCTTTGCATACACTGGAGTTTAAGGCAGGACCTGGTCGTCTTATAGCTACAGGGAAACAGGCAAAGCCAAGCTGTTTCTCTTCTGTCAGGTAGTAGTAATGAAGCAGCCTTAGCACGTGTCTCCTAAATGCTTGCCCTAACAAACACATCAGAACACTCAAGCTCAGGACGAAGAAAGGACACTAGGTCACTTTCTGAAACTGTAACGAGTATCTTGGATAATCAGCTTATAAAGCAAAAAGGGGCTTTTTGATTCACGGTCCTGGTGGGTTTCTTCCTGTTAAATTGTGTTGGCCCATCATGGTCCAACTCACAGCCAAGACATGGAAGAGAAGTTAGGGAACTGAGGTGTCTGTTATTGTTTTTATTTAAAACACAGAATTTCACGATGTAACCCTGGCTAGTCTAGAACTCACTATATAGACTACACTAGCTTCAAACTCATAGACATCTGCCTGCCTTGCCTCCTGAGTACCGCCATGCCCAGTTGCTCTAGTATCCTCTTAAAGGCATGTCCCCAATGACCGGATGACCTCCCACTTGGTCCCACCTCTTATGGGTCCACCACACCAACTCACAATAATGCTGTGACAAGGATGAGGTCTCTCAACCTCTGGGGACCACAAGATAGCCCATGGAAATTAGGAAGCATAAAATTGGAGGTGGCTGAGCAGGTAAAACACTCACCTTACAAACACAAGGGCAGAGATTCAAATCCCAGTACCCATGTAATGCTGAGTGGCCCGTGGCAGCCCTCTGGAAACTGAAATACCAGAAGGCGGAGCAGCCTAGTGAGACTAGCCAATCAATGGCTCTGGGCCTAACTAACAGACCCAGACTTGATGTGTAAAGAGGGAAGCAATCAGGGAAGACACCTGGCAGCAGCCTCCTGCCTCCACACACGTGCACAGGAGTACACGCTCACGCCTGTGAACATACACCAGAAAATACCTGTCTGTATGATAGTGGAAATGCTATACATTGAAGTTGGCAGCAGCAGTTCACAGAAGGAACCTGTAAATGTTAGGAAAGAAGGGAGGGTGACAGTAATGTCCCATTTAGTAAGTTAGAAACTCCAGAGAAACTAGGAAATTAGACAAAGGAAGTAGAAATTCTTAGGCAAAAGCTAATATGTTAAAAAAAAAAAAAACAAGGGGGCTGGAGAGATGGCTGGAGAGATGGCTCAGCAGTTAAGAGCACTGACTGCTCTTCCAAAGGTCCTGAGTTCAAATCCCAGCAACCACATGGTGGCTCACAACCATCCTCAATGAGATCTGATGCCCTCTTCTGGAGTGTCTGAAGACAGTTACAATGTACTTATATATAATAAATAAATAAATCTAAAAAAAAAAAATAATAAGGATAGAAAAGGTAGGGTGGTGGACCCAAGGCAAGGAGCCTTTAGTAAGCCCAGTGGAGATGGAAGTGGAGACTGTAGAGCAGGCCCAGTGGAAAGAGGGACAGACAGGCAGAAACAGCCTCCCTCCAGAGTCATTAACTGCCCTACCCTCTAATGTAACGTACTTAACTTGAGAATGGAAAAGAAAGGAGGCTTAGGCCCTGTGAGAGGGAGCAGCCAGGAAAGGCACTTACTGTGAGTCCCACAACCCAAGCTCTGCTCTGAGAACCCACGTTGGGGGGGACGGACACACCGAAGAACCAGCTCGGCACAGTCGCTTTCACATGCACATGCCCAGTTGCTCTCACATGTGCATGTACGCACAAATGCAAATCCACCCTGTGATGCTGACAGGTGAGGATGCCTGAAGGCTGACAGCTGAGGCCATGGGGGAGAGCACCTCCCTGCTCCCTGCCTTTAGGTCTCCTAGGGGCCCCTCAACAGTCAGGGACTGAGCGCTACCAGCCAGAACCTAGGAAGGGCACCTGAAGGGCAGGACCACCTGTAATTCCAGCTCCAGGGAGGCCACCAACCTCTTTTGGCCTTCATGGGCATTGCTTTTACACATGCCTTACATTCACACACAAATTTAAAAATACATCTTTTTTTTAGATATTATTTATTAGATATATTTTTTATTAGATATTTTCTTCATTTACATTTCAAATGCTGTCCCCAAAGCCCCCATACCCTCCTCCACCCTAAAAATACGTCTTTAACAAAAGAAAATGTCATAATGAAACCCACTTCTTTCTTTGGTTTGGTTTGGTTGGGTTTTCGAGACAGTTTTTCTGTATAGCCCTGGCTGTCCTGGAACTCACTCCGTAGATTAGGCTATGGTGAAATCCTTTTGCCTCTGCCTCCCAAGTGCTGGGATTAAAGGCGTGCACCACCACTGCCTGGCCTGAAACCCACTCCTTTGTATGCTAATTTAGAAACTTAATCAACCAGACACTATTGCATATGCCAGAAAGATTTTGCTGACAGGACCCTGATATAGCTCTCTCTTGTGAGGCTATGCCAGTGCCTGGCAAATATAGAAGTGGATGCTCACTGTCATTTATTGGATAGAACACAGGGCCCCTAATGAAGAAGCTAGAGAAAGTACCCAAGGAGCTAAAGGGGTCTGCAACCCTACAGGAGGAACAACAATATGAACTAACCAGTTACACCCCCCACCCCGAGAGTTGAGTGTCTAGTTGCATATGTAGCAGAGGATGGCCTAGTCAGCCATCAATGGTTGGAGAGGCCCATGGTCTTGCGAAGATCATATGCCCCAGTACAGGAGAATACCAGGGCCAGGAAGCAGGAGTGGGTGGGTTGGGGAGCAGGGTGGGGGGAGGGAATAGGGGGCTTTGGGGATAGCATTTGACATGTAATTGAAGAAAATATCTAATAATAAAAAGAAGAAGAAGGAAAAACTTAATCAAGGGCCAGGAATGTAGCTCTGATGTTAGAGCGCATGCTGGGTGATCCTGACACCACCTAAACCTGTTAGAGCGCATGCTGGGTGTGCATCCTGGCACCACCTAAATCACCAGTGTGGCAGCGAGTGCCTGTGATCTCAGCATTTGAGCAGTGAGACAAAAGACACCAGGTTTGGCTACATAGGGTTTGAAGTCAGCATAGGCTATGTGAGACTCCTAGTTCCTCCCTCTTTTTTTTTTTTTTTTTTTTTTAATTAAAGAAGTCCTAGATTCTGGGTTCCTGGCCTCTGTTCCTTTCTCAGACTGCTCCAATATGCTCAGTGGCCCAAACTGTGTTGTCCCTCTAGGGCATCATCGCTGAAGAGAATAAGAACCTGCAGCCCCAGGGGGACGAGGACCCAGGGAAATTCAAGGAGGCAGAGCTAAAGATGAGGAAGCAGTTTGGCATGCCAGAGGGCGAGAAGCTGGTCAACTACTACTCCTGTAGCTTCTGGAAGGGCCGTGTGCCGCGCCAGGGCTGGCTCTACCTGACTGTCAACCACCTGTGCTTCTACTCCCTCCTGCTGGGGAAGGAAGGTGAGGTGGGGCAGAGGGCACCCCTTACATCATGCCCAGCTCCCCCACGCCCCAGCCTCCTTGACCTCACTGCTGATCTGAAGCGCCCACATTCCTATTTGGGGGAGACAAAATGTCTCCCCCAAACCCATATGCCCCCGTCTCCCTGTGGTGGGAACACCCAGGCAACACCTGTACGCAGTGGCCCACGTGGCTTCCACAGTAGCTGAAGCCTTCAGTCTTGTACACAGCGACACATCTTCCTTCAGTAGGTTTTGTAGAGCCTTAGGTGCGTACCACTGTCACCCGCTCATGGTCCTTTCCTGTAGAACACCCTGGCCTTGGGAGGCAAACCACACTCCCAGCATAGCCAGCAGCTCCATAGCTGCTGTCACCCTAAAAGGAGCTTCCTATAGCCGTCCCAGTTGGCAAGTATCAACACTAGTTCCTGAGCCCACCTTCCTCTGTACGCTCCTCCTCCTGCCCTTACTGTTTACCTGTCAGACCGCAATGGCCAGTCACCATTGTTGAGGCTGGTATCCTGTTCTGTGCCAGTCCTACCGTATTGTGACTCGGTCCGTACCCCAGTGGGGCCTCCTTAGAGCCAGGATCTGAGCTAGCTCTCTGAATATCTGTCCCTTTCAGTCCTTACCCACTCAGGTAAGGCATTCACTGAGGAAGGTTAGGCTTAGAGCAGCAGTGAACCCAACGAGCTGTACCTCTGTGGATCACTTGTCCTAGTGTGAGTAGGCTCAGACGTGGAGGGGTGGAAGTAAGCAGTATCCTTAGGGAGCTTCTGAGAGCGAATGGCAGGTCTCTCCTTGCCGGCTTGTAATGGATGGTGTGTTTGTCCCTGTGGTTATCAGTGAGCCTGGTGGTACAGTGGGTGGACGTCACACGCCTGGAGAAGAATGCCACTTTACTCTTCCCCGAGAGCATCCGTGTGGACACACGGGACCAGGAGCTGTTCTTCTCCATGTTCCTAAACATTGGTGAGACCTTCAAGCTTATGGAGCAGCTGGCCAACCTGGCCATGCGACAGCTGCTGGACAGCGAGGGCTTCCTGGAGGACAAGGCTCTACCCAGGCCTCTCCGGCCACATAAGAACATCTCAGCTCTAAAGCGGTAAGCCACCCTCCCGAGGAGTGGAGAGGCCCCACAGCAGTGAGAATGGTCACTTTGGGGCTGGGCCCACAAACCCTGCCAGGTGTTCAGCATGTGCCCTCACAGGCCCACTACCTGGGAAGGAAGCCAGCAATTAGATGACCATGGCAGTATTGTGTAGGGAGAGCCACATATAAGGAGGGAGTCTTGCCATCTGTTGGTCTCATATCAGGGTGCTAAGTGACAGAGAAGTCCCTCATTAAGAAGCAGTGGACAGTAGAGCTAGAATATAAATCAACTTGGGCAGAATATGCTAAGGGCCCAGGAGGCTGCATCTAGAAGTCTTAGGTAAATGAGTCCTGGAGTTGCTGGCTTTAGTATCATGGATCTGAGCCCTCAGGCCCAAAGCTAGCAAGAGACAAGCTAAGATAAAGCTGAGGTCCTTGGTTGTGATTGGAGAATGGATCATGGTAGCCAGCGCAGCAGGTCTCTTCTGTTGGGGCCTCAGGTTTCAGCCTTATAGGACATCCATTGCAGACAGTCCCTGAGCTCTAGAGCCAAGGGTGAGCACTGCTGAACTCAGCACTGATATATATATATTTTTTGAGCCCAGTTATTTCATGGGCTGCACCGCTTCACCGGTTGCAGGCCCACGGTGCACCTTCTAAATCAGGATGTTTTGCAACATGTCACTCTCTTGATGGGAGTGTGACTGTGCAGAAAGATAAGAAGCAGTGCTTGGCAGGCAGTGTCCGAAACTGTACGTCTAGGTACATGCTCAGGCTCTGGCTAGGGTGCCAGCACTCAGGGCAGATGAGAAGCTCTCCTGGGAGCTAGGAAGGTCCGTCTCTGTGGTCAGACCCAGAACAGGCATGATCAGGCCGCCACCCACAGCGATCAGATGCATTTCTCTGCAGCAAGAACCTGTGTACAATTTGATTTAGCTCAGCTGTTACCTGCTGGGGCATCTTGTCTGGGTTTCAAGGTGGTGTTAGCTCTTGCCTGTGTGGGGAAGAAGCTTGGGGTCCATGTCAGGCTGGCCCTGAGCCAGGCAGGACACAAGCAACTCGAAGGACTGCCTGTCCTTCAGTACCAAGTGGCAGAGCCCTGGATGGCCTTTCAAAGCATCCAGCCTCAAGGGAACATTATGTTCTGTCCCTCCCTGATGCTTGGTGTATAAAAACCATATCTTTTCCTGAACTCCAGTTCCCAGACATGAGTTGCTTACTGGAAGACCCCAAGGATCTGGAATGCAGTGTGGAAACAGAAAATTCTTGCCCTACCCTGAATTTCCACTTTCTTTCCTCAGAGACCTAGATGCCCGAGCCAAGAATGAGTGTTACAGGGCCACGTTCCGGCTGCCCAAAGACGAGCGGCTGGATGGTCACACAGGCTGTACCCTATGGACACCATTTAACAAGTTACACATCCCCGGCCAGATGTTCATCTCCAATAACTACATCTGCTTTGCCAGCAAGGAGGAAGATGCGTGCCGCCTCATCATACCCCTGAGGGAGGTGAGCATCTCTGCTCTAGCTGCTCTTGGGGCAGAACTCTACAGCTGCTCAGGATGGAAGCTGGCCAGTCCTCCACACCACAGCCAGGTGGCTCCAGGCCTTCCTACTCACACCACAGCCAGGTGGCTCCAGGCCTTCTTACTCACACCACTGCCAGGTGGCTCTAGGGCCTTCTTACTCACACCACAGCCAGGTGGTTCCAGGCCTTCCTACTCACACCACAGCCAGGTGGCTCCAGGCCTTCTTACTCACACCACAGCCAGGTGGCTCTAGGGCCTTCTTACTCACACCACAGCCAGGTGGCTCCAGGCCTTCTTACTCATACCACAGCCAGGTGGCTCCAGGGCCTTCCTACTCACACCACAGCCAGGTGGCTCCAGGCCTTCCTACTCACACCACAGCCAGGTGGCTCCAGGCCTTCCTACTCACACCACAGCCAGGTGGCTCCAGGCCTTCCTACTCACACCACAGCCAGGTGGCTCCAGGCCTTCCTACTCACACCACAGCCAGGTGGCTCTGGGCCTTCCTACTCACACCACAGCCAGGTGGCTACGGGCCTTCCTACTCACACCACAGCCAGGTGGCTCCGGGCCTTCTTACTCACACCACAGCCAGGTGGCTCCAGGCCTTCCTACTCACACCACAGCCAGGTGGCTCTAGGGCCTTCTTACTCAGGAGAGCTCCATGACTGTCCTTTGGGCTCTTGGGTCTCACTCCCAGACATGTCCTTCATGCCTTTCCTTTGCTAAGTGACAGTCCGACATCCATGGCCCAGGTAGACCTAGGGTCATTCTTACCTGCTTCCTGGTTATTGCATCCTAACCAGAGATGTCCTGTCAGGACTCCCTCCAGAGTCTATCCCTTCCTCTCCACAGCCACCAGACAGGACACCACTATCTCCAGGCCTCCTCAGGAAAGTCCCACCCACATCTAACCCCTTAGGGACATATGCCCCAGTACAGCCAGCAGAACTGAAGGTGACAGGCAGAGTGTGGGACCTAGGATCCTCCAGCATCTTCTACCTGTGCACAGGAAACCCCAGCTGCCTCTTGAGATCTCTTGAGACCATCAGTACACCATCTGACCACCTAAGGCTTCCACACACCAACCATGCGCATGGCCACACGTACAATCATTCACATATATGCATGCACACATACATCATTTATACAACACAGACCTGCTCCTACATATACACATACATTCACATATACACTCTGTACATACCTTCACACATATAAATATTCATATCCACGTATGTCCCATAGGTGTGCAAACACCTGTGCAAGCAGGTGTACACACCCATATGTTTATTCATCACACATAAACGCACCCCACTTAGTTAAAAATACATCCTGCCCTGCTCAGTCTGCTCCAGCTCCTACAGACTCCTCCAGGTGGTCTCATGTACACCTCAGAGTGGTTTTTTATTTTTTTTTTTGGCTTTTTGGTTTTTCGAGACAGGGTTTCTCTGTATAGCCCTGGCTGTCCTGGAACTCACTTAGTAGACCAGGCTGGCCTCGAACTCAGAAATTCGCCTGCCTCTGCCTCCTGAGTGCTGGGATTAAAGGCGTGCGCCACCACACCTGGCTCTCAGAGGTTTTTATGCCCTCCATCCTGTCTCTTGCCCAGGTAAGGCCAGGTCACAGCTCAGTCACTGCCTCCTCAGAGATACCTTCAGTAACAAATAGTGACTTCTTGGGCTTCCTTGTTGCCAACTCTCCCCCCTTGTGACTAGGCCTAGCCTGGTGCCCATTGTTTGTCCCCTGCTGGAGCTGGGCTGCACCCACTGATGCCTGTGCCACCCTTCCCACATGTTGCAGTCAGAGCCAAGCTTTGGGAGGAGCTGCCTCAAACAGTTCCCTGGGGACAGAAGCCTTGGGCGCCTTGGTGTAGAGGACACATGTCATAGACGGGTCATGTTTTGAAAAGCCAGCAGGGCTAGACAGAGAAATCCTGTCTTGAAAAACAAAAAGAAAAAGAAAAGAAAAGAAAAGGCAGCAGGAGCAGCTGGGTTTACATTTTACATCATCTTCCCAGAGACTGCGCAAGGCCGCTGCACCCACTCATGCCTGTATGACACACATGTGCTGCTCACACGCAAGTGGCCGTGGCAGGACATCAATCCAGCTGGGTCATTCAGTGCTTCACTGCCTTGTGTCCATGAGAGCCCACACCCAGCTCTGTCTACATCCTAAGTAAGATGCAAACACCCCAAAGCATTCTTTTGCCCCCTCAGGTGACCATTGTCGAAAAAGCTGACAGCTCCAGCGTGCTCCCCAGCCCTCTGTCTATCAGCACCAAGAGTAAAATGACTTTCCTGTTTGCCAACCTGAAAGACCGTGACTTCCTGGTTCAGAGGATCTCTGACTTCCTCCAGAAAACACCGTCCAAGCAGACGGGCAGCAGTGCTGGGGAAACAAAGGCCAGCGTTTCAGACCCAGCCCCAGAGGTGAGGAAGCCACTTAGGAGCAGAAGTGGGTGGGCAAGACTAGATGAAGAGCCTCCAGGTGCTGCCGTCTGCTACGGCAGCCTGACCCCGTGGCGCATGTCAGAGGGTGACAGACCAGGGGTGTACCTGAGCATCCTGTAGAGCACAGAACAGTCCTACTACAAAGAATTACTGAGTCAAATACAGTGCATGTCTCTGTGATCCTAACACTCGACAGTCTGAGATAGGAGGGTTACAGGTACAAGGCCAGCTCAGAGAATTGCAAAGACCCTGTCTGGAAAACCAAGGGCTAGGGATAGAGTATGCACACAGCCCTGGCTTCCATTTCCTGTTATCACTAAAAAGGAAGGAAGGGACACCATAGTGACACTGCCCACCTTCACCAGGCCCAATGCCTCAATGACAGGCCTAGAGTTATCATCAGGCATTGTCTATCTGGTCATTGCTTTATCCAGCATGTTACTTTATTTCTGTTGGATACAGCTGTCTGTCCAGGGACCAAGAATAGAACAACCACCAGGTTAGACAAAAACACATGCTCTTATGATCAGCATGGCCATGGATTAGTGCTCCCAGAACCAGGAAGGCAGACACAAGGGGATCCCTACAAGTTCAAGGCTAGCTTGAAACATATAGCAAGTTCCAGAACAGCCATGACTACATAGGAAAACCTTGTCTCAAAAAGCAAAAATGAAGGGGGCTGGAGAGATGCTGTGTCGTTAAGAGCTCTTCTGGCGGACCTGAGCTTGGTTTCCAGCACCCCTCAGGCAGCCCACAACCGCCTGTAACCCCAGCTCCACCCACAGTGCATGTCTACACATTAAATAAAAACTAAATTTAAAAATATTTTTAAAGGCCCAAAACCAAAAACCTCATATGCTTGTGGATTTTGTTAATATCCTAGGGCTATTGATTGAAAAAAAAAAAAACAGGATCCCTTGAAATTCTGTAAGAATCTGAGAGTGTATTTTCTGTTTTTAAAAGAAACTCTCAGGGATGTGAGATGGCTCAGCAGCTGAAGGGCTGCTACTAAGCCCAGGTTCAGTCCTTAGAGTCCACAGGGAGTTCAGTCTCCTTGGTGGAAGGAGAGAACTGACACCCACAGGTTGTCCTCTGAGCTGCACACAAGTGCTATGGTACTGCACACACACAAAGTATGGATCCCACCTCCCGCATGCTTACTGCAGCAGGACATGACCATGAGAAGACCTGGGCAGCACCAGGAGGAAGAGCCAGATGCTTGTGAAAGGCGCTAACTGGCTATCGTAGGGGGCTTTGGTTTCAGCCAGCCAGAGAGGAAATGCAGACTGGGACCCATCTGCAGCCTCGTACTTGGCCCCGCTGACCCTGGGGCAGCTCTGTTAAGGCACCTTCCCCTCTTGTTCTATTTTCTAGTCTCTCCCAACTCCTCAGGAGGCATCCGAGCTCCCCAGCAGCCCATCCTCTCCCCCCAGCAGCCCTCCGAGTTTCAGTACAGAGGAGATTCCTACTATTTCCCAGGGCCTGCTCAAAGTCTTCCAGAAGAACTCACCCATGGAAGACCTTGGCGCCAAAGGGGTAAGGTCTGAGCACTCTCACTTCAGCTCGTGCCTGAGTTGAGACCTCAGGAGGAAGGCTGGAGCCATCTCTGGGCTGGGCCTTTGTGGCCAGCACCATCCCTCATGTCTTTGTCAGGGTGTATGTGCCCCTTGATCTGCACTGGGCAGTGTCAAGTGGACCCGGCCAGGGCTTAGGGACAAACACCCTGCCTGGCCTGTGTTGGGGGTGCTTTTCATCAGGGGCCCTGGGCCTCTAATGGGAAGGGCCTTCTGCTGCTGAAAAGCTTGGGGCCCAGGATAAGTCCTCAACTCCTTCTTTATAGTCATGGCTCTGAACCCTGAGCTTCGTAGCCTCATTCCACGGGTAATTTCTACAGCAAGCTACTAGCCTTGCCCAGAGAGGTGGAAGGCCTGCCTACCAAGGCCCAGGCACCAAGACTCTCCTCAGCTCCCCACCCCATGTTACCTCTCTCAGGCCAAGGAGAAGATGAAGGAGGAATCCTGGAACATCCACTTCTTTGAGTATGGGCGTGGCATGTGCATGTACCGAACAGCCAAAACTCGGGAGCTGGTTCTGAAAGGCATCCCCGAAAGCCTCAGAGGGGAGCTTTGGCTCCTCTTCTCTGGTGAGTGGCCCCATTGCCCCCAGCCTTGGATTGGCCAGCCTTAGCCCCCCCCCTCAAAGTTTTGTGTCTGAGGCACTAAGTGAACATGTCCTGAGCTTTCCCGGGCCTTGGGTTCTATCCCGGGCCTTGGGTTCTATCCCGGGCCTTGGGTTCTATCCCGGGCCTTGGGTTCTATCCCGGGCCTTGGGTTCTATCCCGGGCCTTGGGTTCTATCCCGGGCCTTGGGTTCTATCCCGGGCCTTGGGTTCTATCCCGGGCCTTGGGTTCTATCCGGGCCTTGGGTTCTATCCCTAGTACCAAAAGAAAACTCGCCTCAGGTGAGTTCCTCTGGTCCCTGAGCCAGCCTCCTGCAGTCAGCCAGGCGGAGGAGGAACTGCCAGCTCTCTCAGAGAACTGGGTGTAAGGACTACATCTACAGGGCCCAGAACAGCAGATGCCAGTCTTAGAGTTGTCAGTGGGTGGCAGCACTATTAGAGGCAGGAAGATCCCCTTAAAGGCTCCATTCCTTGGGACACGCTCTGACAACATTCATACCTTTGGCCATTTAAAGCATTTCAAGAGACAGACCTGAAATTCTCAGAGAAGTCACCAGGGAAACTCAGCCTCACACCTTGTAACTGATTGCAAAGTTCTCTCTCCTCCATGGGCTATCTGTGTCTCCAGTCAGCCCTATCCCTGTTGCCCAAGTCCCAGGAGGAAGAAGAGAAAGACAGCTCCCACCTGTGTCTCCCCAGGGGCCTGGAATGAGATGGTGACCCATCCCGGCTACTACGCTGAGCTAGTGGAGAAGTCCATGGGAAAGTACAGCTTGGCCACCGAGGAGATTGAGCGGGACCTCCATCGCTCCATGCCCGAGCACCCTGCTTTCCAGAATGAGCTTGGGATCGCTGCGCTCCGGCGGGTGCTGACTGCCTATGCCTTCCGAAACCCTACTATTGGCTACTGCCAGGTAAGGGACCTTGGGGGGGGGGGGGCGAGAGACTCATCTCCTACTGTAGCCTCCTACTGTAGCAGGTGTTGGGAGCCGACACACGGTCCTGTCCATATCCTGGAGGAAGAACCTAACCCCCCAAAAGATGTAACTTAGCCAAGTGCCTGTAATCTTCAGACTTGGGAGGCTGAGGCAAGAGGATTGCTGCAAGTTCAAGGTTTCCAGACCTTGCCTCAAAAACAGACTTAGTGCCTATACTCTTGGCACCTGGGAAATCCAGGCAGGGGATCAGGTCACCAAAGCTATGGGAAATCCAGACAGGGGGATCAGGTCACCAAAGCTACGGGAAATCCAGGCAGGGGATCAGGTCCCCAAAGCTACACAGAAAGTTTTGAGGCCCGCTTGAGCAGCACAAAACCTTGGTTTTGGCTTGCTTCTTTGCTTGCCAGCTTGTTTTTTTTTTGTGTGTGTGTGTGTGTGTGTGTTTTTTTTTGGTTTTGGTTTTTGGTTTTTCGAGACAGGGTTTCTCTGTATTGCCCTGGCTGTCCTGGAACTCACTCTGTAGACCAGGCTGGCCTCGAACTCAGAAATCTGCCTGCCTCTGCCTCCCAAGTGTTGGGATTAAAAGTGTGCGCCACCACGCCCAGCTGCCAACTTGTTTTTAAAGGGGCTGTAGAGACAGCTTGAGGTTATGCGTGTGCTGCTCTTCTAGAGAACCCGAGTTCAATTCCCAGCACCCGCATCCAACATCCTGTAACAACAGCTCCAGGACATTCGATGTCTTTGGCCTCCGTAGGCATTGTGCTCACAAGCACACCCACACATGGACACCCACACACATAATCTTTAAACAAGAGTGAGATATGGTAACTGTTCCCCTCAGCCCAGTGCCATATAGTAAGTTGTCATCTGTGTGTTCCTTGTCTGAGACTGGACAGAGTTTTCTATTTCTTTATATGTACTAAAGCATACATAATATAAAATTTATCGTTTTATTCTCTAAGTGTGTGGCTCAGTGGCGTTAAGTACATACACACTGTTAGGTAGCCATCTCCTCACACAAAGGCTGTACTAGCAAACAAACACCACTCCTCGGTCCCACTGTGTCACCTCTCCTGTACCGGTCTCCGTCTGTTTCTGGATCTGATCGTTCAGCGTGTCTCATGTGAATGTAATCGTACTGAATGAAAGCGGGAACGGGACTGTTCCTGTGTATGGAGGAGGGTGTTTACTGTAGACAGTGGGAGAGCACTGCCAGAGGCATCTGGAAGGGCCCAGCCTGACATGGGCAGCAGAATAAGCCTGGCCATGAGAGGAGAGAGCCGGGGAAGACAGAGAGGAAGGGGAGAGAGGGAGCAAAGACAAGAGCTGGGATGGAGAGACACTGCTGAGCCAAATGGCTGAGGTGGGGTCAGAAGCTGCGGGAAGGGAAGGAAGGGAAGCCCAGGCCCTGGGCTGGAGAGGTTCAGTGCGTGGGTGGGGCGGGAAATGCTGAGAAAAGCCACAGGTGCTGAGTGAGACTTGACCCGGGGTCCTTTGAGACCATTATTTATCCTTTTGCTTCTGGCTATTTACCTACTGTCCCCAAGAGCCATCACAGTTCAGCAAGAATCAGACTTCTCTTCATTCTTAAGGCTGGATGATATTCTGCTGTAGCTGTCTATGATTTCTCTCCCGTCTCTTGATGGACACTTGGGTTACTCGGACCACTGGACTGTTCACCTACGCCTGCTGTGAAGTGTATGAGTGTCTGTTCAGGCTCTGCCTTCAGGCCACTGGCTGTGAACCCAGAGGTCAGATTGCTGCATGGCGATCTGTGCGCTTCCTGGGACACTTCCTCATTCCCACAGCAGCTGCGGCCTCTGCTTTGTCACCAGTCGGTCACAAGGGTTCAGTCCTCTTTTTTTTTTTTTTTTTGGTTTTTCGAGACAGGGTTTCTCTGTATAGCCCTGGCTGTCCTGGAACTCACTCTGTAGACCAGGCTGGCCTCGAACTCAGAAATCCGCCTGTTTCTGCCTCCCAAGTGCTAGGATTAAAGGCGTGCGCCACCACGCCCAGCTGGGTCCAGTCCTCTTAACGCTTGCTGGTTTTATGCACATAGGAGTGGTAGACTATCTCACTAAGACTTTGATTTAATGTTTCTGGTGGCTTTTGTCTTTGAATCTAGTAGACTTTTCCTAGCCACGTCAAATGGTTTTCTGTCAACTTTAGCTTGTATCTGGATTTCAAGGAAACTGGTTTCCTAAATCTTAGCTGTTGTAAGACCAGTGGTCTGTGTCCTGCTCCCAGTTCACAGAGGCCAGCAGATTGGCCTGAAATCATTTTTTTTTTTTAATAACTTGCCCCCTTTTATGCTTCTCTTTGTTACCAGCTAATGTTGTGTAAACCCTCCTCCCCCAGTGCAGGGCCCTGGCTACACACCCACACATCAACTTGACCCAGCCCACTAAATGGAAGTGTTGGCTGATGTCTTGTCTCTGTTTTCTTAATGCCTTCTGACCCACTTTGACTGAGCTGGCTGGCTGTCTCTGTCTCATTGATTTCTTGCAAATTGGCTTATTGGCAGATTTCCCAGGGTTGGTCAGGGGCTGTTTCTTGTTGCTGGGTGCTGGACCTCTCTGAAGGGGCAGGCCATTTTGCTCTGTGGCCAGCAGAGTGAGACAGACACACTGAGACACACTTGTACTGTTCTTCCTGGCAGGCAATGAACATCGTGACTTCCGTGCTCCTGCTCTACGGCAGTGAGGAGGAAGCCTTCTGGCTGCTGGTGGCCCTGTGTGAGCGCATGCTGCCAGACTACTACAACACCAGGGTAGTGGGTGAGTGCCCATAGAGATCCCAGGAGCTCCACGTGGGTGTGGCTGACCTTCCCCTGGCCGCCCTACCCTAAGCAGTTCCCACAGAGACTTCCCTGCACCTCACAGCCATCATGCAGGCTCCTACCTTACAGACTAGAAGCTAAAAAAGAATCGTGCCAGAAATGAGAAAAGCGCAGACAACCAGCCCTCTGCCTCCAGGGTCCAGCTCCCACCTAGACCTCATGAGGTCATTCCCAGGACAATGGGACTGAGTCAGAGGACATCTCACATTCAGTGGGTTTTAAAAGTCCATCTAGCCGGGCGGTGATGGCACACGCCTTTAATCCCAGCACTTGGGAGGCAGAGGCAGGCGGATTTCTGAGTTTGAGGCCAGCCTGGTCTACAAAGTGAGTTCCAGGACAGCCAGGACTACACAGAGAAACCCTGTCTCAAAAAACTGAAAAAAAAAAAAAAAGTCCATCTAGAGCCCAAATCTCCATCCCTGTTTCTTAGGTCTCTTTGCTTCACACATTTCAAGTTCCAGAACTAGAGCGTGTAGTCTACCCTGTGTCCCGGTCAGTGGCCTAGTTCTACTCTCAGGCACTCACATCCAGTAAAACCCATGTCATCAAAAGGAAATGGCTTACAGACTGTCTCAGCTGTCCTCTGCTGTTGGGTGTCCAGGGTCACCACTCGTGGGGTCCTTCTGCATTGTATATGTTCAGAGCCTTGGGAGAGGGGGGGAGGCCACTGCTTGCTTCTGTTGTTTCAAGGGGGTAAAGTCAGCATTTCCCAAAAGTCAGGCGTCTGTAGCCATAGGCTCTACATCCATGGATTCAGCCAAGCACTGAACAGAAATGCACAGAAGAAACTCCATCTGTACTGAACACACCCAGATTTGTCCCCTTGTTCTTCTCTGGACAGTACATAATAGCTGCATAGCTTTACATAGCATTACACCATAGTAGGTATTATGAGTCATCCAGAAGTAACTTATAGTATACAACAGTGTGTGCCTAGGGTCCCTAATGCTACTATATGTCCCCTGCGTGTATCCTCATGGATGCCAAGGGACTACTGTATATTGAGCGAGTGTTCCTTTTCATACAATGGTGTGGAAGCTATAGAAAGAATGATTACAAAGTAATTTGTTTCTTTCTGTTTTCTGCGTATGCACACCTCTCTGGGCCTCCCTATAAGCTGAGATGGCAGGGTTGAGGTTGGACAGGAACCACATAGTGTTCCTGTACCCCAGACCCTGGGATTCTATAGAGTATCCACTCAGGCCCCTGGAGCGGTGCTCATATTTGGCCTCTTGTCCCTTCTCAGGAGCCCTCGTGGACCAGGGCATCTTTGAAGAGCTCACGAGAGATGTCCTGCCCCGGCTCTCAGAGAAGATGCAAGAGCTGGGGGTGATCTCCAGCATCTCGCTGTCCTGGTTCCTGACCCTCTTCCTCAGTGTCATGCCCTTTGAGAGTGCTGTGGTCATTGTCGACTGCTTCTTCTACGAGGGCATCAAGGTGATCCTGCAGGTGGCCCTAGCTGTGCTGGACGCCAACGTGGAGCAGCTGCTGGACTGCAGTGACGAGGGCGAGGCCATGACCGTGCTGGGCAGGTGACCATGCTGGGGGCAGCTTCTGCTCCCCTCCCCAGCCCTCAGCCAACGTCCTATGCTATGTGCCAAGTGCTAGACTAGGTCGAGAGATGAGCCAGGAGCAGGGCCCAGCTGTCCTGGTGGGATTCAAGAGGCGGGGAGCACACAGAAGAGCCGGTGGGCCTGAGTGTACTGGGCTGCAGGCTGACACTCAGCATAGTCGTGGGAACTGACCCCGAGCAGGCGTCCAGTGGTGACACTCATGTTGATGTCAGGAGACGGTGGCACAGCAAGACCTCCAACCTCTAGCCAAGGCCAGGAAGCACTTGTTTCACAGAGCTGTCCTGGTCATCTCCTCCAAGCTCAGTGCCCATCCCCCGACAGGGCAGACCCACACCAGGCTTGTGGCATAGCTAAAGAAAGCTGTCACCAAGTTCACACTTCCCCTGGCCTCCTCAAGCTCGTCCCACCCAGGTTCACCGGGCATCCCCTGCTGTCTCAGTGCACAGCTAACCCTTTCTGGGCCAGGGCCTGCTTCAGGTGATCAGGTGGGTCTCCACTCCAGTCTCTTCCATACCCCCCAGGACTCTGGTCAGATCTGACCCTGCTCCTCTCCTGGGCGTGGGGACATCCACCCTCTCATGGTTTTCCTCTGCACAAAGGAGCATCCCAAGTCCCAAGCCTGGCTTTCAGCTCACTCCCTACCTCACCCTGACACTTACCCTGAATTCCTTATAGCCCAACCTGGAACACTGCGCCTGCCTGTTGAGCCAGCCCAGGGCTGGCGGGACCCTGCAGAGTTGGCAAGGTTGTGGTCTCCCTCCTAGCTAATGTGATTCTTGGTCTTCTGATGTTAAAGACACTTAGTTGTGACCATGGTTATGCCTGGGTTTCATGTGTATGTCCTACAGTGGGGTAGGTACCTGACCAGGATGCCCACTGGGATGGGTTGGAACAGAAAGCCTCTTCTGCCTTGAGTGTTAGGCTCATCCTCGAGAGCCTAGGAGGATGGGAAGGCCTGGCTGACCCAAACTAGCCAGCCAAAGCAAGACCATGTCTCTGGAGAAACTGTTCACTGCATGATTCTTGGCCAGACCCTGGTGACCCAGCAGAGAGGAAGCACATTGTACCTAAACTAGGTAGGCTCTGGAATCCACAGACCCCTAGAAGACAGCCTGACATCCTCAGAGTTAGCGCTCAGGTGTCAGCGGGCAGCAAGATCTTTTCTCTGCTATTACCCTGATGGGAGCTCCCAGCCTAATAGGGGCCCCAGCGGATGGACACACTACTACCTTCCTATAGGACTCCCAAGCCTGAACTCTGGCCCAGCACTTGGCTGTTGCTGGTGGATCCTATACTGCTGTCCTTTGATCTTTACAGGTACCTGGACAATGTGGTCAACAAGCAGAGCATTTCTCCACCTATCCCACACCTCCACGCTCTGCTGACCAGTGGAGATGACCCTCCTGTGGAGGTGGACATCTTTGACCTCCTGAAAGTATCCTATGAGGTCAGCTTCCTGCAGGATTAGCCTGGCCAGCCTGTTCTCCAGAGCCTGTGGTTTGGGATGATCACAGCGACTTTACTCTCTGCCTTTGTCTTACTGATTCTCCTTTGGCTTGTAGAAGTTCAGCAGCCTGAGGGCTGACGACATTGAACAGATGCGGTTTAAACAGAGGCTGAAGGTGATCCAGTCCTTGGAAGACACGGCCAAGAGAAGCGTGGTATGATCACTGGTGAAGGCGATGGTAACCTCTGGCAGTAAGGGTCCTCAGGGCTAGCCTTAGTAGACGGCTTTTCCCAGTACCCTCTCCAGCCCCATCCTTCCCTGAGCAGAGTGCAGGATCCAATTTGTACCCTATCCCTGCACTGCCTTGGTATCTGTGTCATGGCCAGCCAGGATGCTGTGTAGAATCCCACAGCACAGGTACGAGTGTGAGAAGATAGGAAGAGGCCCTGGTCACTTAGTGGAAATTTTTTTCACCTTGCACATCTAAGCCACAGCTCTTCTGGACTAAGTCCTCCTGGGCTGGTTTTGGTGTTAGCTTCACTTCTGTCCTGGACAGTGACACTTTGCCACTCTGGCTAGCCTGTACCTTATGCCCCTGCCTGAAGCCCTTGTCTTAGGCTGTTCAGGGATGGACCTTTTGCCATCCCATGCGCTGTTTAAACCTGTTCTTGGTCTCTGCCCTTGGCCTCCATATTCTCAACCCTTCCATCAGAGTTCCAAGGCACTCAGGGCATTTTGCTCACAATGAAAGACATGACCATCTCTGGCTAATTGAAGTAAAAAGACCTGACTGGCAAATTATAGAACCCCTTCCAGGTGGCTGGAGCAAAACTGCCATCCATCTCCCCATGTCCCTCAATGTGTCTGTCAGGAGAGAAAGAGCCTCTCTAAGCACCCACCCCAGGAAGAGTTCCAGGGAAGGGAACTGCCTGGCAGGTAGTGGTGAAGGGAGAGCACCCAGGTCCCCTCTCCTGAGTGGACCCACCCTCATGTGCTTGGCCACTGGCCACAGCAAGGGCAGGCCACACCCTTGCTGCCCTTTGCCACTGTGTGTGAGAAGTCTCCCAGGACAAGCACTTGTCTGGACTTTGGCAGGAACTTGGGCCCTCCACTACTAACATTTTATCTTTCCTTCTAGGTCCGAGCCATACCAGGGGACATCGGCTTCTCCATTGAAGAACTGGAGGATCTTTACATGGTGTTTAAGGTGACAGTGAACACAGGGGTGGGTGGAGTTCCCCACCTAGTCTATTAAGTCTGTCCTCAAACAGCAGCTCCTAGCCAGGAAACCCCTTGTCCCCAGTTGCAGCTCCTGTGGACCACGTGTGGCAGAATTTAATCTTTCTTGGCAATTAGTGAACAGAGTGTACACATGAGCACCTCAGGTGTCACTCCTGGAGCCACTGCATGTAAAGACAGGGTCCCTCATTGCCAAGAGCTTACCAAGTAAGCTAGGCTGGCTGGCCCGTGAGCCCTAGTCCCCTGCTTCTGCCTCACAGCGTGTGATTCTAAGGGCACACCACCACAAGCACTGTTGTTGTTGTTGTTGTTGTTGTTGTTTTGTGTTTCAAGACAGGGTTTCTCTGTGTAGCTTTGACTGTCGTGGAACTCACTCTGTAGACAGTGAGTCTACAGAGTCTCTGGCCTCTAACTCATAGGGCTGCGCCTGCCTCTGCCTCCCGAGTGCTGGGATTAAAGGTGAGCGCCACCACTGCCTGGTACACCTTTTTTTTTTTTTTTTTAAGATCTCATGGTTACATGTACTTACTTATTATGTGTATGCATGTGCCATGGTGCATGTATAGAAATCAGGGGACAACTTGTGAGTGTGGGCTCTCTCCTTTTACTGTGCTTTCCGGGGATCAAACTCATGGCATTCCATTTGGCCGCAAGCACCTTTATTCCCTGAGCTCTGTTGCCAGTCCCACACTCCCAGCTTTTTCATGTTGGTTCTGGGGACCAAAGTTAGGTTCTCATGCTTGCATGACAAGCAGTTTACTGACTGAACTCTAATAGAGCACTCCTAAATGGCAGGAAAACAACAACAACAACAACAACAACGACAAAAATTCAACCCAAATCACACAGAAGAGGGAACACACCTACTCATTTAACTGAAAAGTTACACAGCTCTGGGCATGGCTGAGTCAGGGTACTGAAACTGGCTGTGATGCTCCTCCATCCCTGTTAACCTCTGGGCTGCTTTTCCTGTAGGACTGTCCTGAGCAGCTCCTGGGTCAGGCTCTCAGGGACCCCAGTGGAAACAAAATTTTCTTTCTAAGTAGTTTTAGCAAAAGACACAGATCAGGCATTGGGATGAGTCACCCTAGCTGCTGTAGCTGAGGGGAGGTTTGGGCTGCAACAAGCCAGTGGCGGTGGGTAACCTACAGCCCTGTACCCCCCTAGCCCAACCTACAGCCCTGTGCCCCCCTAGCACAACCTACAGCCCTGTACCCCCCTAGCACAACCTACAGCCCTGTACCCCCCTAGCACAACCTACAGCCCTGTGCCCCCCTAGCCCAACCTACAGCCCTGTGCCCCCCTAGCCCAAGGGTGAACGCACACAAATCTCAGGTGTATCAAAAGGAGGGGGAAGGGCGCAGGGCACGGGGCAAAGACGAAAGTTCACACTCCCTCTGTTTGGTTTGGTTTGGTTTGGGTTTGGTTATGGTAGTGTGGGGTTGGTTAGTTGACTGATCAAGCAAGTGAGTAGTTGGGTATTTTGTTCTGTTTGGTTTTGAGCTGGGTTTTCTCTGCATTGCCCAGGCTTGCTTCACACTGAGCTCTGGAGGTCCAGTGATCCTCCTGCCTCAGTTTCTTGAGTACTGAGACTGTGGGTCCACATTGCGAGTTCCTGCAGTCCTTTTCAGCTACCTTGGGTTCAGTTGCCGAGGTGGCCACACTATGTCAGAACGGTCAAGTCCATGAGGCCCTGTTCAGTTCCTCTGCTGTGCACTAGAATGAGGGATCCCTTGAAAGCTGAGGTACCTGGCCAGAGCTCACTACCCTAAGAATGTGGACAGATCAGGGAAGGCACCCTGGTAATCCTGAGAGCCAGGGCCCCAAAGGCCATCTCACCAGACGGTGTCCCCTGCAGGCCAAGCATCTGGCAAGCCAGTACTGGGGTGGTAACCGCTCAGCAGCCATCCACCGAGACCCCAGCCTGCCCTACCTGGAGCAGTACCGGATCGATGCCAGCCAGTTTCGGGAGCTCTTTGCCAGCCTGACGCCTTGGGCCTGTGGCTCTCACACGCCTGTGTTGGCGGGCCGCATGTTCCGCCTCCTGGATCAAAACAAGGACTCACTGATCAACTTCAAGGAGTTTGTGACAGGGATGAGTGAGTGTCTCACCCATCTTTCAAGCACCAGTCAGTGCAGCTGTCCTTCCTGAGGCCAGCAGGGGGCGGCCTTGAGCCCTTGCCTCTGACAGACCTCAGCAGATTCTTCTACTGTCCCTCTCCTTGGGGCTCTGGCCCCAAAGAAGGTTAAGCTTTTCCATAGGGTCTTAGGCAAGCAGGAGGCCCAGGGCTCATTTGATCTTTCCTAGAGACCTGGCTAGGGAAGACCCAAGCCTTCCCAGAGAGTGGAGTCTCCATTAGAGCTCACAGGAAGGGTCTGGGGATATGGCCTGCAGTGTGTTCCTGGAGTCTCCTTGCCAAGCATGTCCCTCCCTGGCTTGCTCCACAGGTGGGATGTACCATGGAGACCTCACAGAGAAGCTCAAGGCGCTCTACAAGCTGCACCTGCCCCCAGGTGAGTGACCTCAGGCTTCCTGCTGGGGGCCTGTCTGCCCCTAGGCTGTCCAGAGCTGGATGTATACCACGGAACTACCAACACACCACTGGATGGTTGTGGCCAAGAGGGAGAGTTAAGTGGAAGGGAGGCTCCAGGGCCCAGTGTGGGTGAGGGTCTGGGGCTGAGGTCCACCCCCAGTGTTCTGAGCACAGGCCCAGGATGGGGAAAGGGCATGAGGGAAGATTCCAGTTGAGCTCCTCAGCCCATCAAGCAGGGCAGCATGACCCAGAATCCACATCAGGGCAGGAGGCTATGAAGGAGGCACCACTGAGACACAGGGTCCTAAACTCTCTGTTCTTAAAGTAATTGTTAACCAAAGGTTCCTGTTTGTCCCAAGATAGCCTGGGACACTGCCTAGGCCACCTGCAGGTCCTGTCACATGTCCTCAGGGGTCCCACTTCCTTCCTTTCAGTAATGGAGCTGTTGTTAGGATGCGGAGTTTCCTGTGGGCAGCTGGTGTGAGCCAAGCTGAAAGGCTCCATGAAGCTGGCCAGCACATGGCTCCAGCATCCTTCATGTGTGGCCAGAGCTCAGGATAGCCCCTAAAAAGGAGCTTTCCCTTAGCAGGAACCAGATGCAGAAAGGTGACAGTGATGGCCCAGGGTACCATGCTTCCTCTGGTGGAACCACCCTAGGCTCCCAATCCTCTTGTCTGGGGCCTCCCCCTGAGTAATTCACATACAGAATCTGCCTTCAGAATCAGCCCAGAGTGAGTTTGGGGTTGTAAGGCTGCGACCACCACTCACTTTGTACCCCTGTGTCTCACTGTGTGCAGTAGTGCCTAGTTCACTAATCTGAGCTCCTCATGATGGTTCTATGGGTAGAGCTCAAGGGGCTCTTGGAGCACAGCTCTCAAGCGAGGCTACCTTGCAGTTGGTGAGAGCCAAAGGCCTGGGCTGCATCAGAGAACTGGGTCTGTGCCCACCACTTAAGCTACTTAGCCTGCTTCATCCAGGTACTGGACTGCTTGGGTCCGACCACCATCTGTGCTTTGCCCGCTTAACCTCCCCCTGCTCCCCAAGCCCTACCACATCCCCTTCATACAGTAGGAAGGGTGAGGTCACATGGACACACAGCCTTGGGGATCTGAAACCCCAGGTTGCAGTCAGCCATTACAAACACATGTAGAGTGTGGGACAGGCTGGGATATATTGATGTGGTACAGTTGCCACAGTATAAGGTAAAATGAGTCAAGTAATGTGTGTGTGTGTGTGTGTGTGTGTGTGTGTGTGTGTGTGTGTGTGCACGCGGGTGCTCACCCATAGGCATGTAAAATGTTCCAAAGGAATCCGCTGAGACAGGTCCTCATGTGTGGAGGATAGCTAAGTTCACCAGGCCCCTGGGTAGATGGATTATTTTCTTTTTGTTTGTTTGTTTGTTTGGTTTTTTGGTTTTTTGTGGGGGTTTTTTTGTTGTTTTTTCAAGACAGGGTTTCTCTATATAGCCCTGGCTGTCCTGGAACTCACTTTGTAGACCAGGCTGGCCTCGAACTCAGAAATCCACCTGCCTTTGCCTCCCGATTAAAGGCATGCGCCACCACACCCAGCGGTGGATTATTTCTTAACCACCACATGTACTGCAAAAAAACACCACATGTACTTCCCAAAACAGTTATCAGGGACTTAGCTCAACCACAGAGCAAGTGGTTAACATACAGGATAATCTGGGGTTCAGTCCCCAGCACACACACCCCACATTGTCAAAATCAAGGTAGCAAGTCAAACACATCTGTAATCCCACATTTGGGAGGCTGAGGCAGGAGGGTGGAGTGTTAGAGGCTGCCTGTACTGCAGCGTGAGGTCCTGCCTCACCAACAAGTATGTCACCGACTCTACTAAAGCTGTCCGGAATTACAGTGAAAGGTGTTCAGCCTGGTGGGACATGATTGGGCGAGGATGGCCTTTTCCTCTTTGCCCAGAACTGGAAGTCTTCCCCTGCCCTCACTGTTGCTTCTCTTGGGCACAGCTCTGATCCCAGAGGAAGCGGAGTCAGCCCTGGAGGCCACCCATTACTTCACAGAGGATAGCTCCTCGGAAGGTAAGCCACTCCTAAGACAGCCAGCACACCCAGCCACGCTCTGCAGCTCTCCTTCTTCCCGTGGGGCCTGTGTAGGAGCCAGCAGTCCCACTGTGGGCTCCGGGAGCATGCACCCTGGGGTGCTCCCTGGGAGGGCCAGACTGGCCCCTGTAGACATTCTCAAGGGTTGTTTCTCTTGCATCTATGTCTCCCTGGATGTGGGCTTCTCCCTCTGCCCTCTACACATCCTCTGCTGTCCTTTCCAGCATCTCCTCTGGCCTCAGATCTGGATCTTTTCCTGCCCTGGGAGGCTCAAGGTCAGTCCCTAGAGGGCGAGGGTGACCCTCTGGCCTCTGGGCTTGCTTCGTCCTCCTTTACTCAGAAGCCTGGATGCTTTCATGCCCCCGGGACTCTTTGGAACTTTGTCCTATGGGGATAAATCCTGAGAACACCCAGAGCCCAAAATGCTTCTGGTGGGGGATGGGGGGGGCAATCTGCTGTAGATGGTCAGTGAGGAGGATGCATGCATGCATGGCACACGAGACGCGGAGCAAGCCCAGGGCATCACCTCCACACCCACATGCAAAAAGCGCACGTTTGTAGGAAAGGAATGCAGAATGCTGTCATTGTGACTGTGAGACAGGAACGGGGTAGAAGAGTGGAGAGAGTGGTAGATGCTCCCCCTTTAGAAACCTCTTCAAACCTCACAGGATTTTTTCATCACAGAAAATATGTATGCACAGTGCCTGGTGGCACTCAACCTTTTTGCATGCAGTGCTCGTTGGGAATGTCTGACATGGTGAAGGCTGTTGTGGGCCTTGGGTTTGGCAAGTGAGCTGGTCATGTATGATACAAAACTGACCGTAACAGCTGGGAGTGTCACTCAGTGTTCGAGCACTTGGTTTGCATGTGCGATCCTGAGTTCTGTCATTTGGTGCTGGGAATGGAACCTGGGGAATAGTGGGGCATACCCCTAATCCCAGTACTCTACATAGAGGCCAAGATGGCAAGAGGAACTGGAGCCTAGTTTCGTGGTGATTTTAAAAAAAATAAATGGTCTGGAAAGAAGGTTCTGTGGGTAAAGGCACATGCTGCCAACCCTCATGACCAGAATTTGATTTCCAGAATCCACATGGTAGAAGGAGAGAACCAGATACACATGCCAGATACACATGCCAGATACACATACCAGATACACATGCACACAAAAAAATTTAAGCCAGTGTGTAAAAGCTCACACCTTTAGTCTGAGCATGAGGAGGTAGCAGCAGGTGGATCTTGTGAGTTGAAGGCCAGCCTGGTCTACAAAGAGTTCCAGGCCAGCCAGGGCTACATACTGAGATAATGTCTCAAAAAACAAAACAATAATAACAACAAAAAGAGTTAATTTGTTTAATTAATTTCAAGAATAAGGTCTGGGGATGTAGCTTGATGGTAGAACTCATGTCTAGGTTAAATATAGTCGCGGGTTCTGTCCCAAATAATATAAAACAAAAATAACAACAACAACAACAAAAAAAAATCATTTTCCCAGGTGGGTGATACACATCAGAAAGTGACACTGAAGGGACAATAAACAGTGTACCAAGTCACCACTGTCCTGTAGATAAAGTGTCCTTCAACACTTTGAAGACTGACTGGAACTTGAACATGACCTTAATTTCAAGAATTAAGTTAGACTAGAGTGGTGGCTCAGTAGTTAACAGTACTGGCTATTCTTCCAGAGAACAGCCACATGGCCATTTATATCATCTGCAACTCCAGTTCCAGCAGGTCTGATGCCTTCTTCTGGCTCCATGGGCACCAGGTATGCGCAAGGCATACCTATGTACATGCAGGCAAAACACACATACCAGGAAAATAATTTTTCTTAATGTTTAAAAAAAAATACAAGCCAGGCATGGTGGCGCACACCTTTAATCCCAGCACTCTGGAGGCAGAGGCAGGCGGATTTCTGAGTTCGAGGTTGTCCTGGTCTACAAAGTGAGTTCCAGGACATCCAGGGCTACACAGAAAAACCCTGTCTCAAAAAACCAAAAAAAAAAAAAAAGAACCTAAGCAGGGAACTACCTGTCTTCCGTTTCTACTGGCACTGTCCAGGAGGACTGTCCAGAGCTGGGATCTGCCTGGTGTCATCTCTTGAAGGTCCCCAGCAGCCACACTGCCTGAGAAAACCACTGGCTTTTGGAGAACTTGAAGTTCACCCATGCACAGCACGGTGTGCCAACCTCAGCAAATGTAGCACTTTATGAAATAATGGGCTAAGGGGTCAGTGAGATGGCTCAGCATTAAGGGTACTCGCTGCCACTCAACCCCTAGGACCATGGTAGAAAGAAAGACCCGGTTCCCACAGTTGACCTCTGACCTCCATGTGTGCATTGTGGTAGCATGTGTACTCACACAGATAACTAATTAATGTAAAGAACAAACAAAAAACAGGCTGAACACAGAGTCCTGTACAAAAGCTCCCCCTGCTGGTGTGACAGTCTCAGAGAGAAGGGATCATTCCCTTAAGTTTGACCTTTCTTTGCAGTAGGATTCATTAGTTGTCATGTTTGTCCCACAATGCATGTCATCATTCAATGGGAGGCAGTATGTGTGTCTTGTTTTCTTTTGAAAATGAGAGGGTACCCCTTCATGTGTGGTGCTGGGGATAGAGCCCAGGGCCTGCAGCTTGCTCACCGTGGACTCTGCCCCTCAGCTGAGTCCCCAGCAATTGGCTTTCCTTAACTGGAACCAAGTGAAGACATGACCAGCTCTCCCTTGCCACAGTGTTACAGGGCTGGGTCCAGCCAAGCAGGAGGGCAGCATGGGGCCCTATTGGGGCTGGTTCTACAGAAACATGGGTACGACCTGTAAGGACTCATGGTTTGTAGTCAAAAGAATGTTCTCTGCTTTTTTCTGGTGTGTGGAAGCTCTACTACAGGAGCAGCAGGAAGGAAGCGGAAATGAGGACACCCCAGAAAGAAGAGGTACAAGCCATTCCGATTGGTGATCCCAGGGGCGGTGGAACCTTGTGCCCACCCTTGCTTGTTACATTCCATCTCTGGTCACTGGAATGGCACATGTGTGCTCTGACAGAGGCTGATGCCTCCGTGCATAGCCTGGCTAATCTGCTGCCCTCTTAGTGTATAACCAGGGCTCCAGACTCACAGCAGCCTCTCTCCAGTCATGGAGAAGACAGGTTTGGACTTTTCATCAACTTAGGTCCAGCCTACTTCCACTAACTTAGGAGAAAGGTGTGGGAATTTTGGGGTGTTTCTAACCACTCCCTAAGTGCCAGATCATTATATCATAGTGCCCAAGCAACCTCAGGTCAAAGAGCAGCGCACCCTGCTATCAGCCACAGCCTGCTTTCTCTCATTTGACAGATGGAGATTAATCTCTCTCTCTCTCTCAACTCACAGAGGAGAAGGGGACCAGCCCTCCTGACTACCGACACTACCTTCGAATATGGGCTAAGGAGAAAGAGGCTCAGAAGGAAACCATTAAGGACCTTCCCAAGATGAACCAGGTAGACTCAGTCAGAATCTATGATGTTTCTAGAGAATTCTGCCTGTGTCTGGGCTTGGTCGACTTCATGGTACTTGTACTCTGGCAGTTTCCTGTGGGAGGGAATTTTCTTCCCTCTCTCCAGAGCCTCTTAGTCTTGAATGGCCATGAGTGATGATTTCAGAAAGATAAAAAGCTGCTTCTTGGACAGGATAGTGTTTCCATGGTAACTACCTGCTTATGTTGAATCAGTATCCATAAAGCTCAGAAGCACTGGGAAAGGTTAATCTCCAATAGCCAAAGACACTCACAACCTTTGAGAAGAGGACATTCACAGCACTCCAGTTCCTCCTGGGCCCAAAGCAGTCATGATGTTCTCACAAGTACCCAGCCAACTTTCAGACTGGGCCTCACCCTAGCTGTGCCCAGAGAAGGCCCTGGGTTCTGAGCACTTTAACACACGGGCATTAAGAATGGGCCCATGGAACGGGACTTTATATCTCCCTCTAACTTACACCCAACTGACCCAGCATGCACTTATCTTGACATCATCCTCTGGAGCTCCATGGAAACAGTCAAAGTTACTTCTGTTACTGTTATAAAAAGCTGGGCTGCAGAGATGGCAAAGGGTAAAGGTGCTTGCTGCACAAGCCAGATGACTGAGCATGATCCCTGGAACCCGTGTGTCATAGTTAGGGTTTCATTGCTGTGAAGAGACACCATGACCAAGGCAACTCTTGTAAAAGAAAGCATTTGATTGTAGCTGGCGTACAGTTTCAGAGGTTCAGTCCATTATCATCATAGTGGGAATCATGGGAGCATCCAGGCAGACATGGTGCTGGAGGAGCCAAGAGTTCTACTCCTTGATCCAAAGGATGCAGAAGGGGAGTCTGAAATTTCACACTGGGCAGAGCTTGAGCCTAAGACTAACCCTCTCGATGACACACCCCCTCCAACAAGGCCACACCTCCTAATAGTGCCACTTCCTGTGGGTCAAGCATTCAAACACTTGGGGCTGCACACACCTTTAATCCCAGCACTCAGGAGACAGAGGCAGGAGGACCTCTGTGAGTTCTAAGCCAGCCTCGTCTACATATGAGTGTTAAGACAGCCGGGGATATGTGAGAAACCCATAACTAAGTAAGACGAAATGTCTGCAGTTCCTCACATCCATCATCCTGGGGCTCCCGTGGCAAGTGTTGAGACGTTCGTGCACTAGCTAGTCAGAAAAGCAAGACTGCCCCAAAACAAATTGATAAGGCAAGGATACTCTTAAAAATTATGTTATCCTTTGATCTCTGTGTGTGTGTGTGTGTGTGTGTGTGTGTGTGTGTGTGTGTGTGTGTGTGTGCGCGCGCGCACGCGCGCGCACGCGCGCGCTTTTTTGTCTCTCTCCCTCCCCCACTTTTTTGTGCACACACACATGAACTCACACGCACCTCTTCCTGCTCCTCTCTCTTATAAAAAGCTAAAGGTACAAGGTGTGACAGCACCCATATTTATTCCCGACACCTCGAAGGCAAAGGCAGGTGGACTTCTGTAGGTTCACAGGCCAGCCTGGTCCACATATGGAGTTCCAGGCCAGCCAGGCATTCATAATGAGATCCTGTATCCCAAAATAGATATGTTGTAAGTTGATAGAAAGGTAAGTAGTAGGTGAGTGAGTAGGTGGGAGGGTGGGTGGATAGGGAGGGAGGGAGGGAGGGAGAGAGGGAGGGAGAGAGAGAACACAACTAGGAAGAAAGACTTTCAAAGAATTATGTGACAAAGGCCTTACCTTACAGTCCCCTTCCCAAACCTCAGTTTCCTAGCCTGGAAATGATATGGATGGTCTGGGTTTGTGTCATCAAAATCCCCAACATGACTTGAGTGGCCTGTATCTTCCATTGGCTATAGGAAGAGTGTACCTACCCACCTATAACCACCTTTGTTTTGTTTCTTCCTTGCTTTGTCCCTAAGGAGCAATTCATCGAGCTGTGTAAAACACTTTACAACATGTTTAGCGAAGACCCTATGGAACAGGACTTGTATCATGCCATCGCCACTGTGGCCAGCCTTCTCCTCCGCATCGGTGAGGTGGGGAAGAAGTTTTCGGTCCTGACAACCAAGAAGCCCAGGGATGGTGCCCACAGTGGGGATCACAACAGTGCCACAGAAGAGGATGAGCCACCCACACCCAAACTCCATCAGGACCCAACACAGGAATGTCAGCCACCAGCTGCAGGGGACCGGCAGGCCAAAGCCAGTGGAGACATGCATCTTGGGAAAGCATTGCAGGACAGTCATGTGATGGTGGAGGGAGGCAGCGGCGAGGGGCAGGGCTCTCCTTCCCTGCTTTTGTCTGATGATGAAACCAAAGATGACATGTCCATGTCCTCCTACTCAGTAGTCAGCACGGGCTCACTGCAGTGTGAGGACCTCACGGAAGACACAGTGCTGGTGGGAGGAGGAGCCTGTAGCCCCACCGCCACCTCACGGACAGGGGGCACTGTGGACACGGACTGGTGCATTTCCTTCGAGCAGATCCTGGCCTCCATCCTAACAGAGTCTGTGCTAGTGAACTTCTTTGAGAAAAGGGTAGACATTGGACTCAAGATCAGGGACCAAAAGAAAGTAGAAAGGCAGTTCAGTACCTCCAGTGACCATGAGCCCCCTGGGGTCTTGGGCTGAGCTGTAAACTGGAAGTCGGTCTCTGTCTACTTCCTTTCTCCCTTGCTGTTTTCTCTTCACAGACACACCTGTTCTTGGAGCAGGGTGTCACAGAAGCAAAGAAGGTCAGGTCCCTGCAGACCCAGTTGCCTTACAGGGATTCCCTAGGCCAGGGCAACCTCTTCCTCCCCGCTCTTGGTTACCTGGAGGACCTGCCTTGAGCCTCCTGTTCCCATAGTGTTAGAGGCTTTTGGATCTGCCCCCACCTGCTTCTTGCCCCTGCACCCTGTGCTGTGCACACACTACACTGGTTGCCCCATCTATGGAAAGACCTACAGCCATGTGGCCTGGCCACCAATTGTCACTTTGCCATGTGCTTGGGCCCCAAAGGATGCAACCTTCTAGACACCCTCTGAAGTTCTTCAGCCTGAACCTGTGTCTTAGGGCTGAGGAACGCAGGGGAATGTCTGTTGCATGGGTAGGAGCCTTGCACTGCGCTCCTAACTTATGAGGTCTCCATTCCTCCGCGTCATTAACTTGGAAAGTGCACCCCTCAGGTCCTCCTCTAGTCCCCTGCCCTCATCTTAGTTGGCTAAAAACCACACTGTGCTCAATGCCTTAATAAATCCTTGAAAGAAAGAAAAAGCACACTGTGTGCAGTGCATTCCTGTGGCTCTGAACCACCGCCTCAGTTTGTCTTTTCCCAAATCAGGTGTGTGGCCCAGAAAGCTTTGTGGGAGTTCAGGACACTTGGCTGCCGGTACGTAGTAGGTGGGGAGATTGCTAGACTTTCCATGGTACACAATAACTGTAGTCACAGGTCTTAGGCTCAGTGTCCAAAGGTGTATGAAGTATAGTAGATAGATCCTCAGGCCTGAGTCAGATCAAGCTGTCAGCCCTTTGGTTCAGGAAGCAGACACATGGCCAGAGCAGGGCTCAGCCGTGAGTTAGCCCTGGCTGTTTAGCAGGAGCAAGCAGACACACGGCCAGAGCAGGACTCAGCTGTGAGCTAGCCATGGCTGTTTAGCAGGAGCAAGCAGACACACATGGCCAGAGCAGGACTCAGCCGTGAGTTAGCCATGGCTGTTTAGCAGGAGCAAGCAGACACACATGGCCAGAGCAGGACTCAGCCGTGAGTTAGCCCTGGCTGTTTAGCAGGAGCAAGCAGACACACGGCCAGAGCAGGGCTCAGCCGTGAGTTAGCCCTGGCTGTTTAGCAGGAGCAAGCAGACACACATGGCCAGAGCAGGGCTCAGCCGTGAGTTAGCCCTGGCTGTTTAGCAGGAGCAGAGGTACATCATAAGCATCTATTTGCCCAAGAGCTGCTTTTGCTTCTACTAACAAATGGATCCTGGGACCTTTTAAAACTGTGGTACTGCCAAGTGCGGTGGCATATCTACAATCTTGCCCTTGAGGGTGAAGTAAGGCAATTAATTGTCTTGTTTGAGGCCGACCTAAGCTACATGTTGAGATCCTGTCTCAAAAAGCCAAAAAAGAAGACATTAGGCATTATTTACAAAAATAATTTAAAATTTGCTTATTCCCAGAGGCAGGTGGATTTCTGAGTTCAAGGCCAGCTTGGTCTACAGACAAAGCTGTCTGTAAACCAGGACAGCCAGGGATACACAGAGAAATCCTGTCCTGAAAAACTAAAAAAAAAAAAAAAATTTTTTTTGCTGATTCCCAGCACGCATGTAAAAGCTGGGCATAGTCATGCCCACCTGTGCCCCAGTGCTGGTGATCAGAGATGGGTAGCCTAACCAGATAGCCAGCTTCAGGTTCAGTGAGAGACCCTGCCTCAAGGGAATAATGCAGAATGATGAAATGGGACATGCTGCTCTCTGCCCACACTACCACACAAATACTAAATAAAAAAAAATTTTTTTTAAATTATTTTGTTTGTTTAAAGTACAAAACAGTGATTCCTAGTAAACCTGCTGAGTTACCAACTAAACACAATTCTGAATCATCTCTATCAACCCAGGAAACCCCTTAGATCCACTTACATTGTCACAGCCCCAATCTCTGGCCAGCAGAGAGTGGAATAAACGACACGACTCCAAAAGCAGGTTCAGAGCAGCTGCAGCCGCTTCTCTTTATTCGGAGCTTTCTCCTCCCTCATCGATCATCAGTCATCAATCATCAATTCTCTCATCAATTCTGTCAGTCAGTCATCAATATCTCTCATCTTCTGGGACTGTCCACACTTATCCTCTTCCATTCACTCACATCACCTCACATCACCCAATCATAGACACACACATCCAAGGCAGCATGTAGGATTGGCTGATAGAATGGTATCTCGAGATGTTGCACTAACCTCTCCAATGAGTCACACGTGCTGCTTTTACTGTGCATGATTGAGACTGAGGTAAACAAGCGAGGTCATGGGGCTTAGCATAGAGCCAGGGTGCCATCTTTGGCCCATGCGGCTGTGCCGCTCCCCACATTACAGTAAATTCTTGCTCCCACTCCCAGCATCAGGCAACCACTAGTCTGTTCTTTTTAAAACTAAATCCCAAACATTTGATTTTATCAAATGAAGACTCAGGAGCCAGACACAGTGCTGAAAGCCTACTGTCTCAGAAAAGGAAGAAAAAGTACCCAACTGACCTTCTTCAACCCACATCCCAGAAGGAAAAACAAAATTTCTTTCTCCACACTATCCTAACCTTTCCAACTGAATGCCCCTCCTTCCTATTTCCTGTGTGTCTCTCTATCCATCCTCCTGACTTCCTCTGGTTTTTTTTTTCCTCTGTTTACTCACTGTCAACTGGTTGCTTGTTCAGCCTCTTTACCTATGGTTGACTTTATTCAATCTCGTTTACAAGGAACAGCTCTTGGATGAAAGGTGTGCGCTAGAGCTGAGCCATACCACAACTAGGTACAGATTTTTTCCAGTATACAATCTCATAGTGTGATCAATATCTTGCAACACTCTTGGATTAAAGGTGTGAACTAGGGCTAAGCCACATCACAACTAGAGACAGTCTATTTTTCCAGTATACACTCTTGGGGTTTCACAGTATGATCCTTCAACACCAATCTTGTAAAGTTTATGGTTTTAAAAATACCAGTTAAACCAGGTGGTGGTGGTGGAGCATGCCTTTAGTCTCAGCACTTAGGTGGCCAGAATTAGGCAGATTTCTGTAGGTTTGAGGCCAGCCTGGTCTACAGAGGGAATTCTAGAATGACCAGGGCTACACAGAGGGGGAAGAAAAAAGAAAAGAAGCCAGCCTGGGTGTTTGCTTTAATCTCAGGTTTCAGGGGGAAGAGACAGGACTATTGTGACTTAACCACTGAGCCCTAGAATAACTTTATTTTTGAAATATTTACTAATTTTGTAAGTATGAACTTTTGCCTGCATGCATGTATATTTACCATGTTCATACCAAGCACCCAGGGAGTTTAGAGATACTTGTGAGCTGCCAGGTAGGTGGTGCTAGGAGCTGAATATGGGTCCTCTGCAAGAGCAGTTAAGTTTAAAGTCAGACAGCTACAGCTACATGGTAAGATCCAGTCTCTTAAAAAAAAAAGTCTTTAATTCATACATCTGTATAAGTGTATTCCATGTGTGGGGTGCCCAAGGAGGCCAGAAAAGGGAGTCAGAGTCCCTGAAGCTATGGGTGTTTTGTAAGGTGCTGGACATGGGTGCTAGAACACCAGTTCCAGTCCTTTGCAAGAGCAGCAGCAAGTACTTTCAACTGCTAAGCTATTTCTTCAACACTAGAAGGATTTGATATAATTTTGCTGTTGTTTTTTTTTTTTTTTCAAGACAGGGTCTCTCTGTGCAGCCCTGTCTGTCTCACACTCACAGAGATCTGCCTGCCTCTGCCTCACAAGTGCTGGGGTTAAAGGTGTGCCCCACCACACTCCACTTATTTGATATAGCATTAAACAAAGGTTATAAAGGGGAAATTCCACACTATGAAACTCCTCCCCACAAAACAAAACAAAAATCGGTTTCTAAGAGGGTCAGAATGGCAATTTAGCGATTAGAGCTGTTGGGTTCAGTTCAGGAATAGGCAACTGGATTAAAGAGAAAGTCCAGCTTTACAATGACTGTCTCAAAGAAATGTCACATGGAGGAAATGTTTGGAATGCAAAAATGGTTATTTCTATTTCAATACTCATTAAGTTCACACATCTACCACAAAAAATAAATATATATAACTGAGTTGAAACGAGGGGAAAATAGCTTTCCATCCTCCTTCACAACTCCTGTCAACAACATTCTATCCCGCATCATGACCTAAAACTACTTTTAGTCTTCTTTCTAAATTTAGACTATACTCAACAGTTACACTGTTTTACACATATTATAGGCACATATATTGACATATGCGGGAGAACATGCAGGATTCTGTCTTTTGTGAAGTTGGGTCCCCTCACTTAATATTATACTTTCCAGATCCATCCATTTTCCTACAATGTTGTCTTAATGTATCCCAGACTAGCCTCAGACTCTGGAGAGGGGAAGAGGACCTTTAACTTGTCGTTTTCCTGCCTCCGTCTTGTAAATGCTGAGATCACAGTCACACGACAGTTTTAATTCAAAACAAAACAAAACCAAGATAGTTTATAAAGATGTCCTGGCTGTAAAAAAGCATCGTCCATGCTCGGAGTCAAGAGAGCCAAAGCGATGGACCAGCGGGCCCAAACACGTAGGAACACCACCTCGGGTTTTGTGGTTTGGTTCGGTTCAGTTCGGTTCAGTTCGGTTTTTTTTTTTTTTTTTTTTATGCTTGGCAGGGAATCGGGGCGGGGTTGGGAGGCCGGAGAGGCGAGCCGTGACCACCAAGACGGTGGGCTAGAACGGCTCAAGCGCTCTCAGGGGCGGGCCCGACGCAGTCAGAGAAGAACGGAGAGACGCACCAGGGCATGCGAGGTGGAGCTGAGCCTAGAGGGGCCGGAACCGTCGCAGGTTGGGCGGAGCCTGGGCGGGAACGCAGAGCCCGAGCTCACGGCGGGAGACTGAGTCCTGAATGGCGCCGGCTCAGCAGTCTCGGGTTCTACGGTGCTGCAGCTGCCACATCTTTCAGGCGCATCAGGTGGGGTGGGCGTCTGCCTCACCCTCTTTCTTAGCAGGACGGTGGGCGAGATATGGAGGGCCGCGTCTCATATGGCCATGGGAAATGACAGTGACGAGGCTGAGGGCTGTGCTTCATTACTGTCACTTCACAACACGCCTCTGCCATTTTGTTTGTGTTTATCTGTTGTTGCTGCTGAGGGTTCTGCTCAGAGCTGTGGGCGCGCTCTTCCACCGAGCTACCACCCAGCCCAGAGTGTGTCGTTTTTGTTTTTTTTTTTTGTTTTTGCATGGTCGTTGTAGAATCCACAGTAGTTGTTTCTTCTGAGGCGGCTTCCATTAGAGCCTAGCGAAATGGTCAGGAACCCAGGTTGAGGAGTAGCGTCCTCTACGCAGAACCTCATCATTACATTCAGTGTCTCTTCTTTTATTACAGTGAATGGCGAGCTTTAAAAGCCCTAGGGTTGGGTGTTTGCCTAACATTCACACAGCCTAAAAAGGGGATTAGGCATGGCAATGAATGACTGAAGGTAGGAGGGCTTAGCGAGTTTGAGGCCAACCAGGGATACCAGAGACACTGTTTCAAAACAAACAAAACTAAATAATGTATAAGCAGTTTGGACTCTATTTTGACATTCCCCTTGGTGGGCCCGGATGTCACATGGTGCCTCTACCTGCAGCCTTATCTTCGTGGTAATAGTTACCTCCGAGCTCATTAGAGCCAGCACAACCCATAAATGGTTAAAGGGGAAAGTGGTTGATGTTTGTTAGAGAGGCTTTGTTTCATATGCCGAGCTGGCTCCAGATCCTCCTGCCTCAACCTTGTTAGTCAACTTCTGAGCTGATCCCTAACCCAAATCTTAGCCTTGGTGGTAGTGGTTTTATTGTTTTAGCGGGTGGAATTTGGTTTGGTTTTTGAGGGTGTTGCCAGGACATAATTTCAGTATTTTCCTTAGATTGACTTTTAATTCCCAATCCCTGCCTCAGCTTCCTGAATATTTAGAGTATATATCTCCAGTGCCACGTCAGTCACAAGAGCTTTATGAATCAGCCCAGATCTCTATATAGTTAAGCATAATCTTTCATGACATTTCTTCAAGGAACTTTTGTATCTTTATATAAAAAATTTTATTTTATGTGTAAGAGTGTTTGCCTTGCATGTATGTCTGCACCCCATACAACGTGGTACCTACAGAAGCCAGAAGAGGGTCTTAGATCTCCTAGAGTTAGAGTTACAGACAGCTGTGAGCTGCCACATCGGTGCTAGGAACAGAACATAGGTCCTTTACAAGGGCAGCCAATTCTCTTAACCGATGAACCATATCTCCAATGTACTAGCTGCCACAGAGACATATTTCCAGCTCTGGAATTCCTGCCCCACTCTGTGCTCGCACACACATGTGTGTGTGTCTGTCTTTCTGTCTGTGTCTATGTGTCTTATATGCATGCTTGTATGCAGGTGAGCACGTGGAGGCCAGAAAGGAACATTAGTTCTTCTCTGTCTTTCCACCTTATTTCTCTGGAACAGGGTCTGTCACTGAGCCTGGAGCCAGGCTGGCAGCCAGCAGTCCCCACTGACCCCATTCCCACCTCCGACAGTCCTGTGAACACAGGCTCACAGGGCTGTGTTCACTTTTTCACGTGGCTCCGGAGATCTGACCTCAGGCCCTCATGCTTGCTCAGCAAATATGCTTTTACCCACTGACATTCCTTTTTTGGACCCTCAGAATAGGCAAAACTCCAACTGGATGTTGTTTCATACAAATGGCCAGTCTTCCCAGCACGCACCTATTAAACAGTACATTCCTTCCTCACTTAAAATGTTACCTTCAGGGCTGGGGGTATAGCTAAGTTATTTCTGATTCAGATCTACCTGTCATATGAACTTCTTTGAACTATAATTTCCAATATTTCATTGTAGGTAAAGAAGAGTCTCAAATGGACATGCAAGGCTTGTGGAGAGAAACAGTCTTTTGTGCGGGTAAGTACTGAGAAAAAACCTAAAGGGCCCAACCTCTCTTCCTACAGCCAGGATCCTTTTCTCACACAGTTCACCTCTGAGAGCTGCTGCACCCGGGGTTCCTTCCTCCTGCATCGTCAGTGGGTGGAGCAGTGACTGCACCAGGGTCTGTCCTTCACTCCTTTGTTCAGCAAGTGTTCCTTCAGTACTTTCTGCATTCGGGCACAGGGAGACAATAGGAAGTAGGAACATTGCATCTGTGGGGCTTACAGATGTGCTTCTGTGGAAGAATAAATAATTCACACGTGTGCACACACACATGTACATACATCATTCAAAATGAGATGAGCATCTTGAACACCACAGGGGAGTGTAGAAGGGAGCAGGCTTGCCTGGAGAGCTTTGTCTGTGCTTAGGAATGCTTGCTGCTCTTGCAGAGGACCAGGGCGTGTTTGTCAGCATCCGCCCACACTGGGCAGTGCGGAAATGGAAACCGTCTGTAGTGACAGAATGCCAAACCTAACTAGGGGTGGGCAGCAGTGTGGTGGTAGAGGCAGAGGTGAGGGGTATGGGAGGGAGCAGCCTCAGAAGTAGTGGCACGTGGGAGCACTTTACTTTCATGTCGCCAGCAGCACATTCCTTCAAATCTCTACATACTGACCGACCTAAGGAATTTGATAGCGCATAGTACCCAAGTCCTGCCCTTTCCTGAGTCCTTCCCTTGCCTCTTCCTCCCTAATACTGCATTCCTCATCTCCCATCGCCCCCTCCTGCAACCACAGGGACTTTCTGACCTTGAAACAAATCCTCCCCCTAGGACCCTGTGCTCATTGTTAGGGCTCAACTCAGTTTCCTGGTGGAAGCTGACTATTCTTGTGGGTACTATCCAGCCCACACTGAGAGTTCCATGGGAGTAAAAGCTTTCCTTGTCTTATGTACTAATGGGCCTTCAGTGTCCACAGCGAGTGCTCAACATCAGTTTCTATTAGATGAGGATAGATAACCAGTCCCACATTGATGAGACATGATTGTCATTTTTATTGTGATTTACAATACCTTTTCTTCAGTGCTGAGTTGAACCCAGGGCCTCGTGCGTGCTAGACTTGCACTCTGCCACAAAGCGATATGTAGAGGAATTTTAACCCAGCAACATCCAAAGACCTTTTAAGTCTCTGTGATCTGGCCAGAATGCAGACATGCTTTTAGTACACAACATTAATCCCAAACAATTCATAAAGCCCCAGTGTTTGATGTCTAATTCTGAGGCAAAGTGATGAATCAGAGAAAGATTTGGCAGAAGAAGTTCTGCCCAACTCTCCCAAGAACATAGAGGAGAGGGGCAGCATAAGAGGAGCAGTGTAGGAGAGAGGGAGGAGTCACTTTTACTGAGACAGTTGTACAGAGACAGGTTGCAGAGAGAGAATATCTAGACAAAGATGAAGACAGAACAAGACAGAATGAGGAGACAGAAGAATAGAACAGATTGCCACAGTTATTATGAGGCTAAGCAGAGTAATTCAGTCAGAAGCTGAGAGAAGCCAGTTTGAATCAGTCAGCTTGGAGAGCCGTTTGAGCCAGAACAGCTGAGTTGAACCAGCCAGCCAGAGATCAGTAAGAACTAGAAAGGGTGAGCTTATTCAGCAGTAAGTCTCAGAGGCTGAAAGCATTCTAGGCCTGGATTAGATTGTATGGAGGCTAGCAGCTTCCAGGACCAAGTCTACATTAGCAGATAGAGGCAGTAAGCCTTGGAGACATATACTACAGAAGGATAAAAGTTTTATTTACAGCTATAGCCCCTGCGCCTGCAGGGAACTGCCTCTTTGTGCATTTGACCAACTATGTACTATTTCCTTAGGACAGAGTCCTAAGTCTGCATTACTGTTTTAGAGGTTTTCTTTCCAGGAAGAGTCACTTAGTTAAAGTGACAGGCAGAAACACCTTGGGAGCTGAAGATATAAGAGTGCTCACCTAGAATGCAGGAGGCCCTCCAAACAGTTGGAAAGCTGGATGTGGAGGTGCATCCCTATCATCCCAGCACTGAGGAGACAGAGCCCGGAGGGGCAGCCGCGATGGGGCTGCAGCTGAGAGCACTGAGGAGACAGAGCCCGGAGGGGCAGCCGCGATGGGGCTGCAGCTGAGAGCACTGAGGAGACAGAGCCCGGAGGGGCAGCCGCGATGGGGCTGCAGCTGAGAGCAGTTGCTTTTCTTACAGAGAACCCAGGATTGATTCCCATTCATAACTGCAGACTCTGGATAGCTAATGCCTTCTTCTGACCTCTGAGAGCACCAGGCATATATGTGGTACATAGACACACATGCAGGCAAAGCATTCACATGTACAATACAATGAGTAAATTTAATTTTAGGGGAAAAAAGATTCAAGATCATTCCCAGCTACATATAAAGTTTCAGGTTAGCCTGGACTACATGAGACCTTGTTTCAATAAAAGGGAAAAAAGTGTGTTGTTGTTGTTTTAGAATTACTTCAGCAGAGTTAAAATGATTGGATCTCTGTGAGTTTGAGGCCAGCCTGGACTACTGAGTGAGTTCCAGACAGACAGCAAACCCTCTTAAAAAACAAAAAGAAGAGCCGGGTGTGGTGGCGCACGCCTTTAATCCCAGCACTCGGGAGGCAGAGGCAGGCAGATTTCTGAGTTCGAGGCCAGCCTGGTCTACAAAGTGAGTTCCAGGACAGCCAGGGTTATACAGAGAAACCCTGTCTCGAAAAAACCAAAAAAAAAAAAAAAAAAAAAAAAAAAAAAAAAAAAAAAAAAAAAAAAAAAAAAAAAAAAAAAAAAAAAAAAAAAAAAAAAAAAAAAAAAAAAAAAAAAAAAAAAAAAAAAAAAAAAAGAAAGAAAGAAAGGAAGAAAGAAAGAAAGAAAGAAAGAAAAAGAAAAAAAGAAAAAGAAGGTCAGCAAGATGATGCATGTCAGACAAGACAGAACTTTGCCCGAGTGGGAGCAGTGGCTCTGTGACTGAGAGTCCATCCAGACACATTGCCATTGCCTGCCACCCTGCATTCAGGACACTAAAGCACATTTATAAGTTCAAGGCGTTCTGTGGATGCTCACTGTGCCCCTCCCCAACCCCACCAACCCAAACAAAGCCTGGCATCACCCTGTCCCCAGCTCTCAGGGTGTCTGTTGGCCTTTCCTGTTTCTTCCCTTCAGCACACATGATCACACCCTTGAGGGGATCCACAGAACCACACCTTCAGTCTGGTGGGCTAGCTAGTTCCAATCATGAAGTCCTGGGAGAAGCAATGTGATTAACACATACCCATTTCTGTGCCAGTCAGTTGAGACTCAACTCCCAAGATAGGAGCTGTCTCAGCTGGGTAGACCTGAGTGCCCATGTAGTGATTGCTACTGCGTGCATCTGAAGTTCTTCAGGACAGGCTTCACCTGTGGTGCCTATGTTATGTGTGGCTCGGTGCTTGCTTATGGCTGTCAGACAGCTTAACGTCAAGAAGTTGTTTCTGTTCCTCTAGAGAGGACACTGAGGTATGTGGGAGGAGCTGCTGACATTCTGTTATTCCATAAAGCTTATCTAGCTGCCTCTAGCCAAAGGAGCACGAACACTAGGGAGCTCCCAGGAAGCTTCTAGGGCCAGGCTCAGAAGTAGCTGACATTGCAACAGAAAGCTAGTGTGTCAAACCCTCACTTATCCCAGACCAGAGAATGAAGTCTAGTTTTGTGTCTCCATAGAGGAGGATGTGCCTCAGTATGCAGCAGAGAGCTTGCCCCACTGGTAGGCCAGATGCAGGTTACCAGTCTTCTTTAATCCTGCCATCTCCTGTGCCCAACTCCCACTACCCTCACTTGAACATACAGCAGACAGGACCACACACTCTACTAGACCAGTCTGCTGTGGCCAGTCAGTGGCCTCCATGTTGCTAAACAGCTGAGTTCACAGTCCTCACATGACAACTTATTGGCAGCATTTGTCATGGGTTATAACCTCCACCTCCTTAAAACATTTCCTCCTGAGTTCAAGCCAGCCTGGTCTACAGAGTGAGTTCCAGGACAGCCAGGGCTACACAGAGAAACCCTGTCTCGAAAATACAAAACAAACAAACAAAACAAAACCATTTTCTCTTGGATTTGCACTTGTCTGCTCCTAGCTTCCTGGCTGTTGTTTCAGTCCTCTCACTGGTTTCCTACTACCTCCCCCTCCCCACAACTTCCAAACACTGGAGTACACTACACTGCAAACCTTCAGCCTGTTCTCTAGCTGCACTCACTCCGTTAGAGAGCATTCACAAGTTTGGAGTGGAGCTCAGTGGGAGCCTGGCACGCAGAGTCCAGGTATCCTGAGGGTCCAGACCTGTCCTCAGGCTCCTGGGCACTTCCTCACTCATCTGTCTCCTGGATAGCTCAGCTTAGGTTCCTTCACTCCCCAACACCTCAAATTTGAAAAATGGGACCTCTGACCTCATGAAGCTGCCAGTTGATTTCACATTCGTCCCCAAGCTTTCAGTGTCAAGGGTTTCTCTTTGTACTGAAGCCCTGGATTCGTGTTTATATTTTTTAGCAGCAGCGTATCTGCCTTAAGATAGATCTAGAACGTGGCCTCAGCTAGCCTCACTGGCTGAGATGGCCTCTTCCTTTACTGTTTGCAGTAGCTTCCTAACTCTCCCACCTATTTCTGTCATCAAGTCTCTTCCCAACACTTCAACCACAGGGATCCTCTGAAAACAGTCTTAGAAAGGACATGGTGACACACAGCTGCATTCCGGTGCTCAGGAGGTGGACAGAAGAGGGTCACCCTCAGCCAGGAGAAGGTCAAAGCCAGCCTAGAATACAAGAGTCTATTTCAAACAAGAAAAAGAAGGTGCTGGGTTGTGTCATTGCTCTGTTCAGAACTCTCCAGATGACCTAAGTTTCTTTTTTGTGAGGGGGAGTGCAGACTGAAAATATGCAGTCTCTGGTTCAAATGGCAGGGGAAGAAACCACTACAGGCAGAAACTTTGTATGGTTTTTCTTTCCTGAAGGAATGGATTAATGGAAAATGAACCCGGGGGTCTTGCACATGCTACATGTTTCACCCTGAGCTAGCACTCAGCCTTAAGCTATCTTTTCTTCCCAAGGCAACAGTTCAAATCACTTGTTGCAGGATATTTGGTCACACTGCGAATTCTAAGATTGTGTTATTTACTAGAAAAAACAAACAAACAAACAAACAACCCAAAACTGTTTCTAAGGGTGGTCTGGCTCAGTCCTTAACACAGACCTTTAAAAGTGGAATAAAGACAAGCCCTTAGTACACACCCAAACAATGAAGGGAAAGTTAGTTTGTAGAAGGAGGCACCTGTGTTTGAAAGTGATGTCTGGTTGATTGGCAGACAAAAGGACAAATCAGAGAAAAATTTGACAGAATAGGATCTGCCCAACTCTCACAAGAACAGAGAGGAAAGAGCTATGTAGAGAGCAAGAGGCAGGAGGCAGTTTTACATGGAGAGTTTTATAGCCACAGATTGAAGAAAAAACAAGCTAGACATGGGTAAAAGCAGAACAAGCCAGAGAATGAAAAGGAGCCAGATTAGAGCAGATTGCTGGAGTTAGAGGTCAAATGGCAATTCAGGAGAAACTGAGAGAAGCCAGTTTGAATCCGTCAGACTGGAGAGGAGTTTGAGCCAGAACAGCTGAGTTGAACCAGCCAGCCAGAGTTTAGAAAGAACTAGAAAGGGTGAGCTCTATGTCTCAGAGGCTGAAAACATTCTAGGTCTAGATGAGAGTGTATGGAGGCTGGAAACTTCCAGGACTCGATCTAGATGAGCAGACAGACAGGAAGCTTCAGAAACAACAATTACACAGGGCAGATGAAAGTACGACTCACAGTGAATACCATGAATTTTGCTGTTTGCCTTTCTATTATGCAGTGCCAACTTGAAACACAAATGAGAACACTTAGTACATCATCATCAGAGCTACACAGGTCATTACTCACAGCTCATCTGTGCCTGATAGTGGACAGGCGAAATAGATTAAAGTCAGCTGTTCAGATTTTCTGTTTTCTTTTTAATTTGGTTTCCTTTGAGAGTACATAGCCTCCTGTGTACTCCAGGCTACCCGCAGAGCTACAGCAGGCCTCCTGCCTCTGGTTCTGAGTGGTGGAATTAAAATCATGGGCTGCCATGCTCTGTTTGCACTCAGCCATTCTTACCTCCTTGGTTTCTGGTCCGGATGGAAAGCCTGGCTTCTGGGGCTGCAGTACCACCCACCTTGCAATGTGGACATCACACACAAAGTGCACTTGGCCATGCTGCTCTCTCACACACCATGAGTCCACAGGAGTTCTCTGCCCAGCATGCACAGAGAGCTCTGTCTGCAGATAGGGTGACAGGGGACAATAGACACTTAGAGCACATCTCCTCTGCTCACAAACACACCCTCTTGTTCTGTTGGACTTCATCTGTATCCAAAAGTTCAACATTCAAATCACAGCTGTCCCTCAGTAACCATGGAGGACCCTCTATAGAATGTCATGTAACCTCTGCATATCCTGCAGCTTTCTTTTCTTTCCTTTTCTTTCTTTCTTTCTTTCTTTCTTTCTTTCTTTCTTTCTTTCTTCCTTTCTTCCTTCCTTCCTTCCTTCCTTCCTTCCTTCCTTCCTTCCTTCCTTTCTTTCTTTCTTTCTTTCTTTTTTTTTTTTTTTCCCCCGAGACAGGGTTTCTCTGTATAGCCCTGGCTGTCCTGGAACTCACTTTGTAGACCAGGCTGGCCTCGAACTCAGAAATCCGCCTGCCTCTGCCTCTGCTTCTGCCTCCCAAGTGCTGGGATTAAAGGCGTGCACCACCACACCCGGCTTGCAGCATTCTTTTTTTTTTTTTTTGAGTCAGGGTTTCTCTGTGTAGCCCTGGCTGTCCTGGAACTCACTCTGTAAACCAGGCTGGCCTCGAACTCAGAAATCCGCCTGTCTCTGCCTCCCAAGTGCTGAGATTAGCATTCTTTCTTGAGCAGTGATGAGTGGGATTATGACCCAGTCGGTGCTCATGCTATCCTCCTGCCTCTGGGACTTAGACATCCTACCACCTTTCTTGTACTGTTTTGTTATTGTTGTTGTTGTTGTTGTTGTTTAGACACAGGGTTTCTCTACAGATCATTGGCTGTCCTGGATCTCACAGAGATCCTCATGCCTCTGCCTCCCAAATGCTGGCTTTAGAGGCTTGTGCCCCTTCTCCCAGATCTTCTAGCATAGTTTAAATCACCTGGGAGTGACTTGTAATAGCTTACTGTGTGTGTTGTGTACAGTGCTATGCTACATTGTTTGGAAAATAATGACAAACAAACAAACAAATACAAAAACAAACAAACAAAAACAAATACACATCCAGCACAGACACGGTCCTTCCCCCTGAGCTCTGTCCATCTGCAGTTGCTTAGATTCCCAATGCAGGCTGAGTTTGGCTTTAGTAAATTCTGCATCTTAGTGGAATGGTCAGAAAGACAGGAACTTTCATTCCAGAGCCATTTGTTTATAAATCTCTCCAAGACACAGAGTTTCTCTGTAGACCAGGCTGCTCTCAAACTCAGGGAGCCATTTGCCTCTGCCTCCAGAGGGCTGGGATTAAAGGTGTGCACCTCCTCCACCTGACTAGACCTGTGTGTTCTTAACACCACCTCAAGTTTTGTGATACCATCCTAATATTTCTCACCATTCTGCTGTCTCCTTAAAGTATTTTGTTTTTCCTCTCAGGCTTACGGTGAAGGCTCTGGTGCTGACTGTAGACGCCATGTCCAAAAGCTAAATCTGCTGCAAGGACAAGTGTCAGAGCTGTCACTCAGGTACAGTGTTTTGAAAGGAATAGAGAATTTTTAGCTTGTTTTCATGTTGACTAGGGGATGGGAGTTTGCAATGGATAAATTCCTTACAAGTCCATTTACAACAACATGACAGGTTAAACACCCTGAGCAGTGCTCTCAATGGAAATAACTAAAATTTTTTATTGGATAGAAGTTTTAAAGGTATTATTTATTACTATTGTGTCTCTGTGTGTATATGCATAAATCAGAGGGCAACTTTGTGAATTTGACTCTTCCTTTGTGTGGGCACTGGCTTGTGAGGCAAGTGCCTTTACCTGCTGAGTCATCTCACCAGCCTTTGGCTATGATAGTTTACATGTAAACCTGGCTAGCAAGAAAATATGGATCCTTAAGAGGTCAAAAATGAAGTGAAAGTCAAAGTCCGCAGAAGCATGCAGGCTACTGAGGGACTGGGGACCGTGCTGCAGCTGACAGGTGGGTGTGTCTGGGGGCACAAGGAACAGCAGACAGAAGGCTTGAACTGCCTTGGATTCAGCAGGAGACTGCCCGAATTGTATTTAGAGATGGAGTCTCATCTCATGGTCCTCTGTGTGGGTATAACGCTTCTCCTTGCTTTATTGAGTCTGGCCTCAAACACTAGCTCCTCTTTCCTCTGCCTGTGGACAGAGATGACAGAGGTGTGCCACTGTGCCTTTCTCTGAGGACCTTGTAAGCAGCTGAGTGCCTGGAGGCTTCTGCCCTCTTATACAGTGAGCCACCAAAAGACCCGACCTAGGTGCAGCAGGATGCTTGCCCTGCATTGACCTTGACATGTCTAAAGAAATGCCTCTCCAAGGCTGACACACGGGGACGCCTTCCCATGGGCTTCAGCCTTTATTCTCACCCTGAAGAGCCTCATGCTTTGAGTTTATTTCCACTTATCTCAGGAAGTGGAGGTCAGGGTAGCTCTCCTCTGGAACAGCCTGCCCTTTGAGAAGCCCAACAGACAAAAAGATCAGGGAGCCAATGTGCAGACTTTAAAGTCTACGGAGTGCTAGTGTGTGAGCATGAGCAGACAGAGGAGTGGGACACACAAAACCGACAAAGTGTGTATTATGTGCTTATTGTGCTCAACCATCAACAAGGCAGGGCTGGCAATCTGAGACTGAGAGACAGCCAAGAGGAGCTGGGGGCGGGGGCACCTTTAATCCCAGCATTTAGGAAGCAGAGTTCAAGGCCAGTCTGGTCTACAAAGCTAGTTCCATGACAGCCAGGCTACACAGAGAAATCCAGTCTCGAGAGAGCAGGGGGAAAAAAAAACCCAAGTGGAAGCTAGGTTTGACATGGGTGCCTCTAATCCCAGCACTGAGGAGATGGTGACTGGAGGAACACAGATTTAAGATCATCCTTGCCAGGTGTGGTGGCACACGCCTTTAATCCCGCAGAGGCAGGCAGATTTCTGAGTTGGAGGCCAGCCTGATCTGCAAAGTGAGTTCCAGGACAGCCAGGGCTACACAGAGAAACCCTGTCTCAAAAAACGAAAAAAAAAAAAAAAATCATCCTTGACTGCACAGTGAGTTCAGAGCTAGCCTGAGCTTCAGAGCTAGCCTGAGCTACATGAGACCCTATCTCAAAATAAAGCATCCATATGGACAGGTGTGTGGTCGAGGTCTGGAAGGCTCACAAGCGGCTGGAGTTTCTGTTCCCTTGGAGTTAGAATGTGCCACCCTCCTGGCACATGCGTGAGTTCTCATCACCTCCCTGGAGGCCTCCTCTCGTTTGGTTGTCCCGGGAGCTCTCTGAAGGCTGCCTGTTGGGTTTTTATGTAGATAGACGTGATTGCTGATAAGCTGGCAGGAAAGCCCCGAGCAGCCTGTCCGCTCTGACACTCCTGGCCTTTGTGTAGCTTCCCCGCCCTGTGTGTGGGGACAGTGTGTGGGACCGTGAGCCCTGTAGGATAAAGAGGCCATGGTGACCTATTAGATAAGGGTAGGGCAAAGAATTTACTGATAGTTCTACAACCAGAAAGACGAGCCAAGGTTTGAGTTTTTATGACTCACCGTGGGGAAGGGAAGGTCTGGTTTGGAAGGTCTGTATGGAAATGTCTCCTAGAAACAGGAGACACGTCTCTGCCGTCCTAACGGCAGCCCTGACTTCTCCCAGAGACCTCTCTACTCAGCTGAAGATAGGATTCTTTCTTGGTTTTTGTTTTTTTGAATCAGGGTCTCTCTCCATAACCCTGGCTATCCTTGAACTCAGTATGTAGACCAGGCTGGCTTTGAGCTCATAGAGAGCCACCTGCCCCTACCACCCAAGAGTCGGGATTGAAGGCTTGTGCCAGCACACCTATTGAAGCTGGGGTTCTTTGCCTCAGAGAGACTCTCAGGACAACTCAATGAAGGGTTTTGGTTTTTGTTTTTTTAAGTTTTAGTCAGGTGGTGGCTCATACCTTTAATCTTAGTCCTTGAGAGGCAGAAGTAGTTGTGTCTCTATGAGTTTGAGGCCACCTGGTCTACATAGTGAATTCTGGGACAGCCTTCCTCGACATCCCCCGAGTGCCCTCCCTCCAATAGAACAATAGGTCAAAAGGGTTGAAGAAATCCTAGCTGTGCTAGGACACAGGGACTGTTTTGTTTGTTTGCACAGAGCATGCCCTGGTTAGCCTGGAACTCACAGAAATCCGCCTCTGCAGCTATGGTGTTCAGTAAAAGGTTAGAACAACATGTCACCCTTAAGGCATGTGTTTACTGTAGACAAAGTTCATATTCTTGTTTGTAAGAGTCACAGAGAGTTACAGGTTTACAGCCTGTGACTCTACAGGAAACCAGTAAACTCAGAGGTACACTTTGCTCTTAAGATTTTTGTTCATTTGTTTTGCTTTGTTGTTGTTGTTTTGGTTTGTTGGGTTTTTTGTTTGTTTTGTTTTTTGTTTTTGTTTTTGAGACAGGCTATCACTATATGGCCCTAGGTAGCTTGAAATTCACCAACTAGAACAGGCTAGTCTCAAGCTCACAGAGTTCACCTGCATATTGAAATTAAAGACATAGGCCAGCACACCTTGCAACATTCTAGTTTGAAATTTCTATAAAATTGAATGTTGTATTTATACAAGCAATATCCAGTGAATTTTGTTAGTTATCTCTAAATTCTCAGGTCTCAGCTGCTGAGAAAATGCAGCCAGGCTCCGATGAGGGGCTTTGTTCTCTTCTTTTTTTTTTTTTTTTTTTTTTTTGGTTTTTCGAGACAGGGTTTCTCTGTGTAGCCCTGGCTGTCCTGGAACTCACTTTGTAGACCAGGCTGGCCTCGAACTCAGAAATCCTCCTGCCTCTGCCTCCTGAGTGCTGGGATTAAAGGCGTGCGCCACCACGCCCAGCCTTGTTCTCTTCTTGTTCCCTTAATTTTCTCTTTCTTTCTTGATATGTGAAACTGCATTTGGAAGTTTGGTTGTGTGGGGGGTAAAAGAATTTACTGAAGGCAAAAATAGACAAAGAGAGAATTTATTATGGTACACTGAAGTAGAGGGGTGGTTTCAGGGTGGGGTCATGGGACTGAAAGGGAGATGAACGTTCTTTATGACAGATGTATGTGAGAGCTCTCTAAGTAGGTGGACAGGCGGGTGTCTTGTTACTTTGCCAAATAGTAAATGTTACTGTGGAAGAGGTCAGGCTCCAGGTATTCCTGTAAACTCTATGGATCACTAGGGATCAGCCTTCAGATGATCATGACTGTATTGTTAGAAGTGGGAATTTTACTTTTACTTTTGGCCTTCTGTGTCTGTATTTCCTTCCTGACAGATGAACAGGGTCATACAGAACAGGATTCTGCATCTTCAGAGAGGAGTGGGCTGGAGATGCCTCTTAGCTTTGCTGACTCATCCAAGGGTCCCAAGATCTTAGGATGTAGACACTTGAGAGGTGTTTTACAGAGAGGAGTCGCTATCATAAGGCTAGAGTATGATATCATTTGGAGACCTAGAGGTTCTCTGTGGCAGGAGACAGGCATCACTGGTGGTACTAATCATTAATCTCTCTGTGACAAAACCATCTGGAACTTGATCTGAAAAATTCCAGAAGGTTGAAGTGCAGTCCAAACCATAAAGCAGAATTACAAACTGAAAAAGGCGATGGAGCAGCCAGGCAGTGGTGGCACAGGCCTCCAGTCCCAGCACTCAGGAGGCAGAGGCAGGCAGTCTCAGAGCTCCAGGACAGCCAGGGCTACACAGAGAAACCCTGTCTCAAGAAACAACAAACAGCCGGGCGTGGTGGCGCACGCCTTTAATCCCAGCGCTTGGGAGGCAGAGGCAGGCGGATTTCTGAGTTCGAGGCCAGCCTGGTCTACAAAGTGAGTTCTAGGACAGCCAGGGCTACACAGAGAAACCCTGTCTCGAAAACAAACAAACAAACAACAAACACTCAAACAGAGCAAGAAGAAGAAGAAGAAGAAAAAGAGGAAAGGAAGGAAGGAAGAAAAGAAAAGAGAGAAGAGAAGAGAAGAGAAGAGAAGAGAAGAGAAGAGAAGAGAAGAGAAGAGAGAATTATAGCTTCAGCTCTGGGAATGTAGTTTCTTGGTTGAGCACTTGCCTACTGTGCAGGAAGGAGGCTTTCTTCATCTCCAACATTGAAAACAAAAAACCAACCCCCCCTTTTTTTTTCTTTCTAAAACTGATCCTAAAATTTACATATGGTGAAAGCCATATATCAAACTACTTCTGTTGCCAGAGAAGTTGGGGCCATGGTCAGAGTCTAGGTTCATCCCTCAACAATTCTAAAGGAAAAACTGAGAGACTAGAAAGTTAATAAAGGGGCTGGAGAGATGGCTCAGGGGTTAAGAGCACTGACTGCTCTTCCAGGGGTCCTGAGTTCAATTCCCAGCAACCACATGGTGACTTACAACCATCTGTAATGGGATCTGACACCATCTTCTGGTGTGTTTGAAGACAGATATAATTGTACATAAAATAAATAAATCTAAGAAAGAAAGAGAGAAAGTAAGTTAGTTAGTTAATAAAGGAAACAGGTTTATTACAACTTTGACCTGGCCAAACTAGGAAGAGGAAAAAAACCAAAAAAACAACTAATTTCCCCATCTTTTTTGTGATAACAGAAAAGATAAAGGACAGGACATACATAGTTTTAGCTGAGGGACTGGGGAGGGCAGCTCTTCCGTTGCTGAGACCCCAGGCTGCCTCATTCTCCATGTGGATGGTCTTTGCCAGTTACAGCAGTAGGCAAATGGCTAACTTTTAAAGCCACAGTAGACATTGACTAGGAAATCTCCTTTAATGGATTTAGCTGTTCCCAATAAAGATTCTCCCAAGCAGATAAAAGAGTCCCCTTGGGTGAGGGAGGCTTCCTGCCAAGTAAAAGAACAAATAACAAGGGGACATGATTGAATCAGGTGTCTTACACATCAGAAAAATAAGGTGGCTTACAAACACCCAGCAGACAGCAGCTGAGGAAGGAGGGGTCTGGAGAGGTGGCGGAGTCAAGGCTCCTTGCTGACAGTGCTGTCAGTGAGGGTGCAGGGGCAGAACTCATGTCTCCCAGTACATGCTCTCAACCAGGACACACGGGGACACACACAGTCTCCAGAGCCACCTTCTCCCTGAGTTTAAATAGTACACAACAGTTTCAGTATAATGTCCGTTACAACAACCACAGGGCCAAGTTTGGTGGTGATGACCCTAATTCCAGCACTGGGGAGGCAGAGTCAAAATGATCTCTGTGAGTCAGGCCAGCCTGGTCTACATCATGAGTTCCAGGATAGCCAGAGCTACATAGTGAGACCCGACAACCAACAAGCCGGGCGTGGTGGCCCATGCCTTTAATCCCAGCACTTGGGAGGCAGAGGCAGGCAGATTTCTGAGTTTGAGGCCAGCCTTGGTCTACAAAGTGAGTTCTAGGACAGCCAGGGCTATACAGAGAAACCCTGTCTCGAAAACAAACAAATAGACAACAAACACTCAAACAGAGCAACAAACACTCAGCAAGGTTTATTAGGTATAAATGTTAGACCCAATTAGTTCATTTAAAAAAATTTAAAAGTAAAGGGTTTTTAATTTTTTTCCCCTTGTTCCGGTCAACCCTGCTCACCCCAGTCGACCTCGTTCGCTCCGGTCGGTCCCACTTGCTCTCTCCGGTCCAAGGATTCGTTTATTCTTCTTCTTCTTCATAAGTACGCTGTAGCTGACTTCAGACGCACCAGAGGAGGGCGTCAGATCTCATTACAGGTGGTTGTAAGCCACCATGTGGTTGCTGGGATTTGAACTCATCACCTTCGAAAGAGCAGTCGGGTGCTCTTACCCGCTGAGCCATCTCACCAGCCCAGGGTTTTAAATTTTATTTAGATTTATTTTGTGTGTTGTTGCTTGTATGTATGTGCACTAAGTGTGTGCCTAGTGCTTGCAGAGTTCAGAAGGTATCACCCTCTGGAAGGTGAGTCATAGATGCGTATGAGCCATCTGTCGACACTGGCAGTTTAACCCAAATCTCTGTAAAAGCGCCAGTGCTCTTCCCAACTGAGCCATCTCTCCAGGAAAAGCAGAGTTTTATTACACTTACTTATATGTATGTAACATTTCTTTTTAAGATTTGCCTAAGAGCCATGAGGTGGTGGCCTTAGTCCTTAATCACAGAACCTGGAAGGCAGAGGCAGGTAGAGATGTCTGTGAGGTGGACATGGACTTTAAACCTGAAGTACCTGTACTTTACTGTTTTACCTGGCTGTCCTACCTCTCAGTCACAAGGAGTAACTACTCTGCCCACACCTTCTGAAGTGCTGAGAAATGCCCTCCAGTGAGGGCGACAGGAATGTCTGTGACGCCCCAGGACAGCCTGAGCCTTGCCAGTTCTTGTACCCACTTGCTTCACCTTCCCTGTCCTACATCTTCCTGTGGCTTCACAGGGTCATGTTTGCCGTCTCCCCTTAAGGTCTGTGGAGGAAGCTGTAAATGCCAGTGAAGAGGAATATGCAGGCCCTCAGCAGGCCGAGGATGGGAGTCAGCAGGTAAGCTAGTGCCACTGCCCCACCCTGTTCCCTGGGCTGCCATTCAAGGGTTCCACTCAAGTGCCAATTACAAGGCATTTAGAGATTTTTTTTTTTTTTTTTTTTTTGAGACAGGGTTTCTCTGTGTAGTCCTGGCTGTCCTGGAACTCACTCTGTAGACCAGGCTGGCCTCGAACTCAGAAATCCGCCTGCCTCTGCCTCCCGAGTGCTAGGATTAAAGGCGTGCGCCACCATGCCTGGCTAGGAATTTTTATGTTTGAGGATTTTAGAGTGTCAACAGGCAATTGGTGGTGCATGCCTTTAATTCCAGCATTTAGGAAGCAGAGGTCGGCAGATCTCTGAGTTTGAGGCCAGCCTGGTCTACAGAGGGAGTTCCAGGACAGCCAAGGAGACAGAGAGAAACCCTGTCTAGAAAAAAACAAAAACAAACACAAATCTGGAGTGTCTTGGTACACCCATTTGCTGTCTATTTGCAGCTCCCTCTTCATTGTATATCACAATGAAGCAGTGTTGGAGAGTGTTGACACTGTGAAGGTCTGTGACAAGTCTGTGTACACCAGCCTACTAGAGCACTGGTTCTCAACCTGTGGGTCAAGACACCTTCGGGGATGATCAACAATTTCACAGGGGTTGCATATCACATGTACTGCATATCAGATACTTATATTACAATTCATAAGAGTACCAAAATTGCCGTGCAGTGGTGGCACACACCATCCCAGCACTTGGGAGACAAAGGCAGGTGGATTTCTGAGTTTGAAGCCAGCCTGGTCTACAGAGTGAGTTACAGAACTACACAGAGAAACCCTGTCTTGAAAACAAAAACAAAAAAAAAAAAACAAAAACAAAAAACAATCAAACAAACCAAAATTACAGTTATAAAATAGTAATGAAAATAATTTCATGGTTGGGGTCACCACAGCATGAGGCACTAACTGTATTAAAGGATCGCAGCATTAGAAAGGTTGAGAATCAGTGTTGTAGAGTCTCAGGACAGGTAGCTGTGTCCACATTTTGCTCTCCTAGAAGTCTTTCCTAGTGACTCCTAGTGATGAGAGAGACATGAGAACTCTGACCTAAGCGTTATAGGGTGGGCTTAGGCTGCTTTAAACTCTGACGTCTGCCTTTGGTTCTGGCATTTAGGCACTGTCTAAGCCCCTCGAGTCCCGTTGGTTGAAGTATCTGGACAAGGACTGTGAGAACCAGGAGCTGGACAGAGGGAGACCAGCTCTTAAGACACAGCTTTCAACCAGTGCTGAGCGACCAAGCAGCCCAGCCCAACCCAGGAAGAGGTGCCAATCGGGTCTCATCCGGCTTTCCCCATGCTCACACTACTCCTGAAGGGGGTGGGTGAGCAGCCCCCAGAAGTCACTAAGTGGGACTCTTGTGCTATAGTCCATTGGGTGGGCACATGGGCAGCAGCCATCACTGCTAACCATCAGAGTGTGCTGTCTGGCAGAGGGAAGCAGAAGGCTAGCTAGGCCGTTAGCCTGGGTGCCTACAGCTCCATTCCTGAGGAGGCTGAAGTATGAGTTCAAGGCTGGCCATGGAAGTGTGGCCTGGGAGTTTTCTCCAGATCTCCATGTGTCTTAGTAAGTTTCCAGAGAAACTGTGTTGAGCTCAGGATGTTGCATGACTCTCAAAGGGCAAAGGAAATTGAAATTACAACTTCAAGTAAGAATAGTCTAACAACTACAAGCCAAAGAAGAGGCCTGGCTGGACTGCTTTGGAGGTGGTGTAGGAACCTGTAAGAGTTCATGATCCCTCCCATCAGGCCAGACAATCAGATCATCTCAGTTGCTTTCTGTGAGATCATTGGATGAGATGAGAGCTTTCTGTGAGATCATTGGATGGGATGAGAGCTTTCTGTGAGATCATTGGATGNGATGAGAGCTTACTGTGAGATCATTGGATGAGATGAGAGCTTTCTGTGAGATCATTGGATGGGATGAGAGCTTACTGTGAGATCATTGGATGGGATGAGAGCTTACTGTGAGATCATTGGATGAGATGAGAGCTTACTGTGAGATCATTGGATGAGATGAGAGCTTTCTGTGAGATCATTGGATGAGATGAGAGCTTACTGTGAGATCATTGGATGGGATGAGAGCTTACTGTGAGATCATTGGATGGGATGAGAGCTTACTGTGAGATCATTGGATGGGATGAGAGCTTACTGTGAGATCATTGGATGGGATGAGAGCTTACTGTGAGATCATTGGATGAGATGAGAGCTTACTGTGAGATCATTGGATGGGATGAGAGCTTACTGTGAGATCATTGGATGGGATGAGAGCTTACTGTGCTTCTTTCCTTTTCCAGGAAATGGAGTCAGCGCACAGGGCGGCCTGCACACAGCCTGCATGGCCAGGGTGTGGGCAGTGTTGAGGACAACTTTGAACACCAGGTCAGTGACCGGGGAGCCAACCTAGGATTGCATGCATATTTGCATACACATAAACACACATGCCTTGTGTGTGATAGGCAGCCCCATGGAATTTGTTTGTTTGGTTTTTGTTCTTGGAGACATGGCCTTGCCTCATTGCCTAGGCTGGCCTTAAACTTTTGGGCCCAGGTTATATCATCTTCTCTGTGCCTCGTGAGCACTAAGACCGCAGACATGAAACTTTAGATATATTTCCTCACAGTTGATAAGAGATTTATATACTAAAAAGTCCAACTTGTAACATGAGATTCATGTCTTTTCTCCTTAAATCTATGTCCTAAGGCTAAGCATGATGGCACATACCTTTAATCTCTGCACTTAGGAGACATAGATGGGTTTCTGTGCATTCAGAGCCAGTCTAGTATACCGAGCAAGTTCCAGGATACATAGCAGACAGTTTCCTCCCACCCCACAAAGACCAATTCGTGAGCCAGGTGGAATACACCATATCCCAGCCCTCAGGAGACTGAGGCAGGAAGAGCTCACTTCAAGGCCACTCAGACATACAGCAAGACATCGTCATGGGTGTCATCCCATGCCGTTATCTCACAGCCAAGAGGACAGCTTGAGACCTTGGAGTCAACCAAGGCTGGCAAGTAGGATTTAAGGCAAGACTGATCCTGCAGAGTGGAGGAACTTTGTTAGCCTGGTCACAATAGGAGTTGCCCTGGGCTTCTGTCTGTGGAAATGCATTGCTCACTTTATAGCGTGCTGATCTAGCAGGCCCACTGTATATTCAGCACAGCTGATGGAAGCCCTAGGAGAGTTCTTCCTCTAAGAGGTGAAAGGCCTCAGACTGCATGCTGAGCAGGCAACAATGCCCAGAGACAGAGTTAAATTTTGATGTTTCATGAACTACCTAGTGATCGGGTAGGTATAGTCCCATTGTATTGATTCAGAATCATGGTTGTAAGTTAGACTTTGCCATGGACCACATCCTAGACAAACAGTATAACCGAGTCACTATCCAGTCTCACCAGGCTGCTGTTTTAGTGGAACTAAGACTCTTGAAGCATCTGAGTTCACAGCAAGTTCAGCAGCAAAGCCAACGCCAGCAGCCAGGGTCACAGTCTTTTCAACATTATCTGGGCACTCGTGGTGCAAAAACCCAGTGTTACTGTCACACTGTCCTTTGGAAGCAGTGAAACCCTGTGTCCTCTGTAACTCTGGTTTCTGAGCTGGGAAAGCCAGGCCTAGCACCATGTCACACCCGAGACCTCAGTGGAGCCACCTGGGCTCCTGCACCAGTCTAGTTTTGAGATGTCCTGGCCCAGCTGGCAGTGTGCAGGCATGACAGACTGCAGCATTCTAGGTGTTCTAGGCCCCTTCCTGCTCACATCTCCTCATGGAGACTGCTGACCTGGCTCACTCAATGGCAGGATGTCTTCTTTATATGAGAAATGTGGTCATGGGATTTATCAGGTCAGGGTAAAGTGGGGGGCATTGTAAGATTGATTTGTTAAACCTCACAATGGCGGCATGTTCCTGGTGTGCAGGGATTGGGGTGGTTATGCAGAAAGCAGGAGGGTTAGTGCTGAGCATCCTGCCAAGCTGAATGAGCACTTTCTCTGCTTGCTTTCAGGACTCCACTGGCCTATTTGGAACAGAGCAGCAAGGCACCAGCCCTGCCCTCAGTACTGCAAACCACATCAGGGAGCTCGGTTTTCCTAGGTGGAAACTACCAAGTCCTGGCATGCAAGTTAATGCCTCATCTTCTAAATGGGCACGGTTTCTCCTGTCACCTGGGAACAGTCCTCAAGTGGATGAGAAACCATCAAGTCCTCTGCAGGAGGGCACCATGCTAGCTGATCTAGCACAAGAGACTGTTGAGAACAAGACTCCAGCGGCAGGCCACTTCAGCAGGGCCCCTGCCATCAGACCTCCTCAAGCCAGTCACACTACCACCCCACAGCTGGACAGACCTGACAGGAAGACCCCACAGCAGCCAAGGGCCATGGGGACTCCTCTAGCAGATGGTAGGCCTTTGGCTCAAGGGACCCAGAAGGCTCCACCTTTGCAACTGCACAGCCTCTTTACAACTGGAGAGGACTTTGATGATGACCTGTAGCCTTCACCATGTTATATGATCCCTCAATGCCAGTCCTCCTTGTCACAGACTGGGGTGCTCTGGAACAAATAACCCAACAATAAACATGCCTGTCAACAGATTCCTCTTGCTGCTACACAGTAAGGATCCCAGGGCTGGTTAAAGTGCATATGTCATTTTATTACAGGTTACTGAAAAACCAAGTCAGAGGAAGCTACATGGGGGGTCTTGTACTTTAAGCATTAACATTAGACACAAACACTAAACTGTGGCCATTAGAAAAGGAGACAGTATATGGTAAGATCCTGCATTCGGCTTCACATTAATTCTCCATCCCCTAGCTGTAGGCCCCTACCTTTCACTCACTATGGACAGTCCCCTCTTAACATAATGGCTTTATTTGTTGAAAATAACTAGCAGTTGTACTAATCACTTTTAATAAAGGAAACACAGGTTATCAGGCAGGAATTCTGGACTGCTGGTGCAATGCTGGCGGCAAGAACAAGTGGGAGTGCAGTGTGTTCCGCAGTTCCCTGGCAAAGGCCAGGCCTAGGGAAAGCAGAGGAAGCTCAGCTCAGCCACAGGTACCTAGTTCTGCTCTCAGGCGTCAGCATATGCACACTCAAAACTTTCCTCATGCACTTTCCTATTGCCTGAAAAGGCATCACACATTCCCACCTGAAGATTCTACAAGAATGCCAAGACACTGGGCCTATATATAGAAGCCCTGCTGCTCTATGTGATGCAACTACAAGACAAAGGGGGTGGGGGGGAGGTCGTGGGGCTTGGCCACAGCACTATCACAATGGTGGAGGGTGCTTCGAATACTGGATCGTGTCCAGAGCAGCCCCGATGTCATAATTCTTGGTCTGTAGGAGCCTGGTGAGCCAGCCGCCTTCATCGGAGAAACCCATGGACAGCATCTGGGAGAGGGACTCAATCAGCCGGGGGTCAGCCTCTGCCAAACAAGACAGGAAAGTAAGGCATCCTGCAGCACTCACCACAGCAGCTCCTGCCTGCCTGGAAGACCCACCCCTCTGCTTAGGCCTTACAGGGACCCTCAAAGGCTAGCTAAAGGATCAGATAGCTTGCTTGGCAGACTCTCCAGTCCTGGTCACAACTGTTCAGTTCTGCCACTGAAGCACAAAACAGCCAGAAGATACGTAGACAAGTAAGTGCAGCTCTTTTCCTATAAAGTTTTGACAGACGTGATAGCTCAAGCTTGTAATGCTAACAGCTGGAAGCAGGAGCATCCTGGACAAGTGAGGCGCCATCTCAAAACCAACCAAAACCCTTATAGATAAAAAAATCTCTAACTGCCTCACCCTCTATACTACTTGGCCTATGTGTCATGTGTACTCGTGTTCCCACGTGGGTGAACAATGAGCCAGTTCTACAACTCCCATAACCCTGCCTTTGGGTTTGTTTGGTTTTTTAAATCCAGGCTGTGACTCTATCCCAGAGCCTTGCACATTTGAGGTAAACAGTCTGTCACCAAGGTACAAAGGTCTATGTGGCCTTGAACTCGATGACAGAGCACCTCCCCTAGACTCTCACCCATGCAACAGTTTGCTGCCCCTTTGCTCTTTGCAGAGGAAATACTCTTTGAAGCCCAAACACCAGATCTGGCCCAGATGTAAGTCATCCACCTGAACCCTGTTGCTCCGGGGTAGCTGGGCTGCCTCCTCTGCAGGGTATATACTTAGGACTGCCCATCCCTGTCCAGCACTTTACACACACTCTGCCTGGCTTCTGCTGGGGCCTTGGCTGTGGCACCTGCCAGTAAGGTTTATAACCCCCTAAGGAAATGCTGTGCAGAGCTTGAGTCCACTTTATGGTGCACAGCCGCCCAAAGCCAGTGTTGCCTTCCCTGTCCCATCTGCCTTCTCTGGGTACTGAGATCTAGGAATTCCTAAAAATGAGATGAGGTTACAGTTGCTTGATGCAGACAGAAGTGTGAACCATGTTCTAGTTTTCTCTAATGTCAGCTGACAGTGACAGCTGTCACTGCAGGCAAGACACCTGGAGTACACAAAGTAGTAAGGTACTACCTTAAAAAAAAAAAATTACTAGCCAGGCAACCCTTTTTGTGTTGCCAAGACCAGACAGGACAGGATACTCTGAAAGCAAAGAAGGAAAATGAAACTTCTGGTGACCACATGCCTGGTGGGAGATGTGGGTATAGGGCAGCTTCCTTCAGGCCTGTGGGTCCTTCCTGTGAGGGGTCTAGAGAGCTTGGCCCTTCCGATTCTGGCATCTGTAGAGACTGGAGTTCACCTGTGGATGGGTCCACTTCTTTCGAAGACAAATGTGTCCAGTCATCGTCTCCTCCTGAGCAGTTTCCCGACTCCATCTGTTCCTGGAATACAACCTGCTGTGAGCATCAGGGCCTAAGCAACTGACAAGTCTAACCCCACTATCTGCTCCCAGCCAGGGACTGAACCTGGGACCTCATGTACGTCAGCTGTATGATGAGTTACAACTCCAGATCTAAGTAAAATGTTCTCTACAGAGTTCTACAAGGAGGCTCAGGGTGACAGCAGAAGGACAGGATTCCTCAGGCTGAGGCTAGCAGACCTACCTCTGGCTGTCCCACCGATTCCAAGGCTATCTTTTTCATTTGCTCTGCCAGAGACTGAGCAGGGCCCTCCCCAGCCCCGTCAGGTTTGCTGACTTCAGAAGAACAGCTGCTTGGCTGAGTGTTATTCTTGTCTTCTGTGCCTGTGCTGGAACTTTCTGGGGTGGTGGGTGTCAGGCGGCTTCTCTTCCCTCCATGTTCCACATCAATGTCAACCTCAATGCCTAGAGAGGAGGAAGAATCGAATTATCAAGTCCAGAGGACTTCCCTGCATCTGTCTTGGTGATGTGGGCGCTGTGGGCTGAGGAAGTGCTTTCAGACTCAGTTGCCAACAGAGCATACAGATTAGGACACGGGCAGCCAGCATAAGGATTGCAGCAGCTGGCCTCAACCTCAGAACCACATAGCTCTAGGGGACCAGATAACTATGTGACATGACAGACCATGTGACAACCCCCACAGGCCAGAAACAAACAGCTGAGCTCTTTCTCCCAATCCCAGCCCTGGTAACACACCCATCACCACAAAGCCCCCCCCTACCCCCCAGGAGAAACCTTGTTTCTCCCAACCCAATAGGAAAGCAGGCTGCAGAGGCCAGGCCAGTACTATACATGGGCAGAATGCCTAGCCATGATTGCTGGAGGCCATGACACACAAGGCTTCATAATGTGACAATTATACATCTGAACACCAAGGTTCAGCCAAGTGTGTGACCCTGAGGCTGGAGAGCACCCAACCAGTGTAGCAGCCTGCCCATGTTTGTGGTGGGGGCTTAGGGACCCAGCAGGTTCACTTGTGAAAGGACAGCACCCCACAGCTTCAACAGTTCTTTCCCAACCACACACCAACCCACCCTGAGTCCCACTGTGGGCCTTTCAACCCCCACAGCTCTGGGACCCTGGTTCAAGTTCACATTTGTTTACTTCCTACCTTGTCAATATTTACCTCCCTTTCCCTGTCCTTTTAAGAGACCACCTTTGACTGAAAAAAACCCAACCAAACAAAAAACAAACAGTATTTACACTACTAACACTACGTAAATGTTGCTTGCACTGGGCTTGTATGCCTTCTCTCTACTGTCAAGGGTGCATCTCCCCTTCTGTAATATAACTTCCTGATTCTTCCAGAGTCTCTTTATTTTCTGTGGTTCATGGCTATCAGGCACCCTTCAGGTCTGGCTTTTCCTTGGCGAGCACACCCAGTAATCAGGCCCTCCCTAATGCATATGGGATTTGGCCCCCAGATGACCCTTTGAGATAGTCATTTATGGCTTCTGATGCTAAAGACACTAGCAAGACATTCTGTGTGCATGATCAGGACCGCTGTCAGCTTCACATATATAGAGCATCCAGAGGCAGGCACCAAGAAAACCCAGCTTCCAGGAACTGGTGTTCTGTTAGGCATTTGGCCTCACCTCAGCAAGGATTCTTCAGCTGTTGTCAGGCCAGTGAGGCTAATATGCTGGGCCACCTATTCCTTTGCTCATTTCTGATGCCCACTTCTAGGTTGGTGCCTTAGCTTATGTAGCAAAAGGGTCAGGTGCTTCAAGTACATGACATGAAAGCCATCAGCTGGCTGTGTGGGGCCCTGGCTCTCTCAAGAGCCTCTTCCTCCAGTGCTAAGGCCATGTGGTCTGACTGAACTGCCTTGTCTGTGCTTGGTGTTGGTGCTGGGAATTGAACACACAATCTTTACACAGAGCTACAGCACTGCTCATCCTCAGCTGTTCAATTTAACTGCCAGGCCAGGATGTCCCTACTGCCTCAGAGCTGCCCCTGGGGCAGCATGAGCAGAGATGGCCTCACCTGCAGCGAGCAGTGGTCACACCTGGTACAAGATGAAGCAGAGATTGGTGGGGCTTGGACACCTTTCATCAGCATTCCTTTGGATACTGGCACAGCCTTTGCACAGGCTCCTGTGCCACCTACTAACACTGCAAACAGGGTAACCAGATGTGGGCAAGCACCTTCTAAGGCACACCAGTGTGTCCAACAGCTGGTGCCCAGGATCACAGTATAGAGATGACACTGGCCCCCACAGCAGACCCTGACTGTCCTTTGCAGGGCACTTGCCTCTAGCACCTTCTCCCTGTCTCAGAAAGGCTTGGGGTTCTCAAATGAGGAAGAAAACAAATCCCAGCACTTGGTAGACCAAGGAAGAATTACACAAGTTCAAGGTCATCCTGGGCTAAAGTGAAGCCTTGTCTAAAGAAAAGTACAAATCAACCGCCTGCTTTCAAGTCTAAACAACTACAACACACTTGGCTCAGAAAAAGCAGGCTGCTGTTACCCCAAAGCTGTGATCAGCTAGCCCATCTGCCAATCTATCTTCCCCCTACTAGTTCATTCTGCTTTGTGAAGAGCTCAAAGTCAGCCAGGAGCTCAACCTTCAGGCGCCCATTTCAGTCCACAGCAAAGGCTAATTTTAGGCAACAAAACCACACTAGAGTCAAGCACACATATCTACCCTGGCCTCTGCACCGTGCCAGGGAAGGCTGCCAAAGACTATTTGCACTTTGAGCCACCGTGGTAGTTTGAATAAAATTGGTCCCATAGGCCCACAGGGAGCAGCACTATCAGGAGGTGTGTCACTAGGGTGGGCTTTGAGGGCTCAGAATCTCAAGCCAGATGTGGACCTCTCAGCTCCCTCTTTCCAGCACCATCTCTGCCTTGTGCTGCCATGCTTCCTGTCATAACAATAATGGATTAAACTCTGAAACTGTAAGCCAGCCCCAGTGAAATGCTGTCTTTATAAGAGTTGCTGAGGTCATGGTGTCTCTTCACAGCAACAGAAACCCAAACTAAGACAGTCACCAAGCCACTAGGGTGTCTCACAGGATGGCAAAGAAGCTCACTCACCTAGAGGGCTGAGGGCAGCTGCCACGCTCTCCCCCACATTCTTCAGGAAATTGACATTGGGATCCTCCGATGGAGCAGACACTGTTGAGTTTTACAAGAAGAAAGATGACCTCAAATTCTGTGACTGCCACCTACCACAGTCCCAGCACATGGGTTCCAAGGTTCCTATCATCTAGGTAATCCCTGGTTTGGGATGCTCCCCTCTGCAAGCTTGGTTCCCTAGTGGCTCACATGTTGGGCCTCTCTGGCTCAGTACAGCCTATGTATAAATACTGACACTGTCCTAGATGTACTGTTTACTCAAAATCCACAGAGCCCAGCTGGCTGTGCTGGCACATGTCTGTAATCCATGCCTCAGGAGGCTGAGGCAGAAAAGTCTCAAGTTTCTGGCCATCTTGGGCTACACAGTTGAGTTCTAGGCTCCCCAGGGCCAGAGAGAGACTCAAGAGGGAAAAATAAATAAATAAAAAATCAAAAGGCAGAAACCCCAAATCTAGAATGTGGGCCCGCCCACTTCTTTGCTTTCAGGTTTTTGAGACAGGATCTTATGCCATGGTTGGCCCTGACTTCCTGGTCCTCCAGACTCTACATGCTGAGGCCTGAGATTACAGCATATGTACTGCCACGCCTGGCTTTGGGACCATGGGGTTTTTGTTTAAAAATTTGAGCAACTATGGCCCTGATATTCCCAAGTTAACCCAAAACAAAAGAAAATACATTCTAGAAGTCCAGCCACCTACCCATGCTTCACAAGGGTGGCCTGGCAGGGGAGGGCGGGCCATTTAGGGAAATTAGTGGACTCAGGCATTCAGCAACCTGCTTACCCACTTGTAAAAGAGAAATGCTTTGTCTCTTTGGGTTAAGAGGGCTTGATACCATGGATAAGGACAGCATGTAGCACAACAAAGAAACCCCTATGTGTTATGTGCAAGGCCCTAGGTTCAACCTCCATGCTCCCAAAAGACAAGAAAAGAAAAGGGAAGTGTAATGCACAACTTACTGTGGGTACTTCTGGACTTTAGGCTATTTAGCCATCCATGGGGATGGCTTGGCCAAGGGCCTACCTGAACTAGCTGGCTACTTAAGACACCCAAAAGCTAGTTCAAATACCAGCCTTACCTGACTCAGCTGTAGGGCAAGGGCGGCCATCCCCTGCTCGAGGAGGACGTGGGCTCCAGTTCCCCGGTGGGCCCATCTCCCAGCCAGGCCAGCCAAAGTGTCCATGTTTCAGCTTCCGAAGCCAGCGGCTATGAGAGAAGCTCTGGGTAGGAGAAAGCAAGACAGGCCAGTGAGGGGTCAGGGTTTCCAGCTCCCACCACCCTGTATGCCCCCCACCCTCAGGATGGCAGAGAACCAGCTCACTCACATCAGAGAGGTGGCCAAAGGGGTTGGGAAAGATGAGCTTGGTGTGCTCCTTGTGCAGGCCCTTCCCCTCGCAGACGCTGCAGAGGTCGTAGTCTGGGCACACAGTGCACTTATAGCGAGTTCCCACCACAGGCCCGTTGCAACCATCACAAATCACATTGGGGTGCACCATGTTTCGGGGTGCCTCCTGAGCACATGGTGGGCGATGTTCCCGCCGGCACTCCTTCTTCTCTGCAGGGAGAGTCCAAGAGTCCATCCAGAACTCAGTTGCTAAGGACAACCGCTTAGGAGGCCAGGACCTCTATACCTCTGACAATTCCCAGCCCCACTACACCCACCCAAGGCATCAGAACTCATCTCTGTCCTAGACAACTCAGACTCCTGACCCTTAAAGGAAAACCCCACAGGAAGCGCCTGGATTCAGTCTTTACCTTTAATGTAGATGCGGAAGATGTCATCTTTCACATAGGACATAGCCATTGTCAGCTCCTCATCACTGGAAAAGGCAACCAAGTCCCCATCCTCATCTAGATTGTTCAAGAAATAACATATCAGAGCCAGGGACACAGCTCAGTGGTGGAGCATGCAGAGGGCTTAGGATCCATTCCCAGAACTAGAAGCCCAAAGGCAGCAGAGGCACCCAACATCTGCTGCAGTGTACAGAGCCCAGTGGTAAAGGGACATCTACTAAGGCTCTACACTCAACCTGGGTGCTGGGGCAAGCAGCAAGATGGCCGTTCATTCTGATACAGGATGAATACGTGCTCCAACCTAGGTCCTAGGGCAGTTACATGCCGAAGGCAGAACATATGTCATGTGTATATGTGTATAAGGGTCTAGCTTCCTGCCATTAACCACTGGGCCACCTGTGCCCTCAGGCCACGCCTAACCAGGTCTGGGTCCATCACCTGGGAGATTCCATCCTAGTCCTGATGGCCCAGCCCTTCAAAGGCCTCAGGCTTCAGAAGTAAAGGAGGTAAGTCCATCTGTCCCTTCCCTTCAACTAGACGACTAGAAACCACTGAGCATTCAGATTCCATCTAAGTTGTTCTGAGGCTGTTGTCTGTTCTGTTTTTGTCAATTCTATGTTTTCTGCTTTTAGGCACAGGATCTTAGTATGTAGCCCTACCTGCCCTGACAATACTTAGAGCAGGACAGCCTACAACTTGTGGATGAGCCGCCTTCGTGCTGGGATTACAAACATGCAACCAGGCTTACAGGTTTTTGGTTTTTTTTAATATTTACTTTTACAAATGTATGTATATATACATACACACATTTATGTGTATGTGTGTGCCACAAAGGCCAGAAGAGGTGTTGGATCCCCAGGAGCTGCAGCTGTGATGAGTGCTAGGGACAGAACTTTTGTCCTCTAGAAGAGCAGCCAAGGCTTTAACCATTGAGCCATTTCTCAAACCCATCTGGCTTTATTTTGTTAGCACACAGTAACTGGGATCACAGCCATATGCTTCTATGTCAGTACAAATAGTCTGTATAAAACCTGATACAGCCAAAACTTTATACAGGCCAAACCACACACCTGTAGGCTAGACTGAGCCTCTGGGCAACCATTTAGCAACAGCTACCATAAGGAAGATGAGAGAGTTGGCCTCAAAAGTAACAATAGCCCAATGTCCATAAACTACAGACCAGATAAATTAAACATGACATATCCAAATAAGACTATTCTTCATACACAAAAAGAAATGAAGTACCGCCCAGGTACAGAAATAGAGTCCTTGCCTAGCATATGCAAAGCCCTATGTTCAATTCCCAGTACCGGAGGGGGGTTAAATGTACTGGTGAGAACTACAGTACAAATGGGCCTTAGACATATTAATAAGTGAATGAACAAGACCTCGCTGTGCCAGCCTGGTCTACAGATCAGTCAAGGCTACCTAGAGAAACCCTGTGTTGGAAAAAACAACCAAAAAAAAAAAAAAGCCATTTTAATGTGTTCTAATTCCTAATAGTAAAATGAATACTAAAGTAGACCAGCCATTGCCTGAACTGGAAAGGATACAAGATGACAAACAGGAAAAAAAACTATATAATAATTATTACAATAATTGTTATATAATTTTTATATAACATATAAATAAAATTTATAAAACAATGAAGATATTCTAAACCGAATGTGATAATAATTATACAACTCTTTTTTTTTAATGCAAGGAGCTGGGGAGGTAGCTCAGTTGCTCGAGGGCCTAACATGCATGAGGCCCTGGATTGGATCCCTAGCACAAAGATGACTCAGAGGGACAATTTGGAGATACAGGCCATCCCAGCCATACAGTAAGACCTGTCTCTGCTAATACGAAAGAATAATCGTTATACACTTTTACTGGGTGAATTGCACAGGACCTAGGTTATAACGCAGTTACACTGAAAATTTTCTGTCCAGGAGTAATCCCTGTGATTCCTGCACTGGAAAACTGAGACAAGAGGATTGAAGTGAGTGAGGCCGGCCTAAACCACTCGTGAATTCAAGGCCAATGAGGCTACGTGGCTTTATCTCAGAAAAGAGAGAGACAGACCAACCAACCTGGCCTACCCACAGTCCTTCATAAAGAGATCTCAAAACCGCTCCCTCCCACAGGGAGGGCCTTGGCCACTCATCTCTTGTCAACAACCTCTAGCTCCACCCCACGCAGCCACCAGCCACTCCAACGCAAGAGACTGAGCTAGTTCCGGGGTCCCCTACCTCCCTTCCCACGGGCTGCCCCACCCCGCCCCCGCTGCTTATTTATCCGCGTCACTCCTCTCCACCCCTCCTCCACGTCTTCCCAGGTCTTCCGGGGCTTTAACTGAACCCACCACCGGGGCGTTACGGGAGCGAGCGAACCGCTGGATGTTAGCTGTAACCTGAGCGGCTGCCTGACCACCCTGTCCCCGCGGGGAGCCAGAGGACGCACAGCCGCGTCCTCGCCCAGACCTGCTACTCCCTAGCGGGGGAGGTTGGCTTCCCCGCCCCAGGCCCTCACCGCGGTAGTGCGCCTGGAAGCCGCCAGGCCGCAGCGTGGGGAACAGCACAGCCACTCGGCCCAGCAGCCTCTCGCAGGGCCCTGGGCCGGCTGCGGCCTGGGCTTCCGCCTCCGGCTCCGGGCTGAAGCAGAAGCTGAAGCGGCGGATCTCGCGGGTCGCCTCCTCCTTGCCCAGAAGATAGGCCTTCACCGTGAACGACGCCATGACCGCAGACTAGGTACGGACGAAACAGCTGGGCAGCGGCGCCGCGGAGAGCTCAGCTTTTATAGAAAACGGGGAGCCCCGCCTCATGGGGGCGGAGCCTCTCTGAGCTCCGCCCCTCCCCGCAGGCTGGGGCGGCCTCTCGAGCCCCCTTGATGGGACCCTTGAAAGGTACGGGGGAGGGGGGGAGGGCGAGATGCCCCCACTGCCTACTATTTTCTTTCCCACTGAATACATGGGTGACTCCAAGAGACGCTGGTCTTGAGGAAAAGGACCGGTAAGTATCCGAGCCTAGGTACCTCCCAGGCTTGGGCCTGCCTATGACTCAGCAGTGTAGTCCCCAAGCCAGCGGGGGATGTAAGGCCCAGAAGCTAGGAGGACACAGATGTCTACTGTCAGGTAGCCACTCTTTTAGCCAAACAAGCTGGATGCCATTCCAACCCTCCTAAACATAGTGTCCCCGATAGTAGCCCCCACTCCCACCCCCTTCCAGGCATCTACCATGACCAGCCCCTCACTGAATAAAGGGACATCACCCACTATCTTAGGCCTCACCCAATTTAACAAAAATCAGGTTGAGAGGTGTTGGACAAGTACTCACAAACCCACCCTGTAGGAGGGGTAGCCAGGGCTCCAGAGGCAGCAGTAGTCACAACCTGTCACTGCAGCCCAGACACATACACATTCATTCATATTCTCTGTCTCTCTCTGTCTATCTGTCTGTCTGTCTCTCTCTCTCTCTCCCCCCCCCTCTCTCCCTCTTTCCCTCCCTCTCTCTCTAGTGGCTTCAAAGTACAAAGGGATCAGACCACCTGCCCTCCAACTAGGAACCAAAATACAAGCTATAGCCTGTCCAGTGCCACAGGTTGGCTCTTCCAGCTTCCCAGCTGTTTGAGATGCTGAGGCAGGAAAATACCAAGGTCAAGGTATTCTGCCTGAGCAACTTGGTGAAACTGCTTCAAAATAGAAAGTGATCCTAGTTCTTGGGAGGCCAGAGGTTCCAGAGTTCAAAGCCAGCCTTGGCTACATGAGGCTTCTAAAAAAAAAAAAAGCCAGGGGCAAGGGGTGGGGGTGGAAATAAAGAGTCTAGCTATACAGTTTAGTAAGGATACAGGGGATTTAGCTTAGCAGGGATACAGGTCATGAGGATTTAGCTTAGTAGGGATACAGGTCATGAGGATTTAGCTTAGTAGGGATATACCCAGGGGGATACCATTAATGGGAATTTGGTGCATAGGGATATAGCTCAGTGACAGAGTACCTGCCTAGTATGTGTTACATCTTAGGTTCAACCCTCAATACAAATGCCAAAACCAGGAAATGCTGCTTTCTGTGGCCAGAGTGACCTGTTAGCTAGCATGATGACACACATCTGTAACCCCGGTCCTTGGGAAGCTGAGTCAGGAGGAATTCTAATTCCAGGCTAGGCCAGGCTTACATAGCAAGTCCTACTCTCAAAAAACAAATTAAGCCAGGCATGGTGGCGCACACCTTTAATCCCAGCACTCGGGAGGCAGAGGCAGGCGGATTTCTGAGTTCGAGGCCAGCCTGGTCTACAGAGAGTGAGTTCCAGGACAGCCAGGGCTACACAGAGAAACCCTGTTTCAGGGAAAAACAAAAAACACAAATTAAATGAATAGAAGTAAAACGAGCTCTTAGCAAGAACCCAGTCCTGGGAAAGCTAGAGGCTGAGAAGGATGTCATCCTGTAAGGCCTTCTAGGCATGGTCCTGTCAATATGACTAGACCTGCTGAGTCAAACTCATGGGAGAAGACATGCAGAGCAGAATTGGAGCTCAAGTCGTCTCCCTGAGGCAGGGTCTCCACACCAGCTTCCTAGGGCCCCTCTCTCAGTTCTCATGTCTTCCCTGGACCTCTCTAGGAATTGGCTTTGTGCGAGCAGAAAAATCTGTAATTTTCAGAAGACTCCGCAATGGACAGTGATTTGCCACACAGGTGTGACTGCCATTTCCCTGGTGGCTGGAAGGTTCACACTTCTTGCCCCGGAGGGCAAATCCCATTTTAGGCTTTCCTCACCAACAGTGGCTAGCCCAGGAAAAGGCCCCTGATCCTGCAGGACCCTCTGCTAATGCAGAGGACAGTGGGGACGCAGAGGCTGTATCCTGATGTCAGCTGCTGGCCAAGCATGACTCAGCAGTTTAGTGGCCTGACAGCCTTAAAGCTTCAAGCAGGCCAAACTTCCTATGGAACATCTGAGCCAATGGGGAGCCGTGGGGAACTCCTTTACTCTGTCACCAGTAGGAGAAAGAGAAATGGGGAGATGCCCTGGGTTCCAGGCCAGGCCAGCATGCCCTACAGCCTAAAGCAACTTAGGCTCTCTCCTGAGTTCTCAGGCAAGTCAGGGAGGTAAACAAGGCGGTGGCTGGGGAACCCCCTGGTAGGGCCCTCTCTGCTTGCTGTGGTCAGGTGGCCTGGGCGGCTATGAGTCAGAGTCCCATGATCACGGTCATAACAGGGGGATCCCAAGCTGCTGCCATCCGGTCCAGTGCCAGTAGACAGGATGGAAAAGGTCCTTGAGGGTATGATGTCTGGAGAAGGGTCTTGGGAGGGGTCTTTGGAGGACTGGACAGCAAAGTGAACTTTTAGAGGCCAAGGTTGCCAAGATAAGTCAGACCAGGCATCTTGCCAATGTCTGATGTCTTGTTCATGAGTCCACCTGTCCCATACCCACTGAAGCATAGACTAGAGGAAAGGGAAAAGCTTGTCACCTGAATCAAGAGATAGTACTTTTGACTGTCTTTGGACAGGTAACTAACCCTGTCTTTGAAATGCTCAGGAGTGGGACGACCTGAATCCCTAGGGGATTCCCCACAGAAGTGCTAATAGAAGCTGCCAGGGAAGTAAGTGTGCAGGCCTTAAGTGGCCTGCCTAAGTTAAGAGGTAGGTTCTGTGACAGGAGCAGGAGTGACCCAGGACCTCTGTTGTCTGTTTCCTTGGGTCCTCCTAAGACTTGGCAATGGTCTCCTCACTGAAGCTAGCTCCAGACATACTAGAAGAGGGCGTCAGATCCCATTACATATGGTTGTGAGCCACCATGTTGTTGCTGGGAATTGAACACAGGACCTCTGGAAGAGCAGTCAGTGCTTTTAAGCCCTGAGCCATTTCTCCAGCCCCTTCATTCATGTTGTTAAGTCTCATGTAGTCGATATGTCAAGGAATAAGCTCGGAAGCCTGCTCTACAGAGTGAGTTCCAGGACAGCCAGGGCTACACAGAGAAACCCTGTATCGAAAAACCAAAAAGAAAAAAAAGAAAGAAAGAAATTCGGGCTGGAGAGATGACTCAATGGTTAAGAGCACTGAGTGCTCTTCCAGAGGTCCTGAGTTCAAATCCCAGCAACCACATGATGGCTCACAACCATCTGTAATGGGATCCAATGCCCTCTTTTTTTTTTTTTTTTTTTTTTTTGGTTTTTCAAGACAGGGTTTCTCTGTATAGCCCTGGCTGTCCTGGAACTCACTCTGTAGACCAGGCTGGCCTTGAACTCAGAAATTCGCCTGCCTCTGCCTCCCGAGCGCTGGGATTAAAGGCGTACACCACCACGCCTGGCTCCAATGCCCTCTTCTGGTGTGTCTGAAGACAGCTACAGTGCACTCATACATAAAATAAATAAATAAATCTTTTTTTAAAAAAAGGAAAGATGGGGGCTAGTGAGATGGCTCAGCGGGTAAGAGCACCCGACTGCTCTTCCGAAGGTGGTAAGTTCAAATCCCAGCAACCACATGGTGGCTCACAACCATCCGTAACAAGATCTGGCTCCTTCTTCTGGAGTGTCTGAGGACAGCTACAGTGTACTTACATATAATAAAAAATAAATCTTTAAAAAAAAAAAAAAAGGAAAGAAAGAGAAAAGAAAAGAAAAGAAAGCTCAAGCTGGACTGTAGAAGGGTTTCTGGTCGTAAGATAAAAGCCAGCGTTCCTCAGGAACTTATGAAATGGCTTTTACCCTTAAAAGGGAGCCATTCCCTAAATGCAGTCATGGCTGAAGGGTCGTGGTTTCCCAGTGACATACATCTGGACATACATATCAAAGCCCTTGCTGGCCTCCAGGCTTCCTACACACAAGTACTTGTTAGACATTTCAAAGAACCTCCCCCATCCCGGCCCCTCTCACCTCCACAGGGCCCCTTTTCCCAGATACCGTTTTTTTTGGGTTTTTTTGTTGGTTTTTTTTTTGGTTTTGGTTTTGGTTTTGGTTTTTCGAGCCCAGATACCTTTTTGTAGTCTATATAACAGCAAGGTTGGGCTAGAGAGATGGCTCAGTGGTTAAGAGCACTGACTGTTCTTCCTGAGTGCAAATCCTTGTAACCACATGGTGGCTCACAACCATCTGTAATGGGATCTGATACCCTCTTCTGGTGTGTCTGAAGACAGCAACAGTGCACTCATATACATAAAATAAATATATAATTCTTAAAATCAAAAAACAAAAAACAAAAACCAGTAAGGATTATCCCTGCCTCCAAGCCCTGCATCTCTTTTTTCTTTCTTTTTTTGGGGGGAAGGAGGGTTGGTTTTTTTTTTTTGTTTTGTTTTTGTTTTTGTTTTTCGAGACAGGGTTTCTCTGTATAGCCCTGGCTGTCCTGGAACTCACTTTGTAGACCAGGCCGGCCTCGAACTCAGAAATCCGCCTGCCTCTGCCTCCCGAGTGCTGGGACTAAAGGCATGCGCTACCATGCCCAGCAAATGATTTATGTATTTATTTATTTTATGTATATGATTGCTCTCTTCAGGCACACACCGGAAGAGGGCATCAGACCCCATTACGGATGGTTGTGAGCCACCATGTGGTTGCTGGGAATTGAACTCAGGACCTCTGGAAGAGCAGTCAGTGCTCTTGACCAATAAGCCATCTCTCCAGCCCTTTTTTTTTTTTTTTCCAAGACAGGGTTTCTCTGTGTTCTGCATCTCTTGCTATCTCTGGCCATCTCCGCTTTTTCTCCCCCTCTCCTGCCTCCCCAGCCCTAGCCATGTCAACTCTGCTCTCGTTTCCTCTGCCCTGAACTCTTCCAGATGACTCTGGATATTTTCTCCCTCTCCTTTACAATAAAAATCTTCCCCCTAAGCCGGGCGTGGTGGCACAGGCCTTTAATCCCAGCACTTGGGAGGTAGAGGCAGGCAGATTTCTGAGTTCGAGGCCAGCCTCGTCCACAGAGTGAGTTCCAGGACAGCCAGGGCTACAGAGAAACCCTTTCTCGAAAAACAAAACAAAACAAAATCTTTCCCCTAATAACGGAGCAGTCACGAGGCAGTCTCTTTACTACACTGCCTAGCATATTGAGTTGTGGGATGAGGAGTCCGTATGAGTGCTCGTCAGCTGAAGCTAAGGCCGCTGAGGATTCAGGTTGAGATGCTCAGACCATTCTTATAGAGACTGGAGATCACAGGGGCACAGCCCCTCCAGGCCCCACTCCACCCAGGCCCACTGAGATGCATTTCTCTGTGAGAATGCTCATCTATGGCTGGGGTGCCAGGGCATGGGCGGTCACTCTCTTCTCACCCACACTGGAGTGGCATACCCCAAGTTCCCAGATATGCCCAACACATTCCAGCTGGAACTTCTCCCAGGCTCTTACCCTGTCCGGGTCCTTTTCCTTCCCCCATCTCTGTCTGAATGGTGGGCAGTTTATTTCCTCAGGAGCTCCTTCCCTGGCCACACCTCCCTAGGAAACACCTCCAAGTACTGGTTATCATTTTGCTTATGGCTGACTGGCATGTTGTCACCTCCTTCTCAGGTTCCTTCATGGCTTCTCAATGCTTTTCTTAAGTTTGGTTGATATTCTTTGGGGTGTGGAGTCAAGAATCCAGATGAGCGCCACTCAGCGTTAGCCCCTGTGTTTCTTGTTGGTATCAAGAATAAAACCCAGGGGCTGGCGAGATGGCTCAGTGGGTAAGAGCACTGACTGCTCTTCCGAAGGTCCCAAGTTCAAAACCCAGCAACCACATGGTGCCTCACAACCACCCATAATGAGATCTGAAGCTCTCTTCTCATGCACCTGAAGTCAGCTATAGTGTACTTATATATAATAATAAATAAATCTTTAAAAAAAAAAAAAAGAACAAAACCCAGGGCCTCCCCTCATGCATATTAATTAGGCAAGCACTCTGCATCCCCAGCCTCTCTTTTTACAGAAGCACAATCATGAGGTGTCTGGCTCTGAAGCAGGAAGGGTAACACATCCCAAAGGCTTTTAAGATTATTCTAATAGAAAAACAGCTGAGGGAGTTACTTAATGCCAAGTTAGTTGGGGCAGTGGAATCTAGGGACCTTTCAGTTCCTCTGGAGTTGGACCACCCACTGGGATGAAAGAGGTCCCCCTGGGCTGGGGTTTGACTCTCAGGGTGGGGGAGTAAGAGGAGGGAGAAGGAGGGAGGCTGGACCCAGAGGACAATAACACAGGCTTGGTGAAGAAGCTGTTAGCTATACCCAGAGGGAAAAGGGAGGCAGAACAAGGCCCAAAGTGAGTCCACAGACGCAAAGCTGGGTGCCCCAGGTTGACAGAAAACTCCCTATGAACTTGTTACTCTTGGGAGTCAACCCCCAAAGGGCAGAGGAGGAGCCCTGGAGGGAGGACTGCAAACCACCTGGGGGAAGCTGCCTTCTACTGTCCCCAAGTATGTGTGCTGTATCATCCGGGTGGTCATCTTCACAACTGTAAATACCAGTTTGTTGTTTCCAAGCAAGGCCTCCATTTGGCCTCCTCTCTGATGCTGAAGTGGAACCTGTGTGCAGCCTCCCTGGGTGCTGCACCCTTAGGTGCAGGGTCTGAGGCTGAGAAAAGCACAGGTGTGGGGAGATGATGACTTTATTCCCTTTCTGGGTTTTTTCTTAACTCTACACCATAATCTGAGATTGTGTCCCTGTGGTTGGGGTTCCCAAGGCTGGGGGCCAGGCTACAGTTGTGAAAGATTCTGGAAAGATAAAGGTGGAGCCAGAGTGGAGGAGCTGTGAGGAAATCAGAAACCCTGTCTGTTTTAGGCAGCTCAAAAGAGCCTGGAGGGGCCCCAATGAAAAACCGTTCAAGGAGAAATGGGGTCTGGGCAGGTAAGGCTGGGAGAACAGTCAGTGTCTCCCTAGCTAGGGAAGTCTCGAAAAAATGATAGTGCCCCAAGCCAGGGAAGCACTGTCCCCTCAGGACTTTCAGTTACCCATGCTGCATCAGCCTTTTGTGGGCCATCTGCTCTCCTGAGCTCTGGCACTCAGGCTGTCCCTCACCTAACTCCTCCCTGTTTGGCCTCCACAGTCCTGTGTCCCATATCTCACTCTAGCTGTGGGTACCCCTTTGTTTCCTGTGTCTGCATTACACTCCAGCTGTGGGTATCCCTTTGTCTGATGAGTGTTCCCAAGCAGGCACAAAGGGGAACCTTTACCAGTATTTGTGAAGTGCCTGGGTGTTTAGCTAATTTAACTCCAGTTAAATAAAAAATCAAAGTTGCAGTTATGCACCAAATCCCAGCTACTCAGGAGGCTGAGGCGGGGGTGGGGGGTGGGTCACAATGTCAAGGACCCCGTGAAATCCTTTCTCAAAATTAAAAAGCAAATGAAAGTCGTGGCATAAAACTCCATGGTAGAGTACTTGCCTAGCATACAGGCAGCTCTGGATACAATCCTCAATAACACACACACACACACACACACAATAAAGTTATAGAAAGTATTATCGTGGTAGCCACTGTTTTAGACTAGGTTCTTCCACGAGGCCCAATAGACCAGACTAAAAATCAAAATGGAATCTGTCAGCTCCCTGTGGAGGGTCAGAAGCTGTAGGAAGGGACCGGGAAGTGCAGGGTGAAGGAAACCGGAGTTCCATTAGCCAATTAGGGTATGTTTATGTATTGAGGGCAAATTGGGGTGCAACCTATGTTGTTTAGCAGAATCTCAGTGGCCTGTCCATGAGCCTGAGGGGGAGGGGCCATCCCCCATGGAAATTTCCATGCAGACTGGAGAAGCCTTCACCGCCCTGGCCTTGGGTCCTTTGTGTTGTCTCACTTTGTGGGATGCCTGAAGCCACAGAAGCCACATCAGATCTCACACTGTGTGCAGTGGATCAGGACCCCTCAAGGCAATTCAGGAGCCTGTGGCTTTTCCCTGTCTGCCCCACCTCTTCCTCCACCAGATTTATCTCCACATCCCCTAGAAGAAGATAACTTTTGGGAGTCAGTTCTCTCCTACCATGTGGGTCTCTGGGGTACAACTCAGGTCATCAGGCTTGGTTGCGAGTGTCCTTACACAGAGTCATCTCACCAGTCTTGTTTTGTTTTGTTTTGTTTTTTTAAGATGGAATCTTGCTGTGTAGCCCTGGCTGGCCTGTAATTACTGTATAGACCAGGCTGGCCTCAAACTTTCAATAATCCTCCTGCTCCTGTTTCTTGAATGCAGGAGTTAGAGGTGCAGGATGCCTTAGCTGATTCAGGTTTGGTTTGGGATCAAATGTACCCAAGAGTATTGAGCTGCCTTCTTCCCAGACCCCGTGCCTGCCTAGGCCACAGTTCCAGAGAAAGCCATAGTGATAAAGCTAGAAGCCTGTGGCCACACCCTGTCCCTCAAACCACCAGTAATTTCTGTTGATTGTAATTCCTAATAGCAACAGTAATAACTTCATGTATCTTTTACGCCAGGAAACCCAGTTTTATATATCTATAAAAATCAGCCCGCTCTCTTAATGTGAGACCATGTGATTAGCTCCGGCCAAGGACCTGAAACAGTAAAAGCCACAGACCAAGGACAAGGCAAATGTTTCTTTATTTGCTAATGCCAGAGCTTTTAGAGCTTTCTCTCTCCTCCCTGGAGAGCACTAGCTCAGTAGCTGTCCCTGAAGCCTGGGCGGGAACTGAGGTGAGCAGAGCACTCAAAGTCCTTGATGGACAAACATCTTTGACCAGCATGCTTTCATTAACACCCTTCCACCCATTCTGGACCCATTCAATTTCCCTGGGTGCCTATCCGGAAATTAAAGAAAAGCTTAATCACATTTACTTACTTACCTACTACTTAACTACTTACTTTGTATCTGTGTAAGTGTGTACAAGTTGGTGTGAATGTGGCAGTCAGAGGGCAACTTGCAGGAGTCTTTATCACTCCTAAAACCATGTGGGTCTGGGGGAATCAAACTGAGGTCCTCAGGCTTGGCCGCAATACCCGCTGAGCCATCTAGCCAGTCCTGGTGGTGGCTGCTGTTTTTGGAAACAAGGGTACAGAACGGTGAGCCTCTGCTGGACATTTCACATGTGTGTGTCATTGTAGGCCTGTGACTTAAGCCTGTAAGTCCAGCATTATGGGAGGCAGAGGCAAAGGGATCCTGAGTAGCCTCTGCTGGACATTTCACATGTGTGTGTCATTGTAGGCCTGTGACTTAAGCATGTAAGTCCAGCATTGTGGGAGGCAGAGGCAAAGGGATCCTGAGTTGGAGGCCAGCAATAAGAACTTGACAACAAAACCCCAGGAAAAAAAATTTAAATTCAAGCCTGGCAACAGACTGGTGAGAGATTTCTATCTACTTATAGTATTAGGCAGTTAGAATCCTGGAGCTCATTTTATATATAATATAAACTGGCCTGGGACTCAGAGAGAGCTGCCTGCCCTTGTCTCTTGAAAGCCTGCATTAAATGTACGTGCCTCCATGCTCAGTCCAAAGATCAACTTTATTTATTTGTTTGGTTTAATTATATTTGTGTGTGTGTACGTGTGTACACCACAGTGCACAGTGGAGCTCAGAGGACAACTTGTAGGACTCTGGTCTCTTATCCCACCATGCGGTCCTTGGGATGAAACTGCCTTTGCTCTCTGAGCCACCTCACCATTGTTTATCGATTTAATGAGGGTGAATTACAAGCAAAGAAAGGTCTTTTAGGGGGCTGGTGAGATGGCTCAGCGGGTTAGAGCACCGACTGCTCTTCCGAAGGTGATGAGTTCAAATCCCAGCAACCACATGGTGGCTTACAACCACCCGTAACAAGATCTGATGCCCTCCTCTGGTGCGTCTGAAGTCAGCTACAGCGTTCTTATGAAGAATAATAAGAAATGAATCCTTGGACCAGAGAGACCAACCGGAGCAAGCCAGGCTGTCTGGAGCGAGCGGAGCCGAACGGGGACGGCCGGAGCAAGCGGGGACACCGGAGCTAGCAGGGCCAGGGCCGGAGCGAGTGGGGCCGAACGGGGACGGCCGGAACGAGCGGGGCCAAACTGGAGCAAGCGGAGCCGATCGGAGCGAGCGGGGCTGGCTGGAACAAGCGGGGGCTGTACGGGAGCGGACGGAAGCAAGTGGGGCTGGCCAGAGCTAGCGGGGTCGAGCAGAGCGAGCGGGGTTGACCGGACAGGGGAAAAAAAAAAAAAAAAAGAAATGTCTTTTAGGAAAGATGCCATGTAAATTCTTTTTTTTTTTAAAGAATTATTTATTTATTTATTTATTTATTTATTTATTTTTTTAAAGATTTATTTTATTTATTATATGTAAGTACACTGTAGCTGTCTTCAGACATTCCAGAAGAGGGCGCCAGATCTCGTTACGGATGGTTGTGAGCCACCATGTGGATGCTGGGATTTGAACTTATCACCTTCAGAAGAGCAGTCAGGTGCTCTTACCCGCTGAGCCATCTCACCAGCCCTATTTATTTTTTGTGAGTACATTGTTGCTATCTTCAGACACACCAGAAGAGGGCATCAGATCCATTACAGATGGTTGTGAGCCACCATGTGGTTGCTGGGAATTAAATTCAAGACCTCTGGAAGAGCAGTCAGTGCTCTTAACCACTGAGCCTTCTCTCCAGCCCCCCAACATGTAAATTCTTTTGTGAGAATGTTCCTGTGGGTGTGGCTGTGTTTGTCTGGTGTTCTGACTCTGAGATTCATTTTCTGGCTAATTCCAGCAGAGAGCACTCTTGGGAGATTGTTTTGGAGCACATGAAGAAGAAGGTTAGGTGAGAGCCTGTTCTCAGCTGGGCTCAGCCTTCAGTTCCAGCACTTGGAGAGCCATAGGAGGGCAGAGCTCTGTGAATTCAAGGCTAGCCTGGCCTGCATATTGAGTTCCAGGACAGCCAGGGCTACATAGAGAGACCTTGTCTAAAAGTGTAAAGTAATTAAATAATAATAAAAAAAAAAGCCTGTTCACAAATGCTGTCAGCTCAGAATGATTTCTCTATGGTTTCATGATGCATTCTGGACTCTTTCACCTACAACTGCATCTCTCTGGTAGCTGGTCTCCTGGTTTCCTCTCATTCCTGCAATCCCTCCCTTCGTTGGCTGGAAGGCTCATCTCGAGATTTAAGTATTAACTCTAGGTCCTGTTCCTTGTCCTGCTTTTTGATCTCCAGACAAAACCCTCAAATAAACCAATGAATACTATAATCCCAGCACTTGGAAAGTAGAGGCCAAAAAATCAGGAGTTGAAGACTAGCCTTGGTTACATTGTTTCAAAACCAAACCAAAGGAAACTAAATCAATCCCTGACAAGGTAAGTAAAGATTATTTTTCTGGCCGGGCAGTAGGGCACAGTGTCCCGGCACTCGGAAGGCAGAGGCAGGTGGATTCCTGAGTTCAAGGCCAGCCTGGTCTACAGAGTGAGTTCTAGGACGGGGCTACACAGAGAAACCCTTTTTCTGTAAGCCTAGGGGCCAGGATCTCACTGAGCTCTGTATCTGCCCTGATGGGGAAGGATGTATGTGTATAAGGGAGGCACTGTCCCTTTAAGAGTTATTTGTGTGTGTTGAGAACAGTTACACTGAGACCCCCACCACCTCTTCCCTGTATCTTCCTGGTCATCTTCCTCTATGGACCTTGTCTCTGTGGCCTTGGGCGAGGTGGACAGGTTCTAACATGGCAGTGGCAGGATCAGCATTAAAGCATTCATGTTTGTATTTTGTGTTTGATTTGATGTTTGTTTTGAGACACAATGTTTAATTTTGTAGACCAGGAGGACTGGTATGCACTATACAGTCCAACCTGGTTTTGAACTTGAAACAATCCCCTTGAAGTCTCCCTAGTACTGGGATTATAAGCATATGTCACCATTTTTAAAAACTTACTTGGGCTGGAGAGATGGCTCAGCAGTTAAGAGCACTGACTGCTCTTCCAGAGGACCTGAGTTCAAATCCCAGCAACCATATAGGGTCTCACAACCATACATGATGAGATCTCACACCCTCTTCTGATGTGTCTGAAAACAACTACAGTGTACTTAGATATAATAATAAATAAATCTTTAGGCCGGAGCCAGCAGAGGTCCTGAATTCAAATTCCCAACAAGCACATGATGGCTCACAACCGTCAGTACAGCTACAGTGTACTCATATACACTAAATAAAATAGAACTTAAAAAAAATTTTTTTTGTATGTCTGTTTGTTTTTTTTAAGGCAAGGTTTCTCTGAGTACTCCCGGCTGTCTTGGAACTCACTCTGTAGACCAGGCTGACCTTGAACTCAAAGGTCTGCCTGCTTCTGCATCCAGAATGCTGGGATTAAGGGTATGTGCTGCAACTGCCTGACTCTTTTACTTATTCTTGGGCAGTTTAGTGTGTTTGTATATGTAGGATCTCATGAAGCCCTGGCTGGCCTTGAACTGGCTATGTATCCAAGGATGACCCCGAACTGTCTTTTAATTTTTTTCATCTTAAGAAAAAATATGGGGCTGGAGAGATGGCTCAGCGGCCAAGAGTACTGACTGCTCTTCTGAAGGTTCTGAGTTCAAATCCCAGCAACCACATGGTGGCTCACAACCATCCGTACCAAGATCTGGCGCCTGCTTCTGGTGTGTCTGAAGACAGCTACAGTGTACTTACATATAATAATAAATAAATCTTTTGTTTTTATTTTTTTTAAAAGATTTATTTTATTTATTATATGTAAGTACACTGTAGCTGTCTTCAGACACTCCAGAAGAGGGCGCCAGATCTCGTTACGGATGGTTGTGAGCCACCATGTGGATGCTGGGATTTGAACTTATCACCTTCGGAAGAGCAGTTGGATGCTCTTACCCACTGAGCCATCTCACCAGCCCCCAAATAAATCTTTTTTTAAAAAATGTGTTTGGGTGTTTTGCTTGAGTGAATGCATGTGTGCAGTGCTCTGGGAGGCCAGAAGAGAGCAGCGGATTCCCTTGGGAACTCCCAGTGGGTGTTGGGAATCAAACCCTTTTCCTTTAGCAGAAGTGCTCTTAACAGTTGAACTATTTACTCTTGCCTGGACTCTTAAACCTCTTACCTCCTCCTCTCAATCCCATCATAATCACAGACCCATGTCTTAGAAGGCAAGGCCTTCTAAACAAACAACTGAAATGCAGATGTCAGAAAAACACTTTTAAAAATATATGTAACTACTCATGAGTTTTCTAAGCTTGTAATATCTAGAGCAGGACTAATATCAAAAATATGAAGTTACTGGGCTGGGGAGATGGCTCAGTGGTTAAGAGCACTGACTGCTCTTCCAGAGGTCCTGAGTTCAAATCCAAGCAACCACATGGTGGCTCAAAATCATCTGCAATGGGATCTGATGTGTCTGAAGAGAGGGATGGTGTACTCATATACATAAAATAAATAAATTTTTAAAATATGAAGTTACTAACATGAGTGTAACTATTCTTTTGAAGTGCTCCACCACAGCTCTAGTTGAGGTAGATGAAATTCCTGACTTCTGTTGTGACAGTCACAGAGACTGGGAAATCTACAGGGTGCAGTTCCCATTCTTAAATGGAGAGGAGGATGCGTTTCACTTAAAGGCTAGTGAAATCATGTATGGATCTTCTATTTCTCTTAGCTCTATTCTTGACTACCCCCAGGGCTGGACCCCTAGACTACTTCCAAAGGCTGTCCTAGAACATGGGCTGAAGGCTGTGATCATAACAGCTGGGTGTCTACAGGCTTTTAATCCCAGAGCTGGTCTGCATAGTGAGTTACAGGTCAGCCAGGGTTTCATAGTTGAGTCCCTGACTCTGAAAAAGGAAGGTGTGTTTGTGGGGGGGGGGGGGAGAAGAAAGAAAGAGAGAGAGAGAGAGAGAGAGAGAGAGAGAGAGAGACTGACTGTGTTTTCACTGTGTGAAAACCTAGAACAAAGGAGGAAAGGCCTACAGCTGGACTTTCAAAAGGAAAGCAGGATTTATCTGGGCCCATATGGCTCCATTTTCCCTGAGTAGGTCTCTAGGACCTGATGCTGAACCTCAGGTGAAGGTATATTGTCAGCTGCAAGGCGACATGAAGAGCCAGGAAATGTCCAGAGGGACTTTAGGTGGCAAGCAGGCCTGGTTTAATTAATTACTACAAAGACAGTGGAAAACAGGACTCGTGCCAGACAACGCTGTCATTTTCAAAGGAGGAGGCTGGAGGTAGCCAGGCTGCTGTGAGGTCCTGCTCCTCAGACATGAGCTCTCCCTAACCCCAATGTCCTGTTTCTACAGAGGCTCTGCTCCCAAGACATCAGGGACCTTCTCTTATTCCTGTTCCCCTACTCCAAGGTAGTAATGGGATAGAGGAGATCCGTGTGCTCACCTGCAGTCCATGTGCTCTCCTTCAGATCCACTGGTTTAATCATTACAGCATCTTCCTTAAATCAGCCACATTAGTTGATGTTGAGTGCTTCACCACTCAGCTACATCTCCAGCTCTAATATACTTTTTGTTGCTTGATTTTTAGATTTCTTTTTAAGTATGTGCACGCCCACACACTGAGCTTAGAGGTATCTAATTCCCTTAGACCTGGGGTTCCAGGTAGCTCTGAGCCACCTGATAAGGCTGATGGGGGCCTAACTGGGGTCCTCTGGAAGAGCAAGCAGTTAAGTACCTTAACTACTGAGCCACCTCTCTAGCCTTATTCGTTTTTAGGACTGTATAGCTCTACTTGGCTCAGAATTTTACATTTTCTATGTATATCAAGCTGGTCTCAAACTGTTTTGGGGGGTTAGAGGATGACAACATGGGCTCACTATGTATGGCTGGCCTGGAACTCACAGAGCTCCTCCTGCCTTTGCTGTCTGGCTGCTGGCATTGGAGGCATGTTACACACTATACTGGCTCCACTATTTGTTGTTGTTGTTTTGTCTTTTAAACAAATTTAAGACTTTATATGACTAAAATGAAGATCTGCTAATTTTTTTTTGCACCACAGAGAAGACTCCTATGAAAACAGGAAAACACAGCAGGATACTTCCCTTCAGAAGGTTCCAACAAGATCAGGTGTGGAAATCAGGCTGTACTCTGCTCTAAGTCACTCCAAACTGTAAAACAGTGACTTTTGGACTGTGCCTTGCCTTCTGTAGCTCCCCACCCCAACTCTGCCCCCAGAATCTTAGTATGCAGCCTTGGCTAGCCAAGACTTCTAAATGTAGACCAAGCCTTTCTTGAACTCATAAGGATCCTCCTGCCACCTGGGTATGGGTCACTGTATTGTGCCCGTGTGTGTGTGTGTGTGTGTGTGTGTGTGTGTGTGTGTGTGTGTGTTTGTGATTACCACTGTAGCTTCTACTTTACTGAGACCATCACCCACCCCGTATGTAATCACACCTTCCCCACCACCACCCCCGCGCGCGCACACGTCACAATTCCAGCAGGGTCTTTCGGGACATCATACACATATACGTGGATGGCACTGTCGTGCCATAGACACCATACGGAGATTGGAGAACCAATTGCAGCAGTCATTTCACTCCTTCCACCCAGTGGATTCTGAGGGATGGAACTCAGGCTTGGTAGCCAATACCACTCTGCTCTTAGGTAGTAGCTCCATTTTACAAAGTAGCTTCTGGTTCCATTTTGAATGGCGATGAGACTCAAGAAGGGAAGTAGATTTGGCGCTTCCAAAATGCATGCCCCGAGGCTGCTTTGGCTTAGCGAGTCCTTTCATTGTGTGTCCAGTTCTTGATTTCGCAGAGGCATGGAGGGAAGTCTGTAATAAGTTCTTATATGACGGTGCAAGAAGAGACGGCAATAAAGTCTGAGGCGCCGCTGTAGAAATAGCAGCCAAAGGCGCCCCCCCCCCTGCCGCCGCCCCCGGTCACCCAGCGGACCCGTGCTCCTCTAAACTACAGGTTGAGCCTGACTCCCGCCCACAGCATGCCTGGCACCGGGAAGCTAGTCGGCTGGGCTCCGGAGGGTGCCCTACACCTACAAACAACGGCTCTGTTACTCCTGAGAGCGGCCCATTGTCCTTGTTCGATAGAGTAGGAGCGCCTCCCCCGGTCCGCAGCATACTATCCGAGGCACAGCAGAGAATGCCCTGAGAAGGGAGTACTGGTGGGCGCAAGAGAGAGCAGCGGGTACTTCTGGCTAGCCTGCTAGCTAGAGATAACCTCAGCTCGGCTACAACGGGCCCCTCCCAAGCCAGATCCTCTCTATCGGGAGGAGGGCTTGAAGGTCTAGGTGTAGGGACTTGCTCACGGGATCTTCTAAAAGGAGACTTGGGGGAACAGGCACCTCCGCCGTCTGTCCCTGCTGCACAATAGCTGACCCTCATTCATCACCACTGTAGCCGTGACTCTCCTGGGGCGCGCTATTCCCCGCGCGTGCCACCTTCCTAAGGCGGGCCCGCCGGGATCCCGGGAGCTGGCCTCCCACCCCGCCCCCTCGCGGTGCTCCCAGCGGCGGCGAGTGATGCGGCCCCTTTAAATCCCGGCCGCCCCGCCCTTCGCCCGTCGACTCGGCGGCGGTCCCGGATCCTGCCGGGCCGCGGCTCTTGCCGCCTTGCCCCAACCCTGCTCGGCCCCGGCCCAGCCTCAGATCGAGGCCGCCAGCGCCGCGCACCGCGGAGGAGCAGCTCGCACGCACCCTCCACCCCGGTCCCCATTCCCGCCCTGCCCGTAGCCGTCTCTCCCGGGCCCGCAGCTCCTCCGCGCTCCGGGGCCGGGGCCCCCGCCGCCTCCGGGCCCCCGTGCCCCGGCCCCGGTCCCCCGGGCCATGCGGCCTCGGCCCCGCCGGCGCCCGCCGCGCATCGGGGGAGATGAGGCTCCGCAATGGCACCTTCCTGACGCTGCTGCTCTTCTGCTTGTGCGCCTTCCTATCGCTCTCCTGGTACGCAGCTCTCAGCGGCCAGAAAGGTGAGCCCCCACCCCGCCGCCGCCCGCTCAGGCCCGCACCGGGAGCACCTGAGCCTCTCCCATGCTCGCCCCACTTGTTTGCTTTTGGCATCACGAAATTCCCTGGTCAGGCCTGGCCGAGGGGAGTGAGTGGTTACCAGATCCCCGCCTCCGTGTGGCGCTCAGGACTGGCTTTTGCCTGCGGTTATCCCGTGCCAGGGGCGGGCGCTCCCACTGGCAAGTTAAGGACCTATGGAGTTCCCATAGAGGGGCAGAGACACAAGGTCACAGAGCTAGTGTACCCAGAGAACCTGGTGCAGGCTCTTGGACAAGAGCAGTCACAGTATTGTTGAGACAGGTGAGGAGATAGAGCCAAGGCATCCATCCCCCTGCCCCATCCACTGTTGTGCTCTGCAGCAGCCCTGCTCCCGTGGGCGCTGCTCCCTGGGGGCCTAAAGCCTCCTCCATGGCACGGAGCCTCAGGGTTCTTCTGTAGGGCCTCTTGAACAGCTAGCCCAGGAACCCTGATATGTGATCACTTTGTGGGGTTTCCTTGGCCTTTCCTGGTGCAGCTTCGAAGCTTGGGCATGCTGGCCAATCCACACTATGGCCTCCCATCCTGGCCAGCCGTCTTGGGAGTAGAAGGACACAGGTCCTAGCACTGCTAGGAAGCCTCCTGAGCTAGGTTGAATCGTTTAAACTGAGTGGGAGCTGAGGTTCAGAGACCATTCTCCACCCAGCCTGGACACAGGAGGCTCTGAGCTGCTTCCTTCCTGCCTGCCTTCTGTTCTTCCTGTCATATCAGGCTGAGGTGGGCTAGCTCTCTCCGTCCCTCAGGCAGGCTCTCTGTTCCCCAAGGTTATGCTAAGTGAGGAGGTTGGGGGTGGTGGTGGTGGGAAGAGGCATCAAGCTCCTGCCTGCCTGCCCAGCCCAGCCTTGCCTCCTGTAGCACTTTCCCTATTTTAGTGGTAGTGGAGGTCTGGACTGGTCTTGAGAGAATCACAAGCCAGGAAGTCTAAGGAGAGATTCGATAGGGCCTGACACAGAGAGAGAGAGAGAGAGTGGGATGGGATGAGCTATCAGGGGAGGGTATGGCCAGGGGACGGTTCTCTGAAGGTAGGGTGTGGCATGCACAAGGGTACATTTTGAGCCCTTGGGAGAGGAGCCATGGAAGGCTATGAAGGCTGTAGTGGAGCCATGTCGGAAGAACTGGGATCAGGTTGTCCCACTGTGGGTAGGGCCATTAGACTATCTCATCCTCATTTGGTAATGGTTCCCGTGTGCTTCCTATGACAGTCACATGTCCCCATCTGATGTTAGGATACCTCCCAAGGGCGCAAGCCAGGAGACTAGCATTCTGAGGGCCTGAGGAGCAAGAGGATCAGAGAGGAGTGGGCTCAGATGCAGAGTTCTTCCTCCTGAGGACAAGCCCAGGAGCCTGTATGCATGGAGAGAGAAGTGACTGAGTGCACCCTGAGGGCTGTACTGTTTCCGTGGGTATCCAGCAAGGCCAGCTGACTAGAAGTCAGGAATCTGACCTGTGGGCCTTTCTCTTTCGTCCACGCAGACAACTCAGTAGCGAGCCCAGCCAGTCAGCCACTAGATTGAAGCTGGTTTCCACTTTGTAGCGGATATGGGGCTCAGGAGAGGAGGGTCCAGTACTTAGGGGAAGAGCAAAAGAACCGGAAGTAGGCGGGGAGCCAGAGAGGAAAGAGGCAGCAGGAGCAGGGGTCACCCTAGAGCCTGGGTTAAGAATGGGAAAGACTCAGACTTGGCCAGCTGCACCAAGGGTTCAGGACTCAGGTTCAAATCCAACCTTGGCTTTATCTGTTGAAGCAGTCAGCCAAACAGCTGCAGAGCTTGGACCTCAGGGAGGCAGATCTGCACAGTCCTTCTCAGCGTCAGGGCCACGCTCTCATGGGATCCTTGCTTTCCTAGAGTCCTTGAGGACCGCACGACCCGGAAACAGAGTGGACACCTGCCACTCTCCACCTCAACTCCCTTCCCTCTCGCAGGTTTACAGCAGACCTTGGGCTGGGCTTGCCGTCTTCCTATGGCCCTGAGCCTATTTCCTCTAAGTACAATGTACAAAGTTTATACCCCAGCTTGGCTCCAAAATCTGTTTTCTCTGCCAAGAGAGAGCCAGGTGAACACTGTGGTTTGTAGTCCTCAGGGCATGTTAATTATCCTGCTTGTAGGGCATCACATGTTCCATACCCTGTGTAGTCTGTTCTGGCATGGTCACTGCTGCAGTCCTCACCTGGGGCTAGGTCCATCTTGCTTCCTGGGATAGGAAGGTATGGATGGAAGCCGAAGTCCTCTACTTCCTAGGAAGGCCTAACCTGACATGCTCCAGGTACCCAGAAAGACTAAAGAGTCTCCAAGCCCTTACCACTGACCTACCTCACTATCCCGCCCACTAGAGATGTGGGGTACCAGGATGGTCTAGCTTTTTTTGGGGGGGTTTGGGTTTCAAGACAGGGTTTCTCTGTCCTGGAACTCACTTTGTAGACCAGGCTGGCCTCGAACTCAGAAATCCGCCTGCCTCTGCCTCCCAAGTGCTGGGATTAAAGGCGTGCACCACCACGCCCAGCTAGGATGGTCTAGCTTTAAGAACAACCCATGACCGTGTGGTAGTGGCGCACGCCTTTAATCCCAGAACACGTGAGGCAGAGGCAGATGCATCTCTGAATTTGAGGCCAGCCTGGTCTTCAGTGTGCGTTCCTGGACACCCAGATCTACACACACACACACACACACACACACACACACACACACACAACTGTCTCAAAAGGAAAAAAAAAAAAGAAAAGAACAACCCTTAGGGGGATAATCACACAGCTAGAGTTTCTGGATTTGTAGGGTATGAGGACAAGAGGGGACCTCCCAAGTCAGTAGACTTGGGAATAAGATCACCGGGCTATTGCAGGGAGCAAGAGCAGGCAGCACAGGGCCAGAAGAGTGTGATATGCTGCTAAGGGACAGAGCCTGTGGGGTTCTGAAAAACAATAGCAGAATTGGTGTGTGGGTGGTAGCTAGGCCCAGGAACCCAAGGGGCCCATTACCTGCTGGTAAACAGACAGCACAGGCCTGAGAAGGAAGGGAGGCCAGGAGAGGGATCCAGCAATGGCCAGGCCTGGATGATCAGGAAGATTCAGGGACCTGCTACCCACCATGACCTACCTGAGGCAGTTTACTGCAGGCTCGGCTTACTTCCAGAAACAGAGTAGGTCTGGTGAAAACATACACTCTTGTTAGAGCAGTGTTACTTCCCCTGTTCTCTCCCATGGCCTCAGCTCAGTGCTGCTTGGGACACTGCCAGTGGTAGAGGCTGCCCATTAGCTTCACTATGAGGAGAGAGCAGGGACTTCTCATCCAGGCTGTGGAAGGCACCTGTCTGTCTATGCCACTGTAAACCTCTTCCCTGGCTGGCTCTGATGGCCTGGGTACCTCTAGCCCTCAACCCTGTCAGCTGTGGGTGTAGCCCAGTGCTGGGAGGGCAAGCTTGTCCCCCCCCCCCCAGCTCTCAGTGTTCGAGGGGTCAGGTTTCCAGGGTAACTTGGCCCCTGAATCCAGCTCTGAGTCTCACAGACCCTGTAACTTGATTCCTTCTTCTTCCTCCTTCGGGGCTGTTCCTAAACCTGGGTGTGGCCTGGAACTTTAGCCTTGGATAAGACAGGGTATAAGCTTGGGGTTGGGTGCTGTTCAGGTAAGGGATGCCTCAACCGAATCCCTTTGGCTCTCCTGTCTCCGAGCCTCTCTTTCTGCGCTCCTTGCCTGTGGCTTAGACCTCTGCCTCGGTTGCTTGCAGGAGGAAGTGTGTCCTGAAGTGACTCAACTTGCCTTGAGCTTCACCTTTGGCTTACAGACACTAGGGATGGCTCACTCTAAGGCCTTTCTGGGGATGTTTTGCCCAGCCAAGGATGTGGTGCCTGGGTATGGGATGGGAGTCAGAAAGGCTTCTAGACTAACAGATGAGGCCTTGAAGGCTAGGTCAGATGATGTGGGATCCAGACAGAAGAAACAGCGTGTGCAGACAAAGGAGAGGGAGGCATATGTGATAGCTAATAAAGAGGGCAGAAGCCAGCCCGCCAGCCAGCCAAAGGCCTTGAATGCCCAGGCTGGCAGGAGCTGCTGGCCCCTTGCCACCGAAATACGGTTTATCCCTCTTATTCTTGATCCTTGCTAGACCAATGAGGCCAGGTGGTTCTCACCCTGGGGACTCTTCTCCACATTCACAGCTCCACTTAGGAACCCAGGTACTTCTGCACTGCTCATATCTGGGCCCAGCTACTACCAGCTCTGGAATCATTTGAGGTTGGGGCACCTGCTAGTTAGAGGCTCCTGGGCTAGTCACCTTCATCTGTTGATCTGAGCATGCAGGTGGACTGGGCTGGGGGTGGGTGTGAGATGGAAAGAACTCAGCGAATGAGCAATTAGTGACAACCATGATCGAGGAGCAGCCCCTCCCCCACACCCCCCACAGGAACACATAGTCACCCGTCCTATGCCCAGGCTCAGTCCTGAGGGCTAGAGTCTGAGGAGGCTGACTGTGCTCATGGGGCCTTAAGAAATGGCTTGTCTGAGCCCGGTGTGGTGGTGCACGCCTTTAATCCCAGCACTTGGGAGGCAGAGGCAGGCGGATTTCTGAGTTCCAGGCCAGCCTGGTCTACAAAGTGAGTTCCAGGACAGCCAGGGCTACACAGAGAAACCCTGTTTCGAAAAACCAAAAAAAGAAAAAAAAGAAAAAGAAAAAAGAAATGGGTTGTCTGTTCTCCAAACCTTGAAAGAGGACAGGAGAGGAGTAGAAGGCTGGCTGGGGTTTGTGTGCTCATTGAGGAAGGACAGTGTCCTTGGACTCTGCATGTGACTCTGGATGTCTGACTCCCAGCAAGGGGCACAGGCTGCAAAAGCAAGAGGGGATTTTGAGAGCCAGTGGGTGGAGAGGATTCAGTCAGGCTGTTCCAGCCTGCTTAGGACTGGGAGATCATACCCCCTTTCCACCTTATACAAGGTATCCTTATTCCTATGTATCCGCATTAAAGGATGAGCTAACAGGGTAGAGCAAACGATAATCCTCTTGCTGGGGGCTTTTCAGCCCTAGGCTGAGCATCAATGTAACTTCACATGAACTGGTACGTGCCTAGTGGGAGTTGGGGTGTGGCAGGCATAACCTTACAGGTTTGCTCTTGCAAACAGGTGTTCAGTGATGACAGGAACTGGGTTTTCGTAAGGGCTATTTCCTGGTATTAACCTGTGTGTGCCACCTCCCTACTCTCCAACAGGTGACGTGGTGGACATTTACCAGCGCGAGTTCCTGGCTCTGCGAGACCGTTTGCACGCAGCTGAGCAAGAGAGCCTGAAGCGCTCCAAGGAGCTAAACCTGGTGCTGGAAGAAATCAAGAGGGCAGTGTCCGAGAGGCAAGCGCTGCGGGACGGAGAAGGCAATCGCACTTGGGGCCGCCTAACAGGTGAGCTCCAGCGGGGTGGGATGGATGGAAGGCTGCAGAATTGTGCTGTTTTCAGGCCTAGCAAAATCTCACCTGTGCCTTTCGCAACCACCCAGAGGATCCGCGACTGAAGCCGTGGAACGTCTCGCACAGGCACGTACTTCATCTGCCCACCGTCTTCCACCATCTGCCGCACCTGCTGGCTAAGGAGAGCAGTCTGCAGCCCGCAGTGCGAGTGGGCCAGGGCCGCACCGGAGGTATGGGCGTGGCCCGGGAGGGGCGAGTGGCGGGCAGAGAGGCTGTTCCCCGGAGCCCTGTCCA